>OX328013.1:42533888-42869389 GCA_946811545.1 Netelia fuscicornis | reverse complement strand
AGAGATAAAAGTTCATAGGGAGAGTCCAAAAAAGTTGAGAACTCGAGCTCCCCTTAACGAAGGAAAGAGGCTTAAACAATACCCCGTCGCATTTTCTTCTTCTCTTCTTCTCCTCTCTGCTCTGGTTTCCTCTCCTTTCTCTTCTTCTTCTTCTTCTACTTCTTCTTCGACTTCTACGATATTCCACGTTGGCTCATCGCTCGTTCTCCTTAAACCCCCAAAATTTCTGTCGTATATATAACGAGAAAAAGGAAAAACCCACCCTCCGCCACGTAGAATCTCGCACCCTACTTTTCTCGTTCGACTCATGGTTTTACCACTCGTTCGATCGTCGAATATCTCCTACGGTCACACGATATTTCTCGCGAATCTTGCACTCCAGCTGTCACGAAATCTGACGTTATTATTCCCCTTGCTGTTACGAAATCCGGTGTCCATAACTCATCGACGTGTACCACGAAGAGAATGACGAGGAGACAGAGAGAAAGAGACAAAGAAAAAGAACGCGAAGAAAAAAAAAGAAACGCGTCGAACATCGTATGAATGAAAAATATAAAAAAGATATAAAAAATGGACGTATAAGGGGTAGTTTCAACCCTCGCATCGCAATGACCCTGGATCGTATTCGAAGCACTGTGAAATATATTTTTTATGTATCGAATATCAAATCTCGCACCGTCATACATGGAATACGCTTTTTTCTTCGTTAAATCAGTTCTCGTTTTTTACGACATTTTTAGATGTCGCAAAACGCCTCAAAAATCAAGAGCTTTCTATTTTTAATGGGATCGATCGATGGAATAAGTTTTGTACCATCTTGGTCGACCACCGTGGGTAAATAATCGAGATATAAAAAAAAATGGAAGAAAGAAGAAAGAAAAAAGTGGACTCAGCCCTTCGGGGCTTTTTGTCTCCCTTTTAAATTCGTCGAGTGAGGTGCTGCTCTGCGGCGAGTCTAAAAAGGAGGGAGCTCCCGGTATTTCGAGATGTGACGATGTATATATATATATAGGCCATTATATAGACACATAAGTATCAGGAACGTAAATCCACCTCTCACCCCTCTGCCGACCTCTCTTCTCCCAGTTCTTTCTGCCAGAGAGAGAGAGAGAGAGAGAGAGGGAGAGTGAGGGAGGGAGAGAGAGAGAGACAGAGAAAGAGAGAGAGAATGACACCCCCGCAAGCGCAGTCTCGCGTCTATCAATGTTCAGTCTACAAGCCCGCAAGGGATGTACCGAAAGAAGATGAGAAGAAGAGCCCTTTTCCCTTTCGAGATTCTCGCGCCTACATTTTTTTCCTTCTTCCCTCCTTTTCTTCCTCCACCATTTTTTTGTTGCCATCCACCTCTCTGCGTCGCCCTTCGCCCCAAAAGACTTTCACGCTTATCCGACTTGTTAATGCACCGTTCCGATATCCTCGAAATTCCGGAGGGTTTGCCAAGTGGGTAAAAAAGTGGATCATCGAAATGGCGTGAAACGAGACAAAATTGCGAACCGGAAATGCTCTAGCCCCGAATTATCGCTCAATTACGAAGATTTCTGGCGCGTTGCCCGAATTCTAACTGGCGGACAAAATTCATTCGAGTTGGTGAAAAACGATTTGGCAAAATTGCTAATCGTCCAATTTCCAACGAATTTTATTAAACAGCGATCTAATTTGATTTGAAATTAAATTTCTTAATTAATTTATTACGATGCTTTTTTTTTTAATTTTCCTTTGTTTTATTAGTCGAGTGTCTAAATTTTGGACAATCGCGTGATACGAATTTTAAAATTCTCGTTTGCCTCGTTCACGTAATTCTCGTCAAGCGCGTTACAAAATTTTCATTACAACCAAGAATTGTTCGTACTGTCAAAGAGGCCGCGACATGACTCTCGAGAAATTTGTACAAAGTTGCCAGAAATATAGAAACGAGAACGGAGGGTGTGGGGGTGGTTTAGCACACGAGCCAGCGAATTAAACAAGCCCCGAAGTGGCAAGTGCTCCATTGCTCGGCCTTGCCAATTAGTCGGCACGTGTCGTGGGAATTCAGATATTCGTGGTTGTACATGGACCGACTTTTTTCATCCCCCGGAGGATTGTCCGCGAGATATGAATATGGAATATGCAAAAAGCATAGCTTCTTCGTCTTTCTCCTTTTATCTCCATTGTATTCGACCGATAACTTAACCTTTACCAAAAAATAATAATAATAATAATAATAAAATAATTCAAAAACTTACGAAAAAACAACCCTTTTGGTGTCAAAAATTCTACTTAGAAATGTGTCAGGAAATTTTTCGTCAGGAGCTTCTTCGTCTTTCTCCCTTTATCTCCATTGTATTCAACCGATAACTTAACTTTTACCAAAAAATAATAATAATAATATTAATAAAATGATTGAAAAAATTACGAAAAAACAACCCTTTTGGTGTCAAAAATTCTAGTTAGAAATGTGTCAGGAAATTTTTCGTCAGGAGCTTCTTCGTCTTTCTCCCTTTATCTCCATTGTATTCGACCGATAACTTAATGTTTACCAAAAAAAAAAATAATAATAATAAAGTAATTTAAAAAATTACGAAAAAAACTACCCTTTTGGTGTCAAAAATTCTAGTTAGAAATGTCTGAGGAAATTCCAGGTGACAAGATCACCATCAAGGTCAAAATATCACGAGAAATTTGACGGGAAGAAGAATAAAAAAAATCTTGTACTTTTTTTATCACTTTTTACACGTGGTCTCATCTCCCTCCGCCCTTTTGTCCTCCATCTCTCTTGCTACTGTATCGACTCCCTCTCTCTCTCTTCACGTTTCGCAACAGCCTTGACGTTACAGCGAATCCTCGCAATATCCGGATCGACCGACCGGATATTGTAGGACGAGAGCATTACGGAAGCAAACCGCACCAGCGTTTACACGGGGACGGACGTTGCATCGACTGAGCTTGCACTAAGACTTCGCCGGATGCGAATTCGCCTCGACGTGTACTCGAACGAATCCTCGGGAATCCGAGGCATTTTCGTGTTTGACTCTCTTCTTCTTTTTCGTAAGAAAATCCGATCGACAAGCTTGAGAGGAAGACCGAAAAAAAACAAAAACAAAAATCCTGAAATATTCGAAACTTGTTCGAGGATTTTCCAACGTTCTCTCGCAACACTGACCACGTTAAACTTTTCTCATCCGGATCTTCCTCCTTTCTCTCTTTCTCGTACCAACTGTGCAATCGCAATGATAAAATAACTCGCTATTGATCGCGTCCTATAATAAAAAAAAAACACAAAACAACAAATCTTCTTGTCTCTAACGAATACAAATTCAAAAAAACAAAAACGTCTCTATAAAAATCGATCATCCAATTAATTCTTTTTTTTTCTTACTAATAACGAAGATTGGCCCTTTAAAATCGATCGGGAAATATTGAAAACTTCTCGAGTCGTCTTCGTTGGGTAGCTTTTCAACCCTCGGGACGATTGTAATCTTCGAGGAGAAGTTCTCTCGTTATTTTTCTCAAAGAATTTTTCCCGACGTTTCAATTTTTCTTCGACGATATATCGTTGTGTTGTTTTCTTAAATGGCCATTTCTGTGCGTATACGTTATACACATACCTGTATAGTTGTATCTGTGTGCGTGTATTCCAATCGTGTAGTATTGAACGTGAAATGGCGAGGCTCACGACGGGAGTATTGGATGTATTATTAATCCCTGCCTAACAATGAGAATCCTCTGACGCACGGAGAGGAAGAGAGAGAGAGAGAGAGAGAGAGAGAGAGAGAGAGAGAGAGACAGCTGCTGTGACGCAGTCGCGAAGGGGACGTAGGAATTCGCAAATTGGACCCACCAAGAGCATTCGTAATTCTCGGTTATACCGTCAGAGGAGAGAGAGAGAGAGAGAAAGAGAGAGAGAGAGAGAGAGACAGTGATAGAGAAAGAGGGTGAGAGAGAGAGGACCAAATATATCCAAGTCCCGACGTGTCGCTATTTCTATCCCTTTCGCGCTTCATCAATGATTGATATTTCCCTCCCCCTCCCGAACAGGATTTCATCCCTCTCATCCCTCCCCCGCGAGCTTTCAAAGCTCACGATTTTCCCTATGGAACATCGTTCCATCTCGGCCATATAACGGATCCCGTCAATTTTCCGTCCCATTCGAGACTCAGTGACGATATTAACAAGGAGATATCCGTTCGATTGATGGAATATTTCAAAGACAAGCGCGTATCGAATTCTCCCTCCCCCCCCCCCCCCCCCCCCCTGACCAGTCGCATCGTAGACAACCGAAATATAATTGGTCGAGTGCGAGATTGTTTTTGGTTTTAAGATTGAAAGATTCCAATGGTTGCCGTCGAAAATTTTTGCTCATGGATCGTTAAGAAGAAAGATTTTGCGTACGTAATTTGTAGCGTTTACGCTCTTGAAGGGAAACACGAAGGAACGAGAACGCAGGGTTGAAAGTAAGCTAAAGGTTTTCACTCTTGAAATTAATGGCGTCGAAACTTTAACTCGCGAGCTTCCGTAACTCTCGTACTTCTTACGGCTCTTCTCTCTGCCCGAACGGATATGAAGTTAACTTTTTTTCTTCACTTTTTTCGTTCCTGTTTTGTTCTTTTTTTTGTTTCTTTTCGTAAACTTTTTAAAAGGTGTTTCGACTACTTAATCTTTTCTCTCTGTCGATCTTTGAGAACGCCCTCGAGCGTCCCTTGTCTCCCTGAGGACAGAAAGTGAAGGAGCTTGAGTTTAGTCGTTTTCGTGGAAGATAAAAAAAGGAGAATTTTCTCGTTGTGACGAAGAAGCTTGTGAAACGCTTCGAGCAGATCGTTCAACAACCCTTGCAACGTTACTGAACGAGGACGAAGAAAAATTTAAAACTGGGTTTAAAGCGAGATGGATTAGAATAAAATTGCTAAATTGTGTCGATTGCTTAACAAATCTTCAAGATAGAGAAGCAAATTTTAATTGGAAACAAGGCCTGCCATTAATTTAAAAAAATTCGATTCACTTTCAATTTATCATCGCGAATTTCAAATTCGAAGTTTGGTTCGTCCTTGCTTCCAATTTGTCAGAATCCTGGTGTGGCTGGAAAAAAGGGAGGTCAACCCCGAGTATCCTCGATCGCGACGTTTACTGGTTCGTGGATCAGAGATTAGTCACGAGAAATATTAGCGAAGATGAAAGAGCGATAGATCGAAACAAAAAGAAGGAAATGAAAAGCCATGAAAGGATCTGCTCTTTTCTGCCAGCTTTCCAATAATCGCGAGTGCTCTCGTTCCGTCCCGAATGCCAAATGGACCATCGACGATATTACGACCCTATCTCCCTACTGACACACTCCTGTACTCGTCTTTATCTTTTTTTTGTTCATTTTTCCCTCTTTCACTGCCTGGAACGTCGCGATGTTTGGAATTTCGTTCACAGTTTCGCAATTAAAGAGCCGAAGAATAAAAGAAAACGACTCGAGTAGCAAAAGTCCTCGAGGGGGTGTATGTGTGTGTGTATGCAAGGGTGGAAAAAGCGACAACGAGGGAGAACAAAAATGTACACGAACAAATTTTTGATAGCTCGATAGGACAGGCCTCATTGAGAGGTCGCTGGTATTAAAATCTGAAAAAGGGCAAGGAACGAGAGTGGCCGAGGTAGGAACGAACCCTCGAGACTCGGGGAAGTGAGTGGAATTAATGAAGAAATGGAAAAATAAAAGGAAATGGAAGGAAGAGGAAGGGAGATGAAAAAGAGGAAAAAAGAAGGGAGGAGAAAGCGAGAAACCTGTGAGAGAGAGAGAGTCTACTCTTGACTGACCCACTCTTCAATTCCATCAACCCTTCGGAGTATCGCGCCTATCCACCGACGAGCAACAGCCAGTGGAGAGGAGCTTTTACCCCCTCGAGAATAAGCGCGTCCATCAAACGTCTTGTTACGAATGGGAGAGAATAGGAGTGAGAGAGGGAGAGACACACTCTCCCGTTCGTTGATTCTCCGACCTCAGAGTCCTGGCCACACTGGCTACGCACGTTCCATTCCTTTCTCCAGATCACTTTGAATTTCATCCCCTCTATCACTTCACCTTCATCGCGAGACGCGTATACACTAGACTCCCTGGTTGATTCCTGACTTAATCGTCAATGCTCGATTGCCGACTCCCAATGAGAACCCAAGTGAGCTTACCAAGGTGACAGTCTACTCTCCCTGATGACTTTCGATCCGGAATTAGTGATAAAGCGTGGTTTAAAAAAAAATTGAATAATTGAAATAAAAATCAGTTTACAAAATGAAATCTAATGGATTTTCGGCTGGTAACTGAAACATTTTTACCAGGGTTTGCTGGAGAGTAACGTCAAAGCGTCCACTCTAAAAAAAAAATCCATTACACTAGAGCGCCGCGAGCATGATACGATTTTTAGGCTCATTGTTACTTCTGTCGGACACCGGTCAAAGCAGAGCTCGTGGCTCGATGCAAAGTGCCCGCAGTCTGCGCAGAGCCGTACCATGGGCCCTTTCGCTAGACTCTGGGAACGGTAAATTTTTAATGGCCGCGACTTAATTGTACATTTGAATTTCAACCACCGTTGAAGCGAGCCGAGTCGGCCAGGGGAGGAAAAAAAAGACGAGAGTGGCAGAGCGACAGTGGCTCCGCCTGGTGGTTAGAGCAATAGGCTCTGGGATAACGGAATATAGCAAGCTGTAGATGGAACATTTATAATGCACCGGGACCATCTGTGAGCGAACGAACGGGGCAATGACCGCACATTGGCCACCTTGATATTTTCGGGGGATGAACGAAGCAAGGATGGCCAACGTATGCTCGCAAACTGGACACTACCACACTCGTTACCCTGCTATAAAATGCATTAAAATAGGAAGCTTGAAACAAAAATAGCAACTTTTTTTTTATGTAAGGTAATTTCTAGGATTTTCTTTGTTGCCGCAATAACGCGTCGGGTAAAGTATCAAGGATAAATTACGATTACTCACCTGGAATTATTTTGGCTCAAGGGATGTTTCTACCCCTAGGCTTTTGGAATATTTTCCAACGTCATCAAAGATTCTACCTCAGGAAAACTGTAGTATTTTTGGACTAGTTCTCCATTCTCCCTGGAAAATATAATACCTATAATGATTTCCTGGTGAATTTTGTATTTTACTAGTTTATTTTTATATATACGAGATAATATCGAGGGATGTTATTATCGAAAAAAAGAGAGGAATTTCGATCACCTAAATAACGTGGAATCTCTGCCCCATTCGTTGATACGAATCAGTTCTTTAAAAATATTTAAAAACGAGAATTTTTTGCATGTTACATAAAAACGTTGATAAGAAAGCATATCCGTGAAGTGAGAGAATTCCGTCACAAGCATCGTTGTACGGTCCAGCATCCAGAGGGCCCGAGGGCTCTAACCCAGATTTCATTTAAGGGCGGTTAGAAATTTTAATTAATGCTCCACTGGAGAATGGCATTGCACTCACCGCTTCCATTTTCCTCTCTCGGTCTCTCTCTTTCACATACACATATACAGACACATATATACACTTCTACCCCGACACACGTTCTCGCTTTCCCTCGCTTTGTCATCACACGCGCTTTCGCGCACACTCATTGCGAATTCTCGGTGTTCCCTTTATCTCTGGTTTTCTATCTTGTTCGGGGATGAGGAAAAATATATATATGTGTATACGTGGTGTACGTATATAGGTTTTTTTTGCGTTTTTTTTTACCGAAGCGCGTAGCTCGCTTGTCGAGAGCTACCGGAGAAGAACCACAAGGGGATGATAGGAAGCAAGGGAAAAAGCGTAAAAAGAGAGGCTAAAGTGTGAAAAATACGAACTGGAAGAAGTCCGGGTGTATGAGAGTCGCGATGATGTGTATAAAACCCGGAGTGGGTAGCTTACTCGCGAGAAAACGGCGGTACTCTTCACCGTTGCTTGTGGCGAGTGACGCTGAGAATGAAAATTTTTAGTTTTTTATTTTTTCGTCCAGGAAGTTGTGAAAACCTAGAAATAAGAACTTGTTCCTGCAATCTCCAACAAGAATTTTGTTCCTACAATTTATAGAAACATTTTCGTCTTAAATAATTAATAATAATAAATTTTGGAAAATTCAAAAAAAATTTTTTCGATTATTCTTTCCCAACGACGATCAGCATATTTGGGTAGCTTACTCGCGAGAAAACAACGGTGCTCTTCACCGTTGCTTGTGACGAGTGACGCTGAGAATGAAATTTTATGTTTTGTTTTTTCGTCCAAAAAGTTGTGAAAACCTAGAAATAAGAACGTGTTCCTGCAATCTCTTACAAGAATTTTGTTTCTACAATTTATAGAAAACATTCTCATCTTAAATAATTAATAATAACAATAATAAATTTTGAAAATTAAAAAAAAAATATTTTTTAAACAATTCTTTCCCAACGACCATCAGTATATATCTTTCACAACTTAGCCCAGAGAAAAAAGACATTTTTCTCCATGGCAAGAGTTGGCTAACGGTTATAAAGGATCGAGAGAAAAGAACGAGAGAAACATCACTGAATGGATCGGTAAGGGCACGAAGAGGGATATTGCTGCAACATAGTGTCCCTATACAGAAGGGGTGGGAGTAGTTGCACCCTCAGGTGCTGTTCCACAACCGGTAGGGCCGGCCTCTGGCAACCCTTTCGGGGTAATAATCGGGAACGATACCCGGGAGACTCGATTTCTGCCATGGACTTGGGTGTATTAGAACGAATGGTAATAACCAGGAGCGTTGCATACTAACGATGTTTATAACCCAATGCCAACTATATTTATGCCCCGTTCCACAATAACTCGCCCAACCACGATTTGACTATTCCCTCGTAAAAACAAAAACAAAAACAAAAAAACAAAAACACAACAACAACATCGAACCTTAACAATTTTCCAAAACCAAAACAAAAAACAAAAAAAATCAAAAATAAAATCGTGAGAAACGGGAAGTTAATTGCGTTCGAAAGCTTTTCCGCGAGATATTCGTCGGAACGAAATTAGCTTGTCGTAATTAATATAACGTAAAGGACATTCGTACTTTGTGTGGAACTGGTCCGACCCACCCCCCGTTCCTCTTCGCCCTTGGAAAAAGATGAAAGTAAGTTAATTTAACGTCGGATAGGGGCAACGTTCTTTGGCAATTTCATTAAACTCTTTTATCTCTCGTTTCCCCCAGTCACGTTTCGTGTCGCTTTTACTCCGTAGATACATGGCTGGTACCAAGCTCGTGTGTACACCTCGATGAACGGAAACAAAATCGTGCGACAGACGCGACGACTGTAGTTTCGTACTCGTACGCGATCCTCGATACGATTTAGAATCAATGAACACATCGATTCGTTTCTGCGGGAGATCTCGCTAAAACTACGAACAAAAAAAGGAGACGAGGCGAACCGCGTTATAAACGTTCGAGTAACCCCTGTGTCAGGAATTTTGATCGTTTGATGTAAAAATCGTTTCGTTGAGAGACGAGCTTCAAGATTACTTTTGGCACATTGTGGAATCGAATTTGGCCACGACGTTTTTTTTTTAATAAAGACGATATTTTTGTTCCGATTTTTACAAGGGTGGTTTTTTCATTCGGTTGGAGGTTAAAATTGTTTTTTTTTTGGTTTTTGGAAGGAGAGTATCGTTTTTTTTCATCAGATTTGCTGGTTTATCATTGAATTCTCGCGCTCGGCTCTTATCGCAATAATGATAATTCATTTATACCGAGACTTTTCGACAGTTAGATCGCAAGGTTATTGTTCTCAGAGTATCCGGGGTGTATATAGTGTGTATAGATATATATGTATATAATCTAGCTTCAGAATTCGTGATGAGCCCGTGGCGAGGGTCGGCAGCGAGCAAGTGAGAAAATGGACGGAATTTAGATTGCTTATTAAACAACGAATAAATAATGCCGGGACAAGATTCAAGCTTCGTTGGGCGACTACGCGCCATTTTTTGTTTTCTCTATTTTTTTTCCAAACTTTCGTGCCGAGAAAATTCGTTATTCGTCTTCGAGAGTCGTGCAACCAGGAGTTTGATTACGAAAGCCTCGTTACATCGTTTTACTCACGATTTTGTGAAAAGTCGTAAAAACGAAAAACAATTTTTCGTTACGACGAATCGAAGAAAGTCCATGGATTCCAATATTTCGGAATGAACTTGAAATTTTGAGAAATTACTCTCTAAATCTGAATTAGTGAAAAATTGACTAATTTAATTACTAAATGGTTCTACTGGTGAAATAGTGATAAACACACCACTTCACTGATAGAATAGTTAAAAAATAGTAAATTAGGCTTACTAAAGCAAATTAGTAATACGATTGACTATTATTTAGTCAATACAGTTTACTAATTCATTAGTGATATTACACGATCACTAATTAATTAGTACAGGACTCAGCAATCGACCAATCACAGGCGCCAGCTTCCGACTCGATACTTCCTTTGTTCTGCCATTGTGATGTCGGAGTCGTCTTTTTCTCACGTCAGTGAGTTCATGTGCAGTGCGAAACTGCGAATCTTATTTTATAATAGTTTTCAGAGGAAAAGCAAAAAGTGTATGAACGTTTCGTTTTCTTGTCGGTACTCTCTAAATCTGAATTAGTGAAAAATTGACTAATTCAATTACTAAATGCATGTTCTACTGGTGAAATAGTGATAAATGCACCGTTTCACTGATATAATAGTTAAAAAATAGTAAATTAGGCTTACTAAAGGAAATTAGTAATACGATTGATTATTATTTAGTCAATACAGTTTACTAATTCATTAGTGATATTACACGATCACTAATTAATTAGTACAGGACTCAGCGATCGACCAATTACAGGCACCAGCTTCCGACTCGATACTTCCTTTGTTCTGCCATTGTGATCTCGGAGACGTCATTTTCTCACGTTAGTGAGTTCATCTGCAGTGCAAAAAGGCGAATCTTATTTTGTAAAAGTTTTACGGGGAAAAGCAAAAAGTGTATGAATGTTTCGTTTTCTTGTCGATAACGATTATAACGAGAGACGACACAATGGCGAACAATTTTTCATAATC
This sequence comes from Netelia fuscicornis, assembly GCA_946811545.1. Classification (NCBI taxonomy): domain Eukaryota; kingdom Metazoa; phylum Arthropoda; class Insecta; order Hymenoptera; family Ichneumonidae; genus Netelia; species Netelia fuscicornis. The sequence continues at coordinate 42,858,377 of OX328013.1, read as the reverse complement.
GTCATGGTTCATTCTGAAATCACTCTAATCAATTTTTTACGTGTGTGTTTTTTTTTTATTTTTCAACCCTCCACGTACAGAAAACAATCGTCTCCGCGTTCTTAAACGCCGGACGTTGAAAATACCGTATGACCAACGGACCGAGAACTTTCACTCGCGTAAGCCGTGTGCGCAAAGAGAAAGAGAAGCTTTCACCAAAAACTTCCGTCTCTGTGGAATAATGACGAGAAATTTCCGCATGGCTATATAATGGGCGAGTGCGAGCGGCGATGCCCGATTTCGTAGAGAGGATAGGACGGTTTAGTAGCGGCACTAAAATAGATATATATATGTATATAAAGAGAGAGAGAGAGAGAGAGAGAGAGAGAGAGAGAATGGTAGGCGAGAACGTGGACCGGACGAAGCGTGCGTCATGCGCACGCGCACGTCGGGTGGATCCTTTTGTACGAAATAATTGAGACATGAAATACGAACGACGCGGGCAAAACCGCGACGCTCACGCGGGTTTGACGTTAGCATCCCATTGTTTCGAGGCATTCCTTCCCATGACTCCTAGCGGGACTGCGATATACAGACGCGAAATTTCCGAGAGAACGAGAGAGAGAGAGTGTGAGAGAGAGGGAGTGAAAGGGACGAGTAAGTGCGAGATGAACGGAGAAAGTTGGCGAGAATGTATGCATGTGCGAATGTATAAAGGTATGGGACGGCGAAGGGGGGGGGGGGGGAAGACCGAAAGCGAAGGGTTGGAAAGGCTTAAGGCTCGCTTGCTCACTGAGAGAGAAAGAGAAAGAGGTAGAGATTGCGGGAAAGCGACGTGGGGTAGGTGTGCTTAAGCCGAACCTGAGGATTAGTGCTGTTCGCTCTTGAGAGCTGTTCTCTCTCTCTCTCTCTCTCTCTCTCTCTCTCTCTCTCTCTCTCTCTCTCTCTCTCTCCTCACCCTCTCTCTCTCTCCCTCTCCCTCTCCCTCTCTCTCTTCATCTCTGTCCCTCTTTCTGGTCGTTCTCTCGACTTTCTCTGTATTCTCGTATTCGTGTACACGTGGACTTGGAAAACTCAGAGAGCAATACGAGGAGAACATCACCATTTTCACTCGAGCATTCCAACGATGAATATTATACATACGAGAAGCATTTCCGGAAGACGCTTCGAGCTAGGTCCATCCCCATAACGCATTAGTCCAGCTCGATTCTCATTTTACTATTTTCCTTTTGATCATTTCATCCTTTCAAAGTTCTCAAGAATAAATCAATTTTCAACCGACTATTCCGACGCCATGAAAATTGAATTTTTCAAGATAAATATCAAATTTTCAAACTTGGTATATCTCTCATCAATTTCCTTTTTATTTTCTCATTGTCCCGTATGACACGGAGGTTTTTCTTCACGAACGGTGTCTATTCTTGCAATTGCTGATTTGTTATCGAGCCTGTTTTTTCGATTCATCTTTGAAACCGATAGTTATCCAAAGGGACATACGTATTGTGTTCCCTATGGTAAAACGAAACGCGAAGTGATAGTTAGTACGTGAAAGAGCAAAGAAAAAAAAAAACGAGAAAAGAAATTCCAAACCTGAGGAAATAAATAACTAGGCGACGTATGTGCTGTGCAGATGTGGTTGCGGACAGAGAGAGAGAGAGAGAAAAAAAAGTTTTACATGGAGATGATGTCGGTGCGATGTCTGGCACGCACTCATACTCGCACATTTACACCCTTTCTCTCTCTCGCCCCCCCCCCCCTCTCTTTCTCACTCTCTCTCTCTCTCTACCCCTCTCCCTCTCTTTCTCACTCTCTCTCTCTCTCTCTCTCTCTCCCCTGCTCCTCTCTCTCTCTCCCCCTCTCCCTCTCTTTCTCTCTCTCTCTCTCTCTCTCTCTCCCTCTCTCGCTCTCCCCTGCTCCCTCTCTCTCTCTCCCCCTCTCCCTCTCTCTCTCTCTGTCACACTAATAGTGAGATGGAATCGTATATGGTGCCATCGGTTTCCTTTTATATATATATATATATAGAGCGGAGAGTCTATCGGCTATCGAATATCGATAGGTGCGGTTTTCAACAACGAATCTATAAAACGATATGTACACGTATATATCCCACTTCGTTTAATGGTTTTTTTCCTCTGTTCTCTCGCTCGTTCTTCGCACTCTGTATGCTCGTGCATCGAGATTTATGCCGCATGGGAGAAAAATATTCTCATCGATACGTCTGGGCAAAGAATTAAAAAAAAAAACGAAAGGTAAAAAAGGATATCACGAGAATGAGTATTACGAAGGGCGTAAAAGGCGACGTGAAAAATCGTTGGAATTCCATTTTTTTCTTTTCATTTGCCATGAAAATCGCAATAAGTTTGGATGAAAAGACGAAAGTTACGTGGCAATCATCGATTCGTTGTCTTTCTACAGTGTCCTTGAACGAGGGAGAGTTTCAGGACACTCTTTCTATACGTGCTGTGAAAAATATTACAAACAAAAACATAGGTACATATCTAGTTTATAATTAGTAAATTAATAATTTTTTTCAAATTTAAAAAAAATTGTATTTTTTTTCAATTTCATAATTTCCTGCAATAATGAATAATAAACAACATCGAATTCTTGAAAATCCACGTAACTTTACCTGTATAATCCAAACCAAGGGCACTACTGCATACTTGGAATAAAGTGCAAATGGAGATAAAATTTACGAAAGTTGCTTTTGCGGAAAGCATAATAATACACATTGCAATTGGATCCAACAAAGCCCTCGAGACAAAAAAGAGATAGAAGCCAGTCGGAGTTCATAGAGGTCTGACGCTGTGCTCTCACACCAGGCATCGAAAGAGAGACGGAGCGTGGAAGAGAGAGAGAGAGCGAGTGAGGGGGTGGGTTGGAAAGGGAGGGAGAGCATTGAAGCCAAAAGCGGTAGAGCGAACGTACTCCAGAGGGCATTTGGAAATTGCTGAATTCCTGCATACTGGAGCTCTGGCAAATACGCCATGCCGCTCGTTCTACTCTATAGATATATATAGATATATATATAGGTACATATAGTTTATATATATGTATGGCATATAGCGTTTATACAGGTTGGGTCCCCGGGACGTTCAGCCAATAATTCAGGAAGAACGGTCGGACGTGTAACGGTCCACGCTCGAATGCAGCACAGCATCTCTGAAACATCGAGCAGCCGCGCGTACTGTGCGCACCAGCAACTACGGTAGTAAGGGTGGCGATGCTAGTGGTGGTGGTGAAGGTAGGGGGTGGTGGTGGGGGGTATGGGTTATAACAGTCGCACGAGGAAAGCCCAAGCTTGCGAGTGCGGAATGAGGCTTTGTAAACATGTTGCATGCGCGTTAGGTACACGAAAGCAATTACCGATACCAGGGGGTAGTAGCTCAGCCTCCCTGCGTGCTTGCAAAATTAGCGTCGAGACGGAAATTTCACGAATTCGGATTGTCCGATCGACCATGAGAAAAATCGGAAGGTCGAAAGTCAATTTGAGTTATTTCTATCGAAAAAAAATTGAAGGATTGCATTTTTTTGGCAAATACGAATATTAACTTTATGGAAAATAGATAATTTATCGTATTATTTTGTTAATTAATCTTGAATTAGTTCTAAAATATTATAATTATTTTTATTGTTTGAATAATATTTTAATTCTTGATATTAAACAAAATATTATTCGACTCGAATTTGAAAAGCGAATTTAGTTAAATAATTAATGATTAACTGCGAATTCGGATTGTCCGATCGACCATGAGAAAAGTTGAAAGGTCGAAACTCAATTTGAGTTATTTCTATCGAAAAAAATTGAAATATTGCGTTTTTTTCAAATACAAATATAAATTTTATGGAAAATATTGTTTACTGGAAAATATATAATTTATCGTATTATTTTGTTAATTAATTTTGAATTAGTTCTAAAATATTATGATTATTTTTATTGTTTGAATAATATTTTAATTCTTGATATTAAACAAAATATCATTCGACCCAAATTTAAAAAGCGAATTTAGTTAAATAATTAATGATTAATTGCGAATTCGGATTGTCCGATCGACCATGAGAAAAATTGAAAGGTCGAAACTCAATTTGACTTATCCCTATCGAAAAAAATTGAAATATTGCGATTTTTTGCAAATACAAATATAAATTTTATGGAAATATTGTTTATTGGAAAATATATAATTTATCGTATTATTTTGTTAATTAATTTTGAATTAGTTCTAAAATATTATGATTATTTTCATTCTTTGAATAATATTTTTTTATTCTTGATATTAAACAAAATATCATTCGACCCAAATTTAAAAAGCGAATGTAGTTAATTAATGATTGTCCAAAAATATACAAACCATCGTATTATTTTTGTTAATTAATTTAAAATTAGTTCTAAAATATTCTAACTATTTTTATCCCTTGAATAATATTTCAATTATTGCTATTAAACAAAATATAATTCAACCCCAATACAAAAGAATGTACTTAAACAATTAATAATTAATCGCAAACGAATTTGAGTAAATAATGATTAACGCTCTATAACTATTCGATAGCAGAGCTTTCCTATCTCAGCTAATTTTCATAAGTGCGAATACGTGTAGGAAATATATTACGGAAGATAGAGTGCAAGCGAGGTGCGGAACGAGTTGAAAAGAGGAAGAGTATATTAGCGAATGCGATGATTCTCTCCCGAGTTGGGTTGGATAAGAGAGGTCGGAGAGGTCACGGTGAAAATGCGACAGGGCAAAACGGAAGTTGCACGTACAAAGAGCGAGAGAGACAGGAAGAGAGACAGAGAAAGGGTGAATGCACAGTTGCGATGCGGTCTCGTCGCGTGAGTCGTCGAGCTTAAGTCAGCAGCATAAACATGCTGTGCTTCCGAGACAAAATCGAGCGAGGAACGAACACGTTTTGCACACGCTGTGTGATGCACCGTGCGATGCACACGGCTGAGATAGTAACGCGTGAGGAGGCTAAAGCTTCGCGTTTCTCGTGTTTACCATCAAACCCTTTGTACTTTCCTTTCGTTCGAGCTTCTGTCCCTTCACCCGGTCCCTTCTCACCATCACGACCTTCGTGCCTCGTCTCACTCTCGGGACGTTCGTTGTCTCCCTGGCTATTACGGTAACTAATGATTTCTAATCGTCCCGAAAGGTCTCACTAATGTTTTCTCATTCACTGTTCACGTACAAAGTTCTCTCTTGTACTGTGGAATTCTCCTCGAGGACAGATTTATATACTAGATATATGTATAGGTATTGTATTGTATAAAGAAATTTGAATTGATAATTTCAAGAAAATTGTCATCTTCTTTACAAAAACGAGGTTAGTAGGTTATTGACGGAATTAAAATTTCTGTGATGTTTAATTTTGTGAATGGTAAAAGATAATGATAATAATAACGCAGAAATTAATGATGTCTGAATAAAATAATTTCCGCAACTAGATTGAATTTATTACATTTTAATTAAGTTGTATAATTATTAATTCCCAAAATAATGAAAAACATTCAGATTTGATCGATTTGATTATTATTATTAGTCGTTTGATTAGACAATTATTGACACAATTAGAATTTCTGTAATGTTTAATTTCGTCCATGTTAAAACATAATAATTACAGCCGAGAAATTAATGGCGAAATTTCCGAATAAAATAATTTCCGCAATTGGATTGAATTTATTAAATTTGAATTAAATTATATAATTATTAATTCCCAAAATAATAAAAAACATTCATATTGGATTGATTTGACTATTATTATTAGTCATTTGATTAGACAATTATGGACACAATTAGAATTTCTGTAATGTTCAATTTCGTCCATGTAAAAAAATAATAATTATAGCCGAGAAATTAATGGTGAATTTTCTCAACAAAATAATTTTCTCAATTCGATTAAATTTACTAAATTTAAATATAATTGTATCGTAATTAATTTCTAAAATAATTAAAAACATTCACATTGAATCGATTTGACTATCATTGACACAATTATAATTCCTATAATATTCAAGATTTTTCATGTCAATAAATAATAATAATAATAACCGAGAAATTAATGACGAATTTTCTGAACAAAATAATTATCCTCCACACTAATCAATTTATTAAATTTAAATTCTCTGACCAAAATAATTTCCGCAACTCGATTGAATTTATTAAATTTAAATTAAATTATATACTAATTAATTCCCACAATAATGAAACCCAACAATTAAAATCCCTATAATGTTCAATTTTGTTCATATTAAAAAATAATAATAATAACCGAGAAATTAATGTCAAATTTCCCGATCAAAATAATTTCCGCCACACGATTGAATTTATTAAATTTAAATTAAATTCCATAACAATTAATTCCCAAAATAATGAAAAACCTTCACACTGGATCGATTTCCGGTGGAAGGTCGAGCGAATGATTGGCGCATAAGGGAGTTTCGATGATGACGAGGCCGCGAGCCTAATGTGCATAAAGCAAATCTAGAGAGCTAGTTCATATTTACGCGCGTAGGTCGGTCGCGTGCCTCGTGGCATAACGCCAGACTCGCATAGCAATACATTCCACACGCGGTCGGGCGCGAACCGCCTCGTACACGTTCGTTGCTTCGCCCTGGTGAACCAACCGTCCTACGGCCCGGAGCCAAAGGGCGTAGAACGCGCACACACCCCTTTCTATACCTACCCCTCGAACGTATCGAGACAGGGTCGAATATATCATTGATAAACGCCCATAACGCGCCCTTCCTATCTTCGACGCGTAGAACGCGTCTCGACGCGTTCGATCCAACCACAAAATTTTCCCTCTCGCTCATTGTCTCATTTACGTGGGTAAAATTCGAATACCTTGTAATTCCATCACCTAATGGCCTTTATTTCTCCCTCGATCTCCGCCACGATTCCGTTATCATCCATGAAATGCGAACGAATTTATCGAGACATGGATAACGATTAATTCACTAATTAAATTTCAAAAAAACGATGTTAATCGCGAAATATCGTGACGGGGCACGATAATACTCATGAAAAAACAAAACATATCGTCCACCTCGTGTCGCATTTCCGAACAATAAAAAAAATACAAAAAATACAAAAAAAATACAAAAAATACAAAAAACCGAAAAACGAATTTTTCCGACGTAACGTATATCGACGAAATCGGGAACGAGTTTAATTGGGAAATAAATGAAATTTCCAAAATAAAAAGTGAAATAACGAAAATAAATAAAAAATCACGGTTGCTTCGTAAAAATGTCATTTTAAAAAATTTTTTTATTTGTATTTTTACCAAACGGTTAGAGACGATGAAAATAAAAATAAACGCATTCAATAGCGATAAAACATAACGAAACAGTGCGTTGTACAATTTTTTGTAATATAAGTAAAAAATAAAAATAAAAGTATAAAAACAAAATACAGAATTGATTTATGTCTTATTTCGTGGAATTTTATACGCTTGTAATTATTTTCGTATCGTTATTTTTCATTTATCGAGAGTTTATAGGTTTTTTCAGATATCCCGTCTGTGTATCGCTGTCCACGGGACTTCCGGTACGGTATCGATATCGTACTTTACTTCCATTAATTTTATCAGTGACAACGTGAGAGCGGCCACGTCGCGATTCCGTTACTCGTGATAAATATTATGAATATGAAACATCGACGGTTTGTGACCATCCATATTCATTTCGAATAGACAGAATTTTGTCGTTTTCTATCTGTATCACTCTCTCTCCGTCTCTTTTTCACCGGCAGACTCGGTTTACACTTCGACAATTTTTACTCTTTATTCGATCGTCGCTCCCTCTCTCGCGTCCTTCATATACGACGTATGAAATTGCACGCGTCTCTATCGTTCGCGACGTGATTTATCAAATTTTCTTTTTCTCTTGTTTGTTTCAGGTACGTATCCTACTCGAATTTTTGCGTTCGAGGAACGTTGTTTTCTTTTTTCTTGTTTTTTTTTGTTTTTCGAAAAATTTTTCACGATGATGAAACTGTCGGCCCGGAACGTCAATCACTTTAAAATGTATGAAAAATAAAACATTTGTCGTGACTGCGAATTGGGGAAATAGTGTTTTTTCTTTTGTTTTTCCTCGCAAGTCGAATAAAAAAGACGGTATAAAAAAAGCGTGAATTATAAACGATATTTACACGCAAAAAAGGAATATGAAAATTTCAATTATTTCGTCACTAATATCCCAATTTCTCATGGCGTTATTTTCTGTCTATAGTTTCCAATTATTAGAAAAAATCTAATTGTAAGTAATTAACTCGCAATGCTCTTTGAGTAAAAAAAAATATTTTTATGAGCGAATAAAATATTCGTTTGTCCACAAAATAATTGCATTTACGATAAATAAAAATGTATGTCGATTCGATGAATAAAAACATAAAATCTGGATAATCTAAGATGTTGACTATTCGTAAAAAAAAAAAAAAAAATTTCTCATTTTTGTCGCTCGAGCGTTTTGTTAATCAGCTACGCCGCGTAAACTCGCGGCTGCCTGCCAGTGTACTATGCCGTTTGTAGCTTCGCCTCGATTATCAAATGTTCCATTCCCCCTCGATTCAAAAGCTTATCGCCGACAAAGCTCGGCCTCCGTATCGATAATTCTCAAGCAAAATCCTCGCGTTCGCTGATACGTTATTAGCCAGGTAAAAATTTCAACGAAAATCCTAAACTTCAAAGGTTTCGAGAGATTCACTGCATAACCTCATCGAGTCGAACTAAAATAATAATAACAACAACAACAACAACAACAACAACAACAACAACAACAACAACAACAACAACAACAACAACAACAACAACAACAACAACAACAACAACAACAACAACAACAACAACAACAACAACAACAACAACAACAACAACAACAACAACAACAACAACAACAACAATAATAATAATAATGCATCATCATTCGCTAAATAAATGAGAATAATTTCATTTTTTTAAATTAATTCTCTTATCGCAGAACGAAAAAAGCAAGAGAACTACTTGCGGTATATTCGCTCGTCGTGAACAACAATAAAAATCAGAAAAAAAAGAGCGCGCCTGTAACGCGTTTAAAAAGTTTGTCTCTGAACGGAGAGAGGGGGAAAGAAAATTGTGGGAGATAATAAAATCACTTAGCGGTTACGTAATTGCCGCTGCAACGTGTTGTGCAGCGGAGCAAGAGGTTTTCATCCGGCTAACCGCACGTACCGGGCGAACCTCGTGGCGAACGAGAAACTCTCGACGAGACAGCAGCCGCGAGAGCATCAACGGGAAAAAGAAAGGAAAAGGAAAGAAAAAAAAAAAGAAAAAAGGAAGGACGAAAAAGACTTCGATGCCGCGCACGTGTCCCTGTCACGTTAGTAACAAGTCGAAAAGGCGAGCCACGATATGCCCGACAGGGGGCGCCACGCGTCACATTTCTCTCCACCTCCCTGTGCACTTTAATAGACTCGTGCTTTCCGCTTTATTTGTACTGTATTTTCTACCACAAGCTGACTATTCTCCGATGTCGGACGCGAAGAATGAAAAAAAAATGTTTTCTTGAAACACAAAAAACGTTTTTGAGAAAAAGCGAGTTTTTTTCTCGAATAAAAAATTGTTTTTTGATTAATGACATTAGGCGATAATCAGGCTGTTAAAATTCGTAGTTTTGGTTTATTTTTAAATATTATTTAAGAATATTTATTGTCGGATGAAATAAAAATCTTAATACAAAAAATTTCAAAACTTTAATGAACATTGGATCAAACAATTATTTTTATTAATTTTACGAGTGTTATATTAAATTATTCAAAGACCGGAAGTTTCCTTCGAAAAATGAGAATTCGTTCGAACTTCGTAATTACTCGCGTTATTAATTCCTGCTCGGGAAATTTAGCAAACGCTCGATATTTTCCGAACGATAAATTCTATTTTTAATCACACTGATACGCTCTTAGGCAAAAAGCAATCGGCATTTCGAGTGATGTGGCGGAAGTATCTCGAAGCCAGGAGTGGGTGAACTTTGCCTCGAGGGGTTGCGAGAAAAAATGTTCTTGCTCATTTTAGGGTTGCGCTCGTAGGATTTTCGTCGTTTTTTTTTCGCTCTGGATTTTTTATTTTTGTTACTTTTTCCTCGTCGCTTTTCCGTACGAGTTTTCCAGGACTAATGCATCCCCCGGTCATATCACATACCAGAGGGTGGTACAGGGGTTGGAGAAAGAGGGGGAGAGAGAGAGAGAACAAAAATGAGAGAAAATTCTCTCATTTCTCCGACTAGATAATGCCACAGTGTCCGCCTCATAATGTAAAACCTCGATCTTTGAGATAACGACAAAGGCCGACGCGCCGCCGTAAAAATGCTTTACATTCGCAGTAAAAGAAACGTTAATCACGAGGCCACCTGGGAGTTAAAAAGAGAAAAAGAGCAAATAAAAATAAAAAGAAAAAAAAAGAAAAATACGTACGTACTCTCGTGCGTTATTTCCGACCCAACTACCGTCGGGGCACGACGCGAGACACTTTTACGGGGCGTTCTCGACGCCACGTATCGTCAAATGTGCTTTACATTATGATCTACACTCGGCTCTTTCCTAGCGAACGAGCAACTCGTATGTAAACGGCCGGCATCGTTTATCACGAGAGCGTCAAACATGCGAACACTTTTACGTTAAACATTCGCGCTTTGATATTCGCGCGGAGAGCACTTTAGAAGTGATAATTACAATGTACAGACACTTTTTTTCGAGCCTTGACTGTGATGAGAAAACGCGAGTATCGAAATATATTTGAAAAATTGTAATTTGAAAATAGAGAAGATAATTGGAGATGTGGAAATTGTTGTTTTTAAAAAATTTTTAGGTTAAGGTCGGTAAAATCTGGAAATTGTGAAAGGAAATTATGATTTTGTTGTTGAACGGGAAATTTTTGATTGATATAGGGTCTTAGAGCTTGAGGAAGGATTAAAATTGACCAGAATTCGATATGGTCAATTTCGATGAAAATCGCGAAACCTCGAAAAATTGACTTTTCGCGATGCTGTATCGCCGTTCTTGTTCATCCGACAGAAAATTTCACGAATCACTTTTTAAAGAGCTCTCTGAGCACTCGAGAATCATGCAAGAATCATCGGCATATCTCAATTTTTGTGCCCATGGCGATCCTTGAAAAATCGCGATTTTTGGGACCCATAGGAAGGGACATGCAAAAAAACGCCTAGGCCAAGGGGCCAAATTTTTTTTTCTCCAAAACCTCTTTATCCCATCATATTCGTGTTACGCAGGAAATTTCCGATTCCGTAATGACCCAACAAAGTATTCTTGGACGGAAAAAAAATTTGACCCCCAAGTCCTGAAAGAAAAATACGAATGTCAACTATTGGCACCTGCCGAGGGTCAAATTTTGTTTTCGTCCAAAAAGACTTCAATTATAGGTTACGGAATCGGAAATTTCCCGTACAACAAGAATATCACCATTATAATCTCGATACATTGCAATTTACAAAAATATTCAGTTTTTCGTCCTATTCACCGACAAATACAAACAACGCGCCATTATAATCGTGACATTCCTGTTAAAGTTGCTTCAGACTCTACAGCACGGACCGTCACTAAACGGGAACAGCACGTACCAGCCCAAACACAATAATTGTACACGTATGTTCAGATTGCATCGCCAAACATCCTTCACAGACCAGCCAAACGTTTCCAATCACGCCCGGACGGGGTCGCTCCGCTACGTTTCCGGAACGAACATGCCGTAGCCTCCCTATATATACCTACCCCCCTCGATGTTTTCGACTCATCCCATAATCGCATCAGGATACGGATCGAACGAACGAAAAATTTATATCGAATCGAACAAAAGTGCAGTCGTGCTGATTTCCGGCAATTTTCCGAAAAGAAAAGGAGAAAAGAAAATTGCAACTCCCGATTCCTTTTTTCACAAGCTTTTCGTTCCTGGGGATATGTAAACCGCGAGATTTATGGTAATCCGAGAAGTCGCTCTAGGGTTATGGGCCTCTTCCTCGGTGAAGAGCGCGCGTATAAAGAACACAACGAGGTTCTCGCTCCTTGTATACGGAGAAGATGGAAAAATCCATCGATAAAAGCTTTCGAACACTTACCTACGTATACTCGGGCGTACCAAGTACGAACGTACGTCGGGCCCGAGATATTTTTTTCCAATTTCGCATAGAAAAGAGGCCGAAAATAAAAATATGAAAAAAAGAAAATAACGTCGCAGAAGCGGAAAAGAACGAGAGAAGGAGAAATAGCGAGACTACGAGTCACGTAATATTCTCGACGTAACGCCCTCGGTAATTTTACTCGTTCTTCTCTGGCCGTTCGCCAATCGTTACGGAAACACGAAACGTTGGACTTGCGTAAAGGGGTGGGTCGAAAAGAAATGTTAAGAATTCGGCGAAATGGAAAAGGGGCCAAGTGAAGTAAGACGTATAAAAATTATCGTCCCTGCATAAATATATGTATATAGAAATCACTTGATCCTGAGGCATGTATTTTCACCCCCGCCTTCAACTCACCCTTATCGTCCTCTCGAATACCACAACTCCTCTCGATCGCGCGGCTAAGACAGTACCAATATTTTTGGCGATTAAGGACACGAAAATAAAGGAAGCAAAATTGAATTGCCACTGTTCCTCCCATCGCATCCCGATTGGAGAACGCTCTCTCCTGTCTTCCTACCCCCGTATAACCCGGAGAGAACCGGGTGATTTCCGTCGGCCGCAGTTTCCGTTGGCTCGACGCCAGATAATATTGGTATATGTGTGTGCGTGCATGGACTGTGGACTAATGCCAGGAAATATGGACCGGTGAGCCAAAATGGGGCAAAGAATTTTTGCAAAAATGCACACCTGTTTTTTCCGTCTTGTTTTTGCTGGCAGGAATATAAGGCGATTCGGAATTTTGACTCGGTACCAATTTTGAAAAAAAAAATATTTGGGGGAAAATTTTGCAATGTGGAATTCTTGAATATTTTGATATTTAAGAGTTGGTTCGATTTTTATCGAAACAGGATTGTTCTTTTAAGCTATTTAGAACATCTGAATTATTCGCTTATAGCTTTATCACAATAAACCCCAATATCGAGTTAATTTTAATCCGTCTATGACAATTTCGAAAAAAATTTACGTGAAAAAAATCGAATTTAGAAATTCGATGTTAACCTGAAATTTCGCCGAAATATGTCGTTATCACTAGTAAACTAACGAGCAATGTACCAATGAGATTTATCACCCCGTCGAGCCTCTCTATTCTCCACATTACAAAGTGGTCCATATTGCCCCACCTGGACCAACATATCGCGAATCGAGGCCTCGATGGGACGTTGGATCGCCTCGTCGCAATGCATTCTCCCTCTTGAACCAGGAGTATGAGAACCCTCGAAAACGTCGGGAGAAACTGCCGTCGAAAGTGCCAACCGATAAATATCGAAACACTTAGCCTCTGTTTTGTTAGTGGCTCCATCTCCACGTGCCCACCGTTCTTCTCGTGCGCGTTACCCCGTTTTTGTCCACCCTTCGACGTTTCGGCACGTTTCGTTTCCCGATGTTTTTTGTCATTTTCTCGCGTATTGACCATCCTCGATATCGCAATTTATCAAATTTCACCATATAAAATCGAATGTCGTTGTTACTTATCGATTCTCGAGTTGAAACGAACTTTTTTCTATCTTGTTTTAAAAATATTATACGAAAATGATTTATGTCACAATTTTTATTCTCTCCCTACTGTTTCAATTTTTGTATTAAACGACACATCGATTACGTCATTCGCATTATTGATCGAACATCGGAGAATTATAATTTAGCGAAACGTCGAAGTAATAAATCTCTTGGCCCAAGGGCTGCAGCGATTCCATACCGATGCACTTAGGCTGAACTTCGAACCTACCCAGCTCCTTCTTTCCCCCTCCCTTCCTTACTGCACTCCCTTGTTTTGCGCCTCGAACAACTTTCGCATATGCACATAATAGCTTGTTTCCTATAAACACGAAGTTCACTACCCGATAGTTTGATCAGACTCGGTTTATACATGTTCAATATACATATATACATTGAAAAGTATACCATAAGCTTCAGTGAAGTCCGGCTTGCGACTTGCGAAGTCCACCTAAGCATAACATCTCAGCTATAACTCTTCAAACTTGTATAAAACAGTAATAAAATACGATAAATTTTGCGATAAAAATTTCCAATTTTTTAATCGAAAATTTGTAATTTTTTCCGAAATTTCTACAAAGTTTATATCCCTGGGTAACCATAAGCAGGAGACTTTGAGAGAGTTAGCCCCGGGCGAATTTTTAAACGTTGGTGAATATTTATTAAGTCCACCTAAACATAACATCTCAACTATAACTCTTCAAACTTGTATAAAACAATAATAAAAAAACGATAAATTTTGCGATAAAAATTTTTAATTTTTAATCGAAAATTTGTAATTTTTTCCGAAATTTCTACAAAATTTCTATCCCTGGGTAAGCATAAGCACGAGAGTTTGAGAGAGTTAGCCCCGGGCGAATTTTTAAACGTTGGTGAATATTACTCGTCGGAGCTATATGACCCGAAGTGGCCACCTGCCGTATCGGGGATGAAGGGAGAAAGGGCGAGGGGTAAGTAACGATATAGGAGTCACGGGGTGTAGAGGGATGAGGGTTACGGATATCCTATTATCCATTAACGCCGTGCGCCACGCGACACCGCGACAATGTGAGAGCAAGCTCGATAGAGAGAGAGAGAGAGAGAGAGAGGTATCTCCCAACAATAGCATTGCCCGGTCACCAACCCCGGGACAGAGATAGACAATCCCGTGAGTTTAGATGACGACTAAGGGGTAGAGAGTACCCAGAAGCATCCGTTATCGTGAGTACAAGACAGAATTGAGCGCACTCGAAACTCGCCGTTTTATCGATTTCCCCCGGTTGCTTCGCGGAGTTTCATATTTAATTTTCGGATATTTCGGCGCAAATTCCAACTGACATGACGCGATCGATCCGCGATAACCCTCCCCCATCTCACGTCCCGTTCACATTTTATTCAGCAGTCTGTCCGGATGATCTGGTCTCTGTACTACCCCTATTTATGTGACACGGTGTGTGCGAGCCGCGAGTGTTTCCAACCCCTCGCACGTCTACGTATCTCTCTTCGACGGGAGACTATGCGACCGAAATGAAAATGTGTGGCACACTACCGGCAGATATTTGCCAATGTGTGCAATCTTCATATTGGACATACAGTTGTGCGCATGCGCACACACACACAGACACGTACAATTAACACAGAAATTTATCTACGTTCGTGTGTTAATTCTTGTATATATAGACACATAGTGCACTTACGTATGTGCACCTGTGTGTATGTATTTGCACACTGTCCCTGCCACTTGGGTTACTCTCTAAATTAGTCAGAATTCAGACGTTCTCGGTGCAGAGTCGCACAATCGCATGTATATGGTTCAAATTGTATATGTATGGGGATGTGTGTGTGTGTGCAGGGGTGGGCGAGTGGGTGAGTGGGTATATATATATGACAGAGGTAAGCATACTCATCCTCGCGGCCCGCGGGCACTGAATAACCAATGTGTTTAATGGAAATTCAATTAACCCGGTCGAGAAACTCGCGGTTCGACGCCCCCGCGCGGTTACTATCTATTTCGATTCTGTCAGTCTCTATCTATCTCGTATATAATACAACGGGCACGGGAGTCTATAGATATGCGACACGTAGTCTATACCGTAATGCCGACGACTTTCGTTCCCCTGCTATCTCGTATTTATACGGGACAAAAAGCGTATGATTCTTGTTTAATTTAAATATATTTTTTTTTTTTATTGATAAGAGCGTCGGAGAACGAGGGGTCGATGCTCGATGGATGACGGCGGGGTTTTTGTTGGAACGGTTTTTGAAAAATTGAATTATCGTGAAAAAAATTTAGTTTTTCGGTTTTGAGATTGTTTTTTTTATGATTGTTTATAAGGATAGCGTTGATAATGGAAAAATGATAATTTTGGGGAAATACTGAGAGACATTTTATTTAAGAAATTAATGAAAAGTTGGGGGAATTTTTCAAAAATCATTTTACAATTTTTTTAACGTAATCGGCCTTGAAAAAAATTTTGTTTTCCGTTTTTAAGATATTTTTTATAAGATTGTTTATAAGGATAGCTCTGATAATGGAAAAATGATAATTTTGGGGAAATACTGAAAGACATTCTATTTAAGAAATTAATGAAAAGTTAGGGGAATTTTTCAAAAATTATTTTACAATTTTTTGATCGTAATCATTCTTGAAAAAAATTTAGATTTTCGTTTTTAAGATCTTTTTTTATAGGCGAAATACTGATTTGAAATTTAGTTAAGAAATTAATGAGAATTTAGGAAATTCTTTCAAAAATCATTTTACAATTTTTGGACCGTAATCGGCCTTGAAAAAAATTTTGTTTTTCGTTTTTAAAATATTTTGTATAAGATTGTTTATAAGGATAGCGATGATAATGGAAAAATGATAATTGTGGCAGAATATTGAAAGAAATCCATTTAAGAAATAAATAAAAATTTAAGGGAATTTTTCAAAAATCATTTTACGATTTTTCGACCGTAATCGTCCTTAGCCGGCGTGACCGCAGAACGCACCGTGTGCGTTTCGTTACTGGGGTGTGTTCCAATGATTCATCGAAGTGTACCACAGGGTAATAGCCACCAAGCCTGGTGGTCAATTTGCTGGACGAGATGACCGGAGCTGTACACAGAAAGAGAAAGAGAGCAAGAGAGAGAGAGAGAGAGAGAGAGAAAGTTGGAAAATCAGGTGCGGTAGCAACAGCACACGGCACTATTCCCGTCCCATGGATATTATGCGGTTTTGAGCTTTTGAGGTGTTAATCAACGTCACGCACATTTGACGGGCTCGTGTCCCGCGTACCACTCTAAACCTACGCGTGCTCCATGCCACTTGCGTGTGCAAATAATGTCCTGGTAAACGTCGTTTAAATCCTCGAAAATATAAACGCGCATTGTACAGTACGAATTACCAAAAGAAAAGAGAACTTCGCCTCGCTCTAACTTTTTTCTCAATTTTTCCGATTTTTTTTCAAATTTCGCGCCTATTTTCATGTATAGAAATATAAATTCTTTCGAATTTGTTATTTAAATTCATTTAAGTTCTTGTTCTTATCTTAAATTTATTTATATTGATATTTTTTTAATTAAATCGACACACCGTACACGTTTCTCTTTTTCGTTAAATTTTAACAAAAATGAAAAATATTTATAGATTCGAAATTTTGAAAACGTGTTGTCATTCTTCGAAAATATAAACGCGCATCGTACAGTACGAATGACCAGGAGAAAAGAGAACTTCGATTCGGTCCAACTTTTCTCCCAAATTTTCCGATTTGTTTTTCAAATTACGCGCCTATTTCGATGTAAACAAAATAGAAATACTTGTTGTGCCCCCCAACTCTCGTTACGTGGGAACGAGATATTCGAGGACGGGTTCTTTAGGGTTACCAAAAATGAGCGCACTCCAACTCCGAAAACTACGATACTAAACGGGTGAATTTATTATCACAATACAAAGATTTAGTTACTAATCGCGATCGAGTTTAGTGCCTTGAGACCGACGACTTATCGCTCTTGCTGTTGCTAAGAGACTGCCTAATCGAAGCATCGGCGTATTCGTCGATGCTCGGTGCTTCGGCAAACTTCCCACGGATCTGCTTTGGGCATTGCACTGTCAGCAGCGCGTGCGGCCCAAAGTCACCCTCAAAACTGTGACTTTGGCAGAAAACGCTGATTTGTTTCCGTCGTACGATGTTGGAACGCTTTTCTATCGGTTGCCAAGCGCTAGAGCAGCGCAATGATTAGTGCTTGGATTCAAGGCACAACATTCCTCCCCCTTAGGAGGACGAAATCTAGTATTTCGACGATTTATTTAAAAAAATTTTTTTTGTTCTTTTTTTTTTTTTTTGAGCAGGTGGTCTCTTGGCTTACAATGTTTTTTGAAGTACAATATCGCCTTATCTCTATCGTGGTTATAATCCCCTTTTGTAACAGACGTTTTTGTTATGTTAATTCCCAATATGATTATTATACGCCCTTTAAATTGGTGTCATGTGTATCTTTTCGTTCATCCCACGTTTCAGTTTGTATTTTACATTATACCTTTATGCAGTACTGGTGCGTGGTGAGTTTCGTTTAAATGACACCTTGAGTGGTCTTGTCGTATCTTTACGTTTACGGTTAGCGTTAGATCGGCTGGGTGCGGAGTAAGTAGGATCATTGTTCTCCGCTGTAGGTTGCACTTTTCGGCGCTTTATATATGTATAGACACAGAGTATAATTATTACGATTGGTATTATACCGCTTAACGAATAGTTTCCTAGAATATGAATATAGTTAGAATTTATAAAGTCGTCAGTTTCCATTTTTGACTTTAATTTTTCGATTCTTTCCCCTATTTGGTTTATTTCTAAAGGATCAATTACTATTTTGTGTGGGAGAGGGTGGTTCATATGACGGTGAAAAACTTCTGATTCGTTTGCTAAAAATGACAAATTATACGGTGGTAAAAATGACACAGATAGTTCTTGAGTGATTTCTCTTAGCGTTTCTAGTCTAAAATTCGCAGATGTGACGGAGCATTTACCATCCAGAGCCAGTATGCCAGTGTCGATTATTGTAACAAGTTTTGCTATACTAGTCTTACATTTAATCGTCAGCATATCTTCCGACGGTGCTGCGTATAGCCACCGGCCGGTTCGTTCGAGTGCTATAATCAGTGTATTATTTAAGTGTACTATGCGTCGTTTACAGCTTAAGGTTTCGAGGTGTTCTCCCAAGTATATACCTATTTCACACGGTATTTGCGTTCTTATAATTTGCGTCGCATGTTTCGGGTGACAATAGTATTCATTATTTTTACGTTTGCACGAATGTAATTCGTTCTCGCTGAGTGGAATATAACTTCTATGTTCTCGATTGATTATTGCGTATTTTGTGGAGGTTTCGATAAACTGGAATTGATTGTGTTTCGTTTTTACTGGTAGAGGGTAAATTTTATTTATACTATATTCTACGCTTTCGGTGAGAGGTATTTTCAATAATAATACAAGGGTATTTGAACTACAATATGCTCCCACTTCCGTGACTTTAAGTAGGTTGTTTATTTCGCTTCGTCGAATAACGGTTGGGAAATTAAGTCCTTTAGGTAAATGTAATGAAGCGCTGGCTAGATACTCTGTTAAGCTTTTGGGTGAAAGAATTGTCGGGTTGATTATCCCTTTCGGTAATTCTACTAGGAAATTCGCCAATCTTCGGACGTCGTTCAGTAGTGATTCTACGATAATACTAATTGCTGTAATCTTTTCATCCATTTGTTGTCTCGTCAAAACGTCTAACACTTGGTTTGA
Source organism: Netelia fuscicornis (assembly GCA_946811545.1). Lineage (NCBI taxonomy): Eukaryota > Metazoa > Arthropoda > Insecta > Hymenoptera > Ichneumonidae > Netelia > Netelia fuscicornis. The sequence continues at coordinate 42,838,994 of OX328013.1, read as the reverse complement.
AAAACTATCTTCTATTTGGGTTACTAATTGTCTGAGAGCATTTTCATTAGCTGTTAGATGGTTCGTGGTTTTATTGAACATTGCTACTGTGGATTCTAAAATTTGTAAATTTTCTTTCAGTGCGTCTTCTGTCGTTTTTTGTTTTAGATCAATTGCCATAATTTCTTGATGAATTTTTTGAGCGTCGTTTGCGTCCATATTTCCTGTGATCGATTTGATTATTGATCCTAGACCGTCGATTAATCCTCGTTTCTTTATTCGTTTATTAGTTCCTGTTATATCGTATATAGCTTCTACCTCGTGTTCTATTTTATCTAACATGGGTACGAGCGACTCAGTTATAATTGTACATAACGCATCGCTTCGGGCTACACGGCATGTTTTCAAAAGATTTTTTAGTGACACTTTTACATTCGCTTCTCTCAAAGCAATTGGTTTGAGATCCATTCGGATTACCATTTTCCAGATATCTCGGACGACGAATAATGTTCCGACTTCTTCATAGTAAATTCCCGGTGAAGATGTAAACTTTTCCAGGTGGAAATTTTCCTGTGTTTCTTTTGCGTAGTTTAAGCTGGGTCCAAATATTGCCATAGTAAGTCTGTAATAACGAATAAGAATAAGAATATTTATGTGTGTGTGTGTGTGTGTTTTTGTTTTTGTTTTAATGAGAGATGTATGGCTTAATCCGGTTAACATGGACGTGGATCGTCCTGCGACCACGGCCGATGATATAATTCACTTTAGATTCTTGGCTTCGCACTGTATAAGGTCCTGTCCACTTGGGGGTTAACTTAGCGGATCTTCCACGACGCAGAGTGGTGTCGTGTAGAAGTACCAGGTCACCCGGTCGGTACTCGGTTCTATCTGTGGTTTTGTCACTCTCTTCCTTTACTTTTTCCTTTTTTTGCATTAAATTTTCTCTCGCGATTTTCCATGTCGCGCGGAGCCGTTCTCGTAGTTCTGAGACATAATCATCATAATTATATGTCGTTCGAGGTGTTTGTGTTAATGATGTTGGTAACTCGGCAATCTGTCCAAATACCAACTCGTACGGCGTGTGCCCTGTCGCCGTGTGTGGGGTGGTGTTATACGTGAACATTGCGTATGGTAACCACTCGTCCCAATCTCTCTGATCTTCTCTAATAAAATGTTTTAAATATTCCGCCAAAGTTCGATGTGATCTTTCCAATGCTCCATTCGATTGCGGGTGGTACGCGGTAGTCTGAATCTTTTTAATATGTAATAATCTGCACATTTCTTTGAAAAGTTCACTGAGGAAATTCTTCCCTTGATCCGATAGAACAAATTTTGGTGTGCCGTATTTGCATACAATTTCCGTTGCGAATTTTTTCGCGACTTCTTGTGCTTCTTGTGTAACGAGGGGAATCGCTGCACTATATTTTGTTAAAGCGTCCTGAAAAGTTAGGATGTATTTATGCCTTTGTTCCGTCTCTGGGAGTGGTCCTACTATGTCAACTGCACATTTTTCAAAGGCTCGTCTTGGTGTGTCGGTGATTATCATAGGTGCTGTTTTTACTTTCGCAACTTTATTTTTTTGACATTTATCACATGTTGCTACGTATTCCCTTATATCTTTAGTCATCATTGGCCAGTTGTATTTCAATTTTATTCTTTGTGTCATTCTTTTCACTCCGGGGTGGCCGCCGAGAGGAGTGTCGTGATATTCTCTGAGTATCGTGGCTCGTTCTCTCTCGCTCGGGCACGCTCGGTCTATATTGAGGCTTTCCGCCTCGCTCTCACTTGAACATGGAGCTATCTCGCTCGCGACCGTTTCTACGTCGGAATCGCCGTCTCGTGTTTCCTCTCTTACAGGAAGCTCTTCCTCGTTCTCATTTGTATGGGTCTTAGCTATCTCGCTGGGACTTTGATTCGCGACCTTGGCGTCTGTGACGATACTTGGCTGCTTCTTCGGTCTTCCTCGCGGGCGGTTGATCAGCTGTGTGGGCCCGGTGGCCGGCGTGGAACTCATAGTGATCTCGACTGGTGCCGGACAGGGAGCAACCTTTCGCGGCCTGCCTCGTTTGCGTTTTTCGCTTTCCTTACCTTGTGCATTATTTGTCGTTATCCCTTGTGATTGTATAAGGACATACATTCGGCTTAGAGCATCTGCGTTCGTATTTTTTTTTCCAGCTTTGTATTCGATACTGTACTCGTATTCTTCTAGTTTGATTCTCCACCTCATGAGTCTTGATCCGGGATCTTTAACGTTGAATAACCACGTAAGAGGTTTGTGGTCCGTGACAACAGTAAATTTCGTTCCATAGATGTATGGTCGAAACTGAGTTACTGCCCAAACAATAGCTAGCATTTCCTTTTCCGTTGTCGAGTAATTGACTTCGGCTTTATTGAGTGTTCGACTAGCGTAGCAAATCGGTAAATCTTCTCCGATTTTCCCTTGCGATAGTATAGCTCCAATCGCTTTATCCGATGCGTCCGTTGTGACGACAAATGGCTTTTGAAAATCTGGATACTGTAAAATTGGTGCCGTGCTGAGAATATCTTTTAATTTATCAAAAGCTAGTTGACAGTTCTTCGTCCATTCAAATGTTGTTTCTTTCTTCGTCAGATCCGTTATTGGCTTGGCGTATTTTGAGAAATCTGGTATAAATTTTCTGTAATATCCTGCGAGTCCTAGGAATGATTGAATTTCTTTCACATTTTTTGGTATAGGAAATTGTTGAACCGCTTTGATTTTTTCGGGGTCAGGCTTGACTCCGATTTCCGTTATTACATGCCCCAGATATTGAGTCTCTTTTCGCAGAAACTGACATTTTTTCGGTTGGATTTTTAGTTTGGCTTCCCGTAGCCGTTCGAATACTTCTCTCAGTCTCTTGTTGTGTTCTTCGAGTGATGATCCGTATACAACGATGTCGTCCAGATATACATAGCACTTTATTCCTTGTAAACCGGCAAGTACCGCGTCCATTAATCTTTGAAACGTCGGTGGCGCGTTTTTTAACCCAAAAGGCATTCGGTTGAATTCATAATGCCCTAGCGGTGTAGAGAAAGCAGTTTTTTGTTTGTCTTTCTCTGCCATGGGTATCTGATGAAACCCTGAGGCGAGATCGAGAGTTGTAAAATATTTTGCTCTTCCTAACTGGTCTAATATGTCAGTGATATTAGGCAGAGGATATGAGTCTCCTTCGGTTACTTCATTGAGTTTCCGAAAGTCTACCACTACTCTCTTTCGGATGTTGCCTTCTGCGTCCGATTTTTTGGGGACGACAAGTAGAGGAGCATTCCACGGGCTCTTACTTGGCCGGATAATATCTTCTTCGAGCATTTCCTTGGTTTGTTTCATTATCTCTTGTTTATGAGTTTCCGGAAGTCTGTAAGGACGAACTTTAACTGGATTTGTTCCTTCTTTAATTACAATTTGGTGCTCGACTACGTCGGTGCTTCCCAATTTCTCTCCTTCGAGATGAAATACATCTGAGTATTCTTCGCTGAATTCGCGTAGTATTTTTTCTTCTTCCATATTTAAGTGACAATTTCCTTTGATTTCTTCCCAAAGTTTTTTGTGACGTTCGATCTCGTCCTTTTTGCTGACTACATTTATTATTTCTGTTTTATCCGTTTCTCCGTTTTCATTTTTGATTTCTTCTATTTCCACCGTTGGTCTGTCGATTTTCACTTCCTCGCTGCGGGAGTTTCGAACGAGTATTGGGCAAGTATATCCATACGGTTCGACTATGCTTTCACCTACCTTTATTCCTGGCAGAATCTCTGTGGCGGCGACACAGCCTATGTTCGCCGTAAGTGTCTTCGCGTATAAAATATTTTCTGAGCGAGGTGGTAATTTAATCTTTTTATTTCCGTCGAATAATGGTATAGGGTGTCCGTATATTTTGATGCATTTTCCGCCTAGTATATCGACATTATGTTTTCGAATAAAATCCATGCCGAGTATACCATCTACGTCGAGGGGTACATCGTCGTCGATTACGAAAAAACCATGTTTGACATCTACCGCGGGGGTTTCGATGACAAGCTCGATTTTGCACAACGCAAAAAATTTTAATCCCCCTATTCCTTTTAATTCAACCGTTTCCTCAATTATTTCTGTTTCTTCGCATAATAAACCTCTCTTTATGAGGCTGCACTGGGCTCCAGTATCTCCTTTCAGCGTGATAATTTTTCTTTTTGCTTGAGGCGATGATATACAAAAATCGCTCGGGGCGTCGTCGTGGTTAAACATTTTTACCTCGTATATTATCTTGTTTCTGTGTAAAAGGTTCCTTTTGAACGAACCTGTAGCGGGCTGTCTGAGGCCTTTACCGGGATCTCTTGTTACAGAGCTATCCGCGACGGTGATCATATTTAACGCGAGGGAGCCGATTGTCTTTTTATTTCCATTCATACTTTTACTCCCTTCTGGCTGTTTATTTTCATTAAATCTGCCTTTGTTTGTGTTCCATTGATTTTGATTCGGTCGTCCTTGCGAACCCTGACGGGGCGGGAAATTATTCCCTTGTCCCTGCTGATTGATGGTCTCTTGACCATTTTCTCTAATCCTCTTCCTGCATTCTTTGTACATGTGACCCTGCTTATTGCAATAATAACACGTCACATTTAGCTGATGCACGACTCTTGTTGGTGCTGGCAAACTGAATCTACCGTACGTCGATGCGGAGCTTCGACAGTCTTTGGCCATATGTCCCTGTTTTTGGCATTTATTACACGTAATCGGTGCACGTTTTTCGGTATGAATTTGTCTATTAATCGAATCTACTCCCCGTACTGTTTTTTCTTCTTCCATGGCTCCTTTTAGAGCTGATCCTAAATCCTCGTAGCCTCGGGCTTTTACAATTATTTGATACTCGCGCCGGAGTCCTCTTTCGAAATTGTGTAATGCTAATTGTCTCACGAATGACTCGATTGTCTTTTTCCCGGCTTCGGTTGCTTCTTTCGCGATGCTTGCATCTATTAATTCCATCATAATAGTCTCGAGTCGTTGGCCGTATGCTAAAACACTCTCGTTTGATTTCTGCTGACATGTGTTGAAATCTACTTGCAGTGCTGCGACTGTGCGACGCGTTCCGTATAACGCGGTCATTTCTTCTTTAAATTTTTCGAACGTATCTATTCGTTTATAACGCGTATCTTTTTTCGCTTTCCCCACTATTTTCGTTGCTAAAACGGACTCTAATAATGATCGCTGCTCTTGGGGTAATACACTTTTATGGGCATAACTATAGGCCTCGATTATATCGTCTACGTCGTCCGGTTTTGTACCGTCAAAGCATGGTATGAGACTTCGAGCCTCTTTTAAAGTCATGTATTCGTCTTCCTGTGTTCGTGGCATCTTATCTGTATCAATTTTTAGCAATGAAAAATCTTGAACGTTAATTGCTAGTCCGCGTTCGGTCTCTATTAAGTTTGATGATTCTTCAGAATCCGCAAAAATAGGTTTTTCCTCGTTCGTTTCTTGGCGGAATCGTCCACGTTTCGTCGCTATACGGCGTGAGGGTACAGGGCGCGATTCGGGCGATTCGTCAGAGCTAGTTACTACTCGCGGTCTTTTTCTGCGCTGTTCTTCGACTAGTTCGTCTCCTGAACGGGTATACTGTATACTTCGCTCGAAAAATGACTCTAAGGATCGCGATAATTCGGGGTTACCTGGCAGGCGGTATAACTTATGACGCTCGTCGTCGTCTGACATTAATTTATTTTTGGCTTTGGAAGGTTATCATGCATAAATGTTCCGTCACTTACAGTAAGACGATTCTCTTCATGTCGGCTGATGACGATGGCAGTGAGTCTCTGTAGTCGCGTTGATCGGCTCGGGAAGCTCCTTCTCGTTACTGGCCTCCGGGAAGGTGATCACGTTGCTGAGTCTTCCTTGTCGTCGCGACGTGATGAATCTCTGAGGATGGGTCAATCTCTCTCCCAATCGGATGTGGTTGGAATTTTCCTGTTGTTGTTTTAGGTGCTTTCTTGATTCTTCCGACTCGATCGGTTTTCACTTAAATTTTCGTTTCTTGCTCGGCGAGATGATTCCGTTACTGACACTCGCGTTACTGTTCGTTCACCAGTCTATGGTATGTATTCGTGAATTGTGGTATCCCACCGCTGCCACCAATGTTGTGCCCCCCAACTCTCGTTACGTGGGAACGAGATATTCGAGGACGGGTTCTTTAGGGTTACCAAAAATGAGCGCACTCCAACTCCGAAAACTACGATACTAAACGGGTGAATTTATTATCACAATACAAAGATTTAGTTACTAATCGCGATCGAGTTTAGTGCCTTGAGACCGACGACTTATCGCTCTTGCTGTTGCTAAGAGACTGCCTAATCGAAGCATCGGCGTATTCGTCGATGCTCGGTGCTTCGGCAAACTTCCCACGGATCTGCTTTGGGCATTGCACTGTCAGCAGCGCGTGCGGCCCAAAGTCACCCTCAAAACTGTGACTTTGGCAGAAAACGCTGATTTGTTTCCGTCGTACGATGTTGGAACGCTTTTCTATCGGTTGCCAAGCGCTAGAGCAGCGCAATGATTAGTGCTTGGATTCAAGGCACAACATACTTTCCAATTTGTTATTCAAATTCACTTAACTTCTTGTTCTTATCTTAAATTTATTTATATAGATATTTCTCTAATTTAATCGACACACGGTGAACATTTCTCTTTTTCGTTAAATTTCAGCAACGTGATAAAAATTCATAAATTCGAAATTTCGAAAATCTCTTGTCATCCTTCTCCGACTCCATCGTCTGCCGAATCCTGCTTTTCATAACAAGTACACACACATATACATATAAAAAGAATGCATTTCAAAGGATATGCGGAATTTTGCAATCCTCGTAGCAAACCACCGAGCACATTATGTAAATAACATGGTAAAACAGAAAAACCAAGTGGTTCACTTACCTCGTCTCAATTCGAGCCAGAAGCTTACGCGAAAAGATTCTCGAAAAATCTTGAAAATAGGAAAGCTTCGAGTCCTTTAGGATGCGTCGAAGGATCTGTCGAGTGTGTTGAAGACGAGAACGCTGCATCGAACGACGAAAAACGGAGGGAATAACGAAACGAGAATCCAAAACGTATTTTCATTCTCGATATCTTTATTTCTCCTCTCGCTACTTTCAAGATTTCGTGGTTTTCCAACCACAATCAAAAAATTATTCGGAAACAAACGATGACATTTTACTGTTGTATACAGGGTGAATTTCGTAAGGTGTAACCGGCTTCATTCCAAGGTAGATGGGATCATTACAAACAAAAGTTGCAAATATACATGAGGGATATTGTTAATAGTTTACGAGATATCAATTTTTTAAATTGGTCCAATCAGAGCGCGTCGAGAAGCGTGGAAGCCGCCCACCCCCAACCTAGCCGTAGATATAGCATAGATTGGGGCGTTACATTTGGGTTTGCAAAATTCAGAGCAGTCAATTTTATTGATTGTATTATTACGCAGTCATTTTTTGTTCGCGGTCATTGCTTGCTCTGAATTTTGTCAAGCGTGCCAATAAGCGTTGAAGTCGCCCACCTCCACCCCCACCCTAACCGTAGATATAGCATAGATTAGGGCGTTACATTTGCGTATGCAAAATTCAGAGCAGTCAATTTTATTGATTGTATTATTACGCAGTCATTTTTTGTTCGCGGTCATTGGTTGCTCTGAATTTTGCCCAACGTGCCGGCAAGCGTTGAAGTCACCCACTCCCCGCCTAGTGTATTAGGCAAAATTCAGAGCAGCCAATGCCCGAGAAAACAATGACTGCGGAAAATACAAACAACCTAATTGACTACTTCAAGCCTTCTTGGTGCGCTCTGATTGGACCAATTTAAAAAATTGATATCTCGTAAATTATTAACAATATCCCTAATGTACATTTGCAACTTTTGTTTGTAATGATCCCATCTACCTTGGAATGAAGCCTGTTACACCTTTACGAAATTCACCCTGTATATTATTATACTGTTTTGATAAGGATATTCAAAATGAAATGCGTTAATAATCAAAATTGTTCCACTTATTTTGATTATTAACGCATTTCATTTTGAATATCCTTATCAAGCAATCATATTAATATATACAACAATAAAATAAACATATATATAACTGTGTGTGTATGTGTGTGGGTGTGTTTTAAAGAGCTCTCGAATAACATCGTTAATGAAACGCGCAAATGCTTTTGCTGCGGACACAGCCGTGGCTCTTCGAGTTGTCAGTCACAATGACAATTTAATTGCATCCAACGTCCAATCAGTGGAAAATCTCTCTCTCACGTCGCGGCATTTAGCGTTCTCCTCCCTTCTCGCTCGTTGAGAGCCGAATGGCAGGAAAAGGATAAATGCGAAAGACGAGAAAAAAAAGAAAAATATCGAAAAAAAAAGAAGCAAAAACCCGACCTGTCTTTTGCGCGAACTGATATGGCACAAAAGGTAGAAACGTTCGAGGGTTACAACGGTCTGAAAAGTTGAAAATATCACTCCTCGAGCCACTAGATGGGGAACCTCGGTGGAAGGGCACCTCGGGGATGAGATATGATAATCGATAACCTCCGATAATTGACTGTGAACGATAGCCGAGCGATAATTGCATATCGGTGGTGGATTTAACGAGCCGCTCGTTCGGATATAACTTAATCACACGGGCGGGCTGCCCGTCGTTATATCGGCACAGTCAGGGTGGAAGGGGCAGGCGCGAGCCAACGAGCGTATTGGAACGAAGGGAAAACACGCCAAAGTGTACAAATACGCGAGCTTACGCGCCCGATGACGCGACCAAATCAGGGAATTGATGAGTACCCGATAGGAACAAACATACGCGTTACTCGTAAATTTTCCGTGACCGCACTTCCGGTGTCTCGCACGTACTTCGCGGTTAATAATCATTCGTCATCGTTAAGCCGGATTTTAGTCACGACGCAAAGGGACGAAACACGAATTTAGCACAAATTTCGATTGTAAATTTGTTGGTAATTTTTCTTTGAAGGTAAAATGTCCGTTGCACTCTGGGGTTGAATGACAGAGGGGTTGTTTATTCGAGAAGGGATGGAGAAAGATTTGTAGGTTATACGTTATATCAAAATTTTCTTTTTACACGTGCTGCAGGCGAGAAAATATTTTTTATTTATTTGACCCTAACGTCCTTGAACATCCTGCACGAATCTCTAGCAACCGAATCCGTAGTTCTGCGCAGTTCGCGTATATCTCTACTGCGCATAAGCAACAGCGACCTCTAGTGTCCGCGTCCCATGCGCCGTTGCCATGGCTACGATGCGCAAACGACCGTTTTAAGCCTACTGCGCATGCACCGCCTGTTACAAGTCGAAACTCATTTTTTCATTAGTTTTCCACGCTCTTTTGCATATAGTATAGAGATTTTATAATGGCACGACGAGATTTGATTTCAAGGTGACATTCTCTTGAAGTTACCATGATCCAGTGACCTATCGTTCATCGAGCGTAAACAAGAGATGGGACAAAAGGTCACGTATTTGCAACACTGCGTACCCGAGAGACACGATGTCCTTTAATACACGAAGTTTTCGCGAACTAACGAAGCTTTTTGGTGTCGCAATGCACGAACAACGAGCTGTACCGGATCGATAAAATGGCGTCCAACTCCCACTCATCTTCTCGCACGAGCCAGTACGTGCTTAACCTATCTCAAAGCATTCGCACTCTTACTCGATTCGCCAACAGTCCGAATTCTCTTGCCGATCTACACACGCGAACACGCTAATATACGAGTCGAGAGGTAAATACGAAGAGTTGTTCGTTACTTATAGTCGCTTGCGTACCCAAAAGTCGCGATGTCTAATAAATGAAGATTTCCCGAAATAACGTTGAACCTTTTCACCGTCACGTGACTAGGACGATCGAGTGTTGACTAAAAGCTCGTGAATCGCTCGACCTACCGAGCTTTTTTCGGACAAGGGCGATGGAGTGACGGAAAGGGCTTCGCTATTTTGTTGTTGTCGCACGAGCTATGGTAGCTTCCTGAACGCGATCACGCTGTAATACAATGTCAAGGCTAAAACGACTGTTATTTTTCGATAATAACGGACGTAAACAGAATTTTTAACATTAATTATCACTAATTGTATCACAATTAAAATTGCATTTTTTAATGTGATTGTGAAAGTGATTAATTAGGGTTTATTTTACATCGTTAATTTGTTAGACTAAGCGATAATTATGGTTTTATAATTAATGTAATTTAAGACAGATTTTTCTTATCGTATAACAATTAAAATTGCATTTTTTTTAATCTGAAAATAATTAATTGGGATTTTTTTATATCATTATTTTGTACAGCTAAGCGATAATGATAGTTTTATAATTAGTATAATTTGAGACAGATTTTTCTTATCGTATAACAATTAAAATAGCATTTTTTTTTAATCTGAAAATAATTAATTAGAATTTTTTTATATCATTATTTTGTTCAGCTAAACGATAATTATAGATTTCTAATTAATGTAATTTGAGACGAATTTTTTCAATTAAATAAATCTAATCAAATTAAACAAATCATTCGCGCACCGATCGATTGCTGTTTGGAGAAACGCGAGGATTTTTCACGAAGGACTTCAACCCAAAATTTTCCAGGATCGACTTCGCATTCCATCTCCGATGTTCGTCCTCTATCACTAAATATATTCATCCAATTTATCGACGAGAATATTCGATAATCTAATTAACTTTCCGGTAAAACGTCAATCCTAGTTCGATCCTCGCCAGTAGAAAACCGTCGTTCATTTCGTACAATGAAAAACGAAAAATGCAAAAACCTAAAAGAAGAACAAAAACAATATCTCACATTTTCAAACTCAAATCGACAATTACGAAACGAATACTTACGGTTCGTCGAACCCGACAAAGGTCAATTTTTGTTGAAAAAGTTGGTTTCTTGTTTATTTTTTTTAGACATTGTATCGACAAATCTGTCGATTTTACGATGGAAAATTTGCTGGCTCGACCAATAAGGACCGATGTATCGGGGAGAATGAGCGAATGGGCAAAAGCAACTCGCGGCTTTCGTGGCATCCGTCGAATGCAATCGTAAAATGTGGCGAACAACGGAATATTTATGCCGCAAAGGTGGGACGATGTGTATATTAGTATCTACACATGGAAACAAGAGACTTGGAATGACTGACGTGCCACTGGAATATGCATAAACCCGACCGACGAACACGAGAATCCTCTACCACCCGATTTACCTCGTAGCAATCCCGATCGCCCTGTGTACCCCTCGCTCTCACCCTCGTCTCAACCTCCTCACCCTCTCGTTATCTCTCTCGCTCTCTCACACACTATATTACTCCTTGCGTAATATTCCCGACGCATAAAGGATGCGATGGGCATGTGTTATACATAGCTGGTGATGCGCTATAGCGTATGGCATAACATTCGAAAAGCGAATGCACGGATTTGAGGGATATGTTCCTCATTAGCTGATACGAGCTCGCGCCAGGTATGCGGAATTATAACTCGTCGGTGCTGGCTATACCGATCGATTATTTTAATCCCCGGCAAAAAAGTTACGCTTCGAATATTATCGAAGCGTGAAATGGAATTTTTATATTGTTGTAAATTTTTATTGGATGAAAATGTGGAAGAAGATAATTTAGTGAAACTATTGATTTTGTTTCGGATTAAATATTTCTTGGTCGAACTTTTTTAATTTAAAAATGCGACATTTTTTTTAATAAAAAAGTTATTTTTATTAAGGATTCAAATTGAATTTTTCCTGACTCGATAATTTATTTGATGGATGATATCGTCGATGACAAGAAACGTCTTGATCCAGAAATATCAAAACTCGTTCTTTGGTCGAATCGTGAATCAAATCGAAACTCGACGAACGATGATTCGAAAATATGGAAGAAAACAATTTATTGAAAATATTTATTTCGTTCTAACAGAATGGCAAATATTGATATTAAATTTATTTCATCTCGAATTAAGTATTTCTTACTCGAATGATGACGTTTCTAATTAAAAAAAAAACATTTTTTTAAATAAAAAAAAAACATTTTTTGAAATTAAAAAAAAAGCTATTTTTATTGTGAATTCAAATTCAATTTCCCCTCACTCGCTAATTTATTTGATCGATGATATCGTCGATAAAACAAAACGTCTTGATCCAAAAATATCAAAACTCGTTCTATTGTTGAATCGTGAATCAATTCAAAACTCGACGAACGACGAATCAAAAATATGGAAGAAAACAATTTATTGAAAATATTGATTTCATTTCGGATTACATATTTCTCACTCAAATGATAACTTTTCTAATTAGAAAAAAAAATTTTGAATAACAAAAGAAGTTATTTTTATTAAAAATTCAAATTGAATTTCTCTTAACTCCATGATTTATTTGATCGATGATATCGTCGATAACAAAAAACGTCTTGATCCAAAAATGTCAAAAATCGTTCTTTGATCAAATCGTGAATTAATTCGAAACTCGACGAACGATAAATCGAAGGATGACGTGTACCTACTCGTCGCGTATGTATTAAGACAGACAATACTGCATTAGCCAGTCGATGAGGGTTGTCCGTTGGTTTTCTTCTTCTTATCGTAAAACGATAGTAGAGTGGCTCGAACGTACTACCTTCCTTCCATACACACGAACACATAGAAATATACACATATATAGTGGTCGAGTGTTACTCGTATTGGCAAAAGGCTATAAACCAGAAGTTCCCGAACAAATCAATGTGAGTGCCTCAGCGAAAGTAGGTGGAAGGTAACTGCGAGCTTTTAGGTGCATTGAGCGTGTACACGTTTCTATATCGTTGTACGAACGCCGGATTTCGCTCCACTGTTTGCCGGAGGGAGAAAGAGACGAAAGAAAACAGAACAACAACAACAAAAAAAAGAAAACAAACTTCAAAAGGAAGACGCGAGGAGGAAAAGCGTTTCGCTCATTTACTTCAAACTACGCGTGAAGCTTCGTGCTTTACGTACGTAAACTACGCCACGATCGGCTAGAAACTATCAATCGTAGCTTCGATAAACGAGTCTCTGTCTGTCAGTCTGTCTGTCTCTATTTGACTTTCCCTCGTGGAAAGAAAACGTATGGTTCGTCGATGAAAGGAAATAACTTTGTTTCTTTTTATTCCTCGTGGAAGAAAATTCTTGACAGAGAACAAAAAATGTTTTTTCATTTTTGAAACGAAATGCAATATATTTTGAGATTATTCTCGAAATTTTGGATTTTATGATAAAGAGAGGATCGAAACATGAATTTAAAAAAGGTTTTACATACTTGATGTAAAATTGCAATTTTTATTTTGAAAATCGAAAGTTGATGTTTTTCGGTGGTTCATATTTCCCCGAATTTTGTCTTATTTGTACGCGATACGACGAGAAACGGTTTATATACACGTCATACACGAGTACTCGTAACTTTCAGCAGTTTTTCTCACCGGTCGTCTCGAAGAGTTCTGGCACTGCGCTTGACAATTCGCCTCGCTTTTTCCATTCTTCCCTTTTTTTTATTAAAGTCTTCGCTTCCTCTCTATTTTCTAACTCCGCACCGGTTTATACGCATTCTTCCGTTTTTATGCTTCCTCCATATCCAGTCTCCTCGAGACTTCACGGCTGTATAACCGTATGGACAATTTGAAAAACTTGACGAATAAAAAAATCACACATATACAGACATATATATATATATAAATACGTACAAGCATCGGTAAGAGCTTTCACAAAACATCCTCGACCGTGAATGTCCTTTGAGAGTTCCCTTATTTTCTCGAAAACTTGTTCGTCCACTTTCTTGTCAGCCTCTTTGGGAAAAAAGGAAGTTACACCGTACAAACTACGCTCCACGCGTCCATTCTATCCAGGAACTAATACAAGAACGATTTTCAGAGCTTTCGATTCTCGAAAATAAATGCAGAGTCGTTATGAGAAACGAATATTAAACAAAATAATTCGATCATTTTCTCGTCGTCAAAAATGATAGAAATCTTGAATTTATAATTAATTAAATTTAAAGAAAATTTAAATTTAAAAAAAGAAAGTTTTCACAATAAAATTTCAATGATAGAGAGATCGAATGAGCAATTTTTTGAATGATAAAGTTTGTGGTTAAAAAAGAGCGTTGCATCGTACAAACTACGTTCCAGGCGTCCATCCTATCCGCGAACTAATACAAGAACGATTTTTAGAGCTTTTCATTCTCGAAAATAAATTCAGACTCGTTATGAGAAACGAATATTAAAAAAAATAATTCGATCATTTTCTCGTCGTCAAAAATGATAGAAATCTTGAATTTATAATTAATTAAATTTAAAGAAAATTAAAATTTAAAAAAGAAAGTTCTCACAATAAAATTTCAATGATAGCCAGATCGAATGAGAAATTTTTTGAATGATAAAGTTTGTGGTTAAAAAGGAGAGTTAATGTTACACCGTACAAACTACGTTCCAGCCCGTCCGATTTTTAGAGCTTTCGATTCTCGAAAATAAATTCAGACTCGCTACAAGAAACAAATATAAAAGAAAAGAAATTCTATCATTCTCTCCCCGTGAATAACTCAGTATCAAAAATAAAATAAAAATAAAATGAACAATATCAAAAACGATAAAAATCTTAAACTAAAAATTAATTAAATTTAAACAAGAACACAAAATTAAAAAAAAATCCTCACAACAAAATTTCAATAGCGGATAGATCGAACGACCAATTTTTCGAATGATAAACTTTGCGGTTAAAAAAAAAGAGCCTTACGATATCGGACGACGGCGAGACGGGTCGGGATTTTTCTGGAAAAGTATTCTCGAGGAATAGGGAGAATCGAGGTAGGATTTTTCGTTTCACGGGGCATCGCACGGACGATTCGCTCGTTTTTATCGGATACACGGTTTGCATATACCAGAAGGTCGAATGTAAAGCCGACCGGATGGTCTATTGAACGTACGTGGTCGTTTGGTTCCCCGGCCGACGTTGCATTGTCGGGGGGTCCAGACATCGCGGAAACGTTCGCTGCAGGCTAAACATTGCCCGATCTAACTTCGCTTCGATCTATATATATATATATAACTACCCTCTCCCTAGACAAGGGTAGTTTTACCTATATATATATATATGGGTATATATAAAAGTCTTTTCCGAGACGAGACATCTCTCTTTGGCATGCCGGGGAACGCCTCTCACGGCGTTCGCAACAACTGACCCTTCTCGTGGTTCGTATACTTGTCGCGAAAATTGCATGCAACATAAACTTGGAGAAAGTCCATCGCGAGGGCTTCGGGCGCAAAGAGGAAAAATAAAAAATAAAATGAAAAGAAAGAAAAAGGAGGTTCGAAAGCGTCCATCCGGTCGTACGTCTAGCTCGCCACGTCCCTGAGTGAAAAATCTCATGCATTTTTAACGCTCGGAGAGACCGCCATCTAGCGTCGACCAACGGTACGACCACATCGAAGTCTTAACCGAATCGTACGTGCCCGGCACGACGACGTGATCGAGAGGTCGACGTCGTTATAGACATATAGATATGTGCTTGTTTATTTTTTCTTCTTCTTCTTCTCGCTTTTCTTTTTTAATCCATAAAGCAACGTCGTTTTGGCGAAAATGAAAGAAGAAACGTCTTTGGCAGGCTCGAGGTGACGTATATAGATTTTCGATTCAATTTTCAAGATCGTATTATCGTGGAAGGTTTTCACTTCATTTGATCTTCGACGAAGCGATTACGTTTTTTTGTTTTTGTTGTTTCGTTTTGGAAGGACTGAAGGTAAAACGCAATGATCGAAAAATGACGACCGGACGGTAGAGTGGGTTTTCCGGTCGGGAGAGAAAGGAGAAACGGGAGCCTCAAAGCGGCGTAGGAGAAACGCGAACTGACAATTAACGGGAATTAATTATCCCGCGAGGGCTTTTGTGCCTGTAACGAGACGGATAATGCACGAGCATGACAGCCTTGCCTATGATGCAAAGCTCTTCTCTCTCTCTCTCTCCCTCGCCCCTCCACCCCTTTCTCCCTCTCTCTCTCTCTCTCTCCCTGTCCCTCTCACTCTCTCTCTCTCTCGGCAAGCCTTGCGAACCGTTATCTCCGCGTCAGACCATCACGGATAAGCATCACAGCAGGTAGCACCCCTGGCTTATGCTCCTATACTCGATCCCTTCGTATAACCTTACCACGTTTCGTCTTTCGTAAGAAAAAAAAACCCTAGCTCCATTTTTCCCCAAAGCCTTAATTTTTCGTTTTAATTACTACTGAACTAAACCAATTAATCGCAATTGACATAAAAAGTCCAACAATAACATAGAAATCTTATCCAAGTTTTTAAAAACTTGGATAAAATTTAACAACATCGTCCAATTTTATTTCGCCAATTAAATAATCTTGCATTTTTGGAAAACTACAATTTTGTTGTTGTAAATACGAATGCGATTTTATTTACGTTGCAATGATAAAATTGGATTTATTATGTCAAAGCACCACACCAGTTCGATCAACGGGATGAAGGAAGATGAACATAAAAACATAAATGAATTAATAATAATAATAATAATAATAATAATAATAATAATAATAATAATAATAATAAAGATACGAGAATGGGGGTTGAGTTATTTAACCCCTCATTCGACGCTTAGCATATTCATGCTGTGTGCGGTGGTGCAGCTATTCGCCGGAGTTTTCCGGTGTCTGACCACCATCTCGCACGCTCTACATATTCATGAGATTCCCTCCCCGTCGTCGACGACGACGACGACGACGACGACGTCGACGACGAGAGAAAAGGCTCCGTGACGCTCGCTCGGACGGGATGCAGGCTAGCAGAAAAGGGTTGCTTACTTGGCGAGGAGAGGACGTCCCAGAGATCGCGTACGCGCGCCAAATTCCCATCCGGGCCGAAGAAAACTACAAGTTGAAAAAACGAAGATGCAACCAGGAATCTAAAATTGCACGAGAGTCAAACCGGAAGCGATAAATCAAGATTTATAAAATTCTTTGAAAATACCATTTTTTTTTTAATTTCTTAAAAAAAAGTAAATCAAAATTTCGAATAATATTCCACCATAAAGTAATAGACATTTTTTTTCTACGAATCTTCCAGAAATAGAAATATAGAAGAGTAAAGCAATCGAGCAAGAGCGACGTTCCGGAAGAACGTCTCTTGGCTTTACGTCGCGTGTAATTTTGTCATCGAAAGAGGAAGGGGTAGGGGGTTGTTGTTCCTTTTGTGTAGATACATTTTTCTGTTCGTGACACCGGCGTTATCCCGCCATGTAATATGCACGAACGATACGAAGGAGAAACTTGTCGAATATATCATTCCACTCGATATCTACTTGGACGTGCATAAGAGGAGCAAAGGGGGATTTAAACCCCACCCTCCTTACTCCAGCACCTCTCACATCTTTCCTTGGACCGGAAACTTGCGGAGGTTCTCACTCTTCGCCCGTGTATTTCGTGTGCTACCGCACCGGCAACGACGACGACCGCACACACACACACACACGACCGATTCTCGAAGAGCATCGAGAGAACTTTATTCAATTTCGCGTGTCGGTCAGGACGATAAACAACCCCTACGTGCTTGAGGAGAAACCGGTGAGACGGAGGGAAAACATCGCCCGGCTCTTCTTGTAAAGGATATAAGATATCGATTCCGCGGAACGATACTTTCGATAAAAATGATATTCGTACTCGCGCAGACGTCTATTTGAATAACGCAGCGGGCACATTATAAGATTTATTAACTACTCGGACGATTTTTCATTTTTAGATGTCGCTTGGAGCTTTTCTAAAACAAAAAGAAAATTGTTATCGTGTTTTTAAAATTCTTTTCTTTGTTTCACTTTCGAACAAACTTTCCGAACATCGTTTTATCATTGAGAAAATATTTGATTTTGTAAAATAAAAATTATTCTTAGGGATTTTGTCGTTTTCGATTAATTTTGTTATATTTTGTAACTACTCGGACGATTTTTCAGTTTTAGATGTCGCTTGGAGCTTTTCTAAAATAAAAAGAAAATTGTTATCGTGTTTTTAAAATTCTTTTCTTTGTTTCACTTTCGAACAAACTTTCCGAACATCGTTTTATCATTGAGAAAATATTTAATTTTGTAAAATAAAAATTATTCTTACGGATTTTGTCGTTTTCGATTAAGTTTGTTATATTTTGTAACTACTCGGACGATTTTTCATTTGTAGATGTCGCTTGGAGCTTTTCTAAAAAAAAGAAAATTGTTATCGCGTTTTTGGAATCTTCTTTTTTGTTTCACTCTCGAATAAACTTTCCGAACATCATGTTATCATCGGTAAATATTTGATTTTGTAAAATAAAAATTATCCTTACGGATTTTGTCGTTTTTGAAAATAAGATTAATTTTGTTCACGACTTGTTCCGCGGAACGATATTTTCGATAAAAATTATATTCGTACTCGCGCAGACGTCTATTTTAATAACGCAGCGAGTACATTATAAGATTTGTTAACTACTCGGACGATTTTCCACTTTTAGATGACGCTTCGAGCTTTTCTAAAAAAAGAGAATTGTTATCGTGATTTTAAAATCCTTTTCTTTGTTTCACTTTCGAACAAACTTTCCAAACATCGTTTTATCATCGAGAACATATTTGATTTTGTAAAATAAAAATTATTCTTACGGATTTTGTCGTTTTTGAAAATAAAGTTAATTTTGTTCACGAATTGCTCCGCGAACGATATTTTCGATAAAAATTATATTCGTACTGGCGCAGGCGTCTATTTGAATAACGCAGCAGGAAGCATATTATAAGATTTATTAACTACTCGAACGATTTTCCATTTTTAGATGTCGCTTCAAGCTTTTCTAAAAAAAAAGAAAATTATTATCATATTTTTAAAATCCATCTCTGTTTTTCACTCTCAAATAAAGTTTCTCAACATCGTTTTATGATCGAGAAAATATTTAATATTCTAAAAAACAAATTATTCTTACAAATTTTGTCGTTTTTGAAAATAAGCTTAATTTTGTTCACGACTTTTTTTTATCCTCCGGGAAAAATACGACGTTTATTCTATTACAATTTTCGTATAAACGGATAAAACTTTGTTACGTCAACGTTGTAGGTACCGGATAGGGAACAATTGGTTGTTCACAGTCGTTTCTTCGTCGATCAATTGCAACGATGTCCCATTTCCTGATTTCCGGTCTTTTTCCTTGTTCGCTCATCCTCTCTCTCTCTCTCTCTCTCTCTCTCTCTCTCTCTCTCTCTCTCTCTCTCTCTCCCTCTCTCACCCTCCGATAGAATGATCGATATTCCCTGCGTTATTCGAACGCTACGGTCTATAGTACTCTCGTCGTTGCGGAACATACGCCAAGAGCTGGTTTATAAAATCGAGGTTATGTGTATGGACAAATGAAAGGCAGAAAACTAAGGGCGGGGGAGGAGAAGTAGTTTATGTGAAATTGTTCTTCCGTGTATACATATAGCAATATGTATACATAGAACTCGAGTTCGAAGCACGAATCGACTATTCGTAAAAGTTTAATGTCGAACGTAAAACCGTCTGCGACCGGAAACGAACTTTAGCCCACATTCTCGACGCGCTACGGTCGTCTTAGCGTCGTAAAGCGTGTACGGAAAGACGATGGTAGACGGGTGAAAAATAAGGATGAAAAGAAAAAGTCTGCTTTCATCGAGAACCGATACAATTCCTTCATTTTATATGACTCTTCATAGGTCGCGAAAAAGTCCGATCGTAAGACGATGTCCCTCGTATATTATTCCCTCGATAAAATTCTCCTTTTTCCTCTAATGAAAGTGATACGTCCGTACGAGTCGAATAAGATGAAACTCATTTTCTTTTCTTTCGTTTACGACTCTATAAAAAAACACACACACACACACACACACGCACAGACACACATACAGATTCGTTCTCAATTTATTTTTATTTTCCCATAACGAATGAATTTCCAATTCGTTTCGCAAAAATTCGTTCTAATTAATTGATTAATTAAAGAAATTGATGAAAATTAATTAATTAATTAATTAAGCAATTTATTTCCTTACACATTTATTTATTCGCTGATTTGCATTCATATTCGACGAATAAAAATCTGTAGAGCAGAGAAATTTGCTCCCTCGTGCAAAAAAAAAATCGTGTCGTAAGGAACTCAATTGAAATAAC
The DNA here is from genome assembly GCA_946811545.1 of Netelia fuscicornis. Classification (NCBI taxonomy): domain Eukaryota; kingdom Metazoa; phylum Arthropoda; class Insecta; order Hymenoptera; family Ichneumonidae; genus Netelia; species Netelia fuscicornis. The sequence continues at coordinate 42,818,862 of OX328013.1, read as the reverse complement.
AATTTTATTCCAATTCCCATTCGAGATTATTCAAGAGCGATGAGCGTATGATGCGATCGTACGTTCATACATGCCATAGGGGCGAGCGGGGGGGGGGGGGGGGGGGGGGGGGGGGGCAAGAATAAAAATCGTTGAATCACATTATAATCGATTTCATTGTTTTTTCTCGCGATCAACAATGAAACGAAAAAATTTGAACGTATAATAAAAGAGTAAAAAAAACAATAGACAGAAATTATTCCGATTCCCGATCAAACGTAGCGACGTTATTAGTGATACTCGCGATTCCGAAAGAGCGCGTTATAATTTTAGTGAAAGCAATTGCTCGACGAATGATCGGTAGGAGAGAAAGAGATCAACGGGGCGAGTGGGTCGGTTGAGTTTTTGGGGGCGGGAGTGGTGGAAGGGGGGGGGGGGGGAGATGAAGGTGGGATTGGTTCATGACGAGAGAGCCATGCGTGCGATCGCAGAGCCGGAAGCACTCGTTGAAATTTGAAATTCAACCATCTGGATTATGCAAAGCGACGACGAGAGAGCGACGAAAGGGGTGGCTAGGAGAGGGGAGGAATGGATGGAAGAGGGTGAAAGAGGAGAGCGTTGAAGCAGCGGAAAAATTGATTCGACCGTTCGAGCGCGAGAACCAAAATATGCGGACGGTTGCCCGCCTATGTGGATTTCCTGCTAGCAAACCTATATATCTATCGATCATGCACAACTTTGCCCCCCCCCCCCCCCTCCTCACCTCGCACCATCCCATATCCACCTGCATATGCGGAACGTGCAATTTTTCACTAAACTCCAATCCAGCTTTTGGCACGTGTCCTTCCCATATGGAATGCTATATCTATATGTATTTTTGTATATAATTTCTCCTACCATCATCATTCCAGATTCATAGTTTATAAATAATTGTCACGACTGATCTACCATATAAATAAAAAATACTGCGATGGGAATAAATTTTCTTTAGATGCAAAAAAAAAATTAATCGTATAGAAATTTGTTCGAATCGGATTGAAATCTGTCTCGATTTGAGCAGATTACAAATAAATACGACAAGAAATTTTTACATTGATTGAAAAAGATTATTTAAAAAGAAAAAAAAAGACAATTTTTTAAATAATTTTACTTTGATGAGTTTTTATATAAATTCTTGCTCTTTAGAAATTTAGTTTTCCCCCCTCCCCTCCTCATTCCATATCCACCTGCCTGTACAATTTTAGGGAATGTGCAATTTTTCACTAAACTCCAATCCAGCTTTTGGCACGTGTCCTTCCCATGTGGAATTTTATATCTATATATATTTTTATATGTAAATTCTCCTACCACCATCATTCCAGATTCATAGTTTATAAATAATTGTCACGACTGATCTACCATATAAATAAAAAATACTGCGATGGGAATAAATTTTCTTTAGCTGCAAAAAAAAAAATTATTCTTATAGAAATTTATTCGAATCGAATTAAAATCTGTCTCGATTTGAGCAGATTCCACATAAATATGACGAGAAATTTTTACATTGATGAAAAAAGATTATTTAAAAAGAAAAAAAAAGACAATTTTTTTAATAATTTTATTTTCATGAATTATTTTAAATTTCTGCTCTTTAAAAATTTATTTTTTTCCTTGGTGACGGTAAAAGCTACGGATAAAATGTTTTTCATCTTTCTTATCACTATCTCCGCGTCTCATACTCGATCCCGTGATGCTCTTTGGCCTCTTTCGCATCGTCTCGTTAAATATCGCGACGAAAATTTTCTCACGTAAAGGAACTAGGATGCAGGACCAACGCTCTGGCATTTATCGAAAATTCTCTCGACGTTCGGCTCGTGGAACGCTCTCGCGACTGGCTCCAAGCATTTTCGCTAATTAATAGAGACTCGGCAAGAATCTCTGGTAATTGGCTGCAAAATGACGAGCAAAACGCGTACGTACGTATGCGACACGAAGGGCATTGGTTTTCGCATGAAAATCCATGGCAAATTTCTCCTGGGGCTTCCGGTAAATCTACCGCATCTCCCCGTATACGTATTCCTCAAGCCTCGCTACGTTTTCGTTCATCATTTTTAGAAATCACGGTTGCATCGTCGACGAGGGATGTAATAATTCTTGAACAGGGAGAATAATGAGCTCATAAAACATCAAACGCGTATCGTCGAGAGTGTAAATTTCTTGAAAATTATTACAAAATACACTCGGGGGTTTAATTTCCGCCCTTAAAAAAAAAATCTCTAATTTTTTTTCAGGGCGGAAAAAAAATTTCTAATTTTTTTTAAGGGCGCAAATTAATCCCCGAGTGTATTTTGTAATAATTTTCAGGCCGGAAAAAGAATATCTAATTTTTTTTCAGGGCAGAAAAAAAATTTCAAATTTTTTTTTCAGGGCAGAAAAAAAATTTCAAATTTTTTTTCTGGGCGGAAAAAATTTTTTTATTTTTTTTTTCAAAATGTACGTGCCTACAAAATTTATTTTCACGTGAAAATCGTGATTTGCGTTCCAATTGATTGTTAGTCTATAAATGAAACCATAAAACATGATGCACACGGATTTTAACAAAGGAATAAAAAAAAGCATTTTCTGCACGTGAAAAACGTGCCTTTGCATTCGTCAATTAATAAAATAAACTTCGACTGCACAGCGTCGAAACCCTTCGATCGAACGAACTCCAGTCAACGTGGATCGCATCGCTCTTTCAACTGGAAAATTCGCTACTCGATACTACAACATCGTCGCTGTAGCCAATTTTTTATTTTTGTTTTCAATCGATCTCACCCCCTTTACCTTCGGGATTTTGAAGAAATTTCATGGGAGTAATGGCACGACGAAAGCAAGTGCGAGATACAGAAGAGAGAGAGAGAGAGAGAGAGAGAGAGAGAGAGAGAGAGAGGAAGGAACCATCGCTACTTCGATTGAACGTACAGAGAGAAGGAATTCGTGCGTGCAAAAGCGTCCGCGAGAGGGCCGAGAAGCACGAAAGCGTGCACCGAATCCGTCCAGGAATTCCATTATTCGAAAAAATCAAGCCCTTTTTCCTACTCCCAGACAGAATTTTTCCCACTCGGTTTTCAGCTTACGTTACAAAATTGGAAAAAGGCTTGATTTCGCACAAGGGAATTGATTTCATGGAAATAAAATCGATTGAATTAATGAAAAAATTGTTTTTTTTTTTGGGTTTTTGACCTTTTTGTCCTTCATTTTGGTATTTTTTATGTTACTTTGTTCTTAGTATCGTTCACGGAGAGAACGTTTCAACAGCCGCATGTAGGAATAATATCACGTGAACGAAACGATTAATATTAATCCAAGGGGAACAAGGGTGCACGCTTTAACGTTTCCGTTGAAACATTAATATCAATAGTGAGTTGGGTTAATGTTGCGTGCGTGTGTGCGTGGAAAACGGATTATATAATCGAGAAGGGGGTTGCATAACTATATGTACGGAGGTGGAAGGACCCTTGCGACAACCATAGAAATCAGGAGGGAAACATTTAGCCCAATTATAAATTATAAATATAATCATCGTGGGATTAATGAGGTAGCTTATAATCGTACGTTTTAATTAATATAAGCATCCCCGAATAATCTCCGTAAAAAAAAAAAACAAAAAAAATCCATCATTATTAATAATTTCACTAATTTTTCGCAAATTTCTCGAGGGAAAAAGCTAAAAATCCTTTTTTGTGATATATATTTTTGTTTATTTGAAATAACGATAATTTTATAAAGAAATTCAATATTTTTTAGAATAATAGTTTTATTTATAGAATACTAAAGTTTTTTTTTTTGTGAAAATGAGGATATAAAATTTGAATTTTATAAAAATTGAAGGAATAATCGTTTTACGAAAGAAATTGTGGATTTTGTACAGCAAAAAGTTGCAAATCCTTTGTATCATACACATTTTTTTATAATTCGAAATAACGATAATTTTATAAAGAAATTAACAATTTTTTAAAATAATAATTTCATTTATAAAATACAAAAAAAATTTCAAAAAATGTGAATATAAACTAAAAATAGATTCACATTTTCTGAAAATATATATTATAATAAAATTTGAATGTTTCAAAATTGTAAGAATGATCGATTTACGAAGGAAATTGTGGACTTTGTGGTCGTAGGTGAAAAGAAAACGAGGGGAAAACGCCTCTCATTTAAGGGAGCCAACTCTGGATCGCATTTCCTTTTCGACTTTTACCCTCTCGTCTATGTATCGCAAACGATCTTAGCTCTCGAAGCTTTGTTGTCTCACTCTCTCTCCCTCAACCCCCTCCCTTCTCTTCGTCGTTCACCTTTTCTCTCGCTACATCGTCGAGTCCCCAAAACCCCACAGCAAGATCCCGTGCTCGTTCTGAAAAATTACGATTTTATTCATGAACCCCTATCTAATCCGATCACCCGTGGAAGACTCACCCCCTCCTCCTTTACCCACCCCCGTCTACTTCCGTGCACGCATTAGACTCCGACCGTTCAATCGAAATCCGTTTTAAATTCAGCTCAGGCATTCTCGGAGCGATGGAAAACCGGGACGATTTCGTTTCTTTTTTCCTTTTTCTCCGAAAAAAAAGAACACCAAAAAAAATGCACCTACAGCCGAATCGACGCGAAACTTGTAGCTCGACGTACGTGTATTTTCTATAGCAACGAGGATCGTCGACTTTTCACGAATGGCTCGACAATTTTTTCTATAATTGAAATAAAATGGCGCTAGAAAATTTTCCAGACTCGATAAAGTTGATTACACGTAAAAAAAAAAAAAAAGAAATATGATAAAACTTGTGAAAAATTGCAACCCTTATTTCTCAAAGGGATTAATTATATATTACATTTTTGTAAAATTATTTACGATCCAATTCTAGGGTGATAAATATGAAGAGACGGTGAACGTGCTCAGGCAGTGTGTACGGTTATGTGTATTGTCTGAGAGTTTAGTGCGCCCAAGGAGTAAGAAGGAGAAAGTTTGTGTGCGGTCGTTAGTCTTGATGTAGTTCAGCACAGCGGTCTCTCACCGGAAGTATAATACAACCCTTTAGGCAGTTTACTGTTCAGACATGGGAACGGTAGTTGGAGAAGAGAGAGACGAACAGAGAGAGAGAGAGAGAGAGAGTCGTATTTATAATAATTAGGTGGCTCGCGAGAGGCAAAGCAATATTATTAAATCAACGAATGAGCTAGCAGTTGCAGAAGCGGCATTAACACACGAGGATTTCATGAGGAGGCTTTATGGCGGTAAATATACGTCTGTAAATGTTTCACGAAAGTCGTGCACGATATCAAATGGCTCTCTGCGTTGTTTGAAGCCAAAACAACGCACGTTTGCGCAAAGCACGTGAATTCATCCGAACTCGACGAAACTACCCTCACGAAATTATCCATTAAACTCACGTCAATAATTTAAGAGACCCTCAGTGTCAATTATAGTTTAGTTATTAGTTATTTGTTTATAATGAAAAAATGACAGTTATTCATTGAAAAATACAAAATAACGAGAATTTTCTTGTAAATGTCTGGAAATTGGAAAAAAATTGTATATTTCGTCGAGTCAGCTATAAAAAAAATAATCGCTTGGAAATTGCGAAGAGGAGTTATTTTTGTATATTGAAAAAATAACAGTTATTCATTAAAAAATGTAAAATATCCAAAACTTTTTCTTAAACGTCTCGATTTTAGAAACAAAAGTGGATCTATCGTCGATTCAGCAATAAAAAATACTCGCTCGGAAAACGCGAAGAGCAATTATTTGTTTATAATGAAAAAATAACAATTATTCTTTCAAAAATGTAAAATATCAAAAATTTTGTTTCACACGACTCAAAATTGGACAAAACTGCATCTATTGTCGATTCACCAATAAAAAATAATCGCTTTGAAAACGTGAAGAGCAATTATTTGTTTATAATGAAAAAATAACAGTTATCCTTTCAAAAATGTAAAATAGCAAAAATTTTGTATTAAACGTCTCAAAATTGGACAAAACTGCATCTATTGTCGATTCACCTATAAAAAATAATAGCTTTGAAAACACAAAGAGCAATTATTTATTTATAATGAAAAAATAACAGTTATCCTTTTAAAAATATAAAATATCAAAGATTTTGTATTAAACGTCTCAAAATTGGACAAAACTGCATCTATTGTCGATTCACCAATAAAAAATAATCGCTTTGAAAACGTGAAGAGCAATTATTTGTTTATAATGAAAAAATAACAGTTATCCTTTCAAAAATGTAAAATAGCAAAAATTTTGTTTAATCGTCTCAAAATTGGACAAAACTGCATCTATTATCGATTCACCTATAAAAAATAATCGCTTTGAAAACGCGAAGAGCAATTATTTATTTATAATAAAAAAAATAACAGTTATCCTTTCAAAAATGTAAAATACCCAAAATTTTATTGTAAACGTCTCGAACTTGAAAATAAAATTGCATCCTTCGTCGATTCAGCAATAAAAAATAATCGCACGGAAAACGGGAAGAGTACTTACCTGGTGTACGGGTGGGTGTGGTCCAGACTTCGCGTAGATCAAAGTGAGTGCGGAAGGTAAAGTGCGCGAGGTAAGGAATGAAGATGGAAGGAAATAAAAGGAAGAAGGAAAGAAAGCGAGAAAGAAAGAAAAATAGAAATGGTTGGTCAGGGCCGGTAAGTGGTCTCCGAACTCGTATCTCGTCGTACCGTAAAAAACTACCCCTCTATTCCCGTCTCGCGTATCACCGAGAACCACCGACACATTTTGTTTCAGCCTCGCTCTTGTTCGTGGCGCACCAAGTACAACGATGTTCTCTGCACTTTGGTGCTTCTCCACTAGATGTTTTTTGTACACGTCGCACGTGTGTATAGTTTCTAAACGTATATAGTTATACGCTCGAGTTATTTCAGAAAACTACTTTTCAAGAAAGAGCACGAGACGGGATCGTGGATCGCACCAGGTCGGTCCCAGCGTGCACGAAAAGAAACGTTCCGGCCGTTCGAAAGAGGCGGCTACCCGTTAATTTTTAAACATCGGCAGTTAGCAACGCGAACAAAACTACAAATTGCTAGCGCCTCGACTCGAATCAATTATTCAGACAGGGTTGCCTTAAATATGTAAGGGAGGAGGGGGGGGGGGGGGGGGGGGGGGGGGGGGGGGGAGGGTTAAGGATTCAACGGAGAAGTCTAGAACTTTTTCGAAAAATGACCCTGGACTAGAGAAAGGGTAAGAAAAAAGGGGGTGAAGATAATCGACTCGACGAAAATCAAATATAATTATTATCAATTTTGTTTCGTTTTATCAACAAAAATCATCAAAAATGTAAATTTTTCGCAAAAAAATACACAATTTTTGTAAAATGAATTATTCCTAACGCGATATCGTTCGTAGGAAGAATTTTAGGGTGTAAAAAATACATTCGATCCAAGAAGATCGAATCCAACCCCTAAATCGCGAGTGTCTGTCCCGCTCTTACAACTTGACTGGAGTGGCGGTGGTAAAAGCACTCTTTCGTCTCGGGAAACACACCTCGTATAGTTTCATGGAAGCGAAACTGCTTCGAGCCACCACCGAGAGGGATTAGATTGGCACAGGGCTAAGCGTTGGAAAACGAGAGTACGGGAAACCATCGAGGAGTGAAAGTGAGAAAGAAAAAGCTAGAGAGAGAGAGAGAGAGAGGAGTAGATAACCAGTCGACGATTCACGACAAGTGGCGAGGGGTTGGAGAACACCGGGTGTGCGAAGAACAGGGTCGAAAAACACCCTGAAGCAACTCGCAAATCTTCTTCCACGACTTATAGCAGGCCCGGAAAATCTCGCTACCGTTTCACACTAAGCCAAAAAGACGGCAACGATAGAAAGAAAGGAAAAAAAACTGACTTCGACTTCCACGGTGTTTACGCGTGCAACACTAAAATGCATAAACCGTAATGCACGTTTTGCCTCGAGCCTGATGCTATACGTACGAACTGCGGTGTCGTAAACGCATAAAGATCTTGGAGCGTTTATATCAGTGGTGTAGATGGTCTGAATAAGGGTTGGGGCTTGAGCATAGAAGTAATGGGAATTGCAAGGGATGAGACGCGAGGGGGTTGAGGGCGGGATTGTCGTAAGGGACACACTCCTCGAAGCAGTGCGAGAGATTTGCAGCTTCAACCTCTCTGTCCCTATCTCTCTTTCTCTCATTCTATGCCTACCGGGGAATTATACAGGAGGGTAGATCCCTTTGGGCAGATAGTCGCGACAAATTTCACGAAAAATATGCTTCACCCTGTGACTGTCCTAGAGGAGGATTTTAGGGGGCTCGAAACGACCTAGCGCTTCCCTTCTTCTTCTTCTTCCTCTTCGTCTTCTTCCACCTCCCTGGTCCCGTTTCAACCCTCTGTGTACCTCGTACCATTCCTCCCTTACGGTGTTCATCCTTCAGCTTCGGACTCGTCGTCGTATTTCGCCTACGAACTCGTAAACCTCAACGTGGTAGAGCCTGAAGAGAGAGAGGATCGGAGAAAAGAGCAGACACGAGCGCCGGTGATGAGAAAAATATCTAAACGTAGATCAAGTCTGACGAACTGTCTCGTTAAACGGCTAGAGTGCTACGGACGTATGCCTCGCAAGCCCACCGGGTTATCTCAGGGAGGGGGATGAGGGGCATATCTGTCCAACCCCCTTTAGCTCTCGACCTTCTCCTGTCTCGTGTGCACCATCAGAAAGCAAACCCACCCTTCGAGGGCGAATCTATAAGGGGAGTGGGGGATGTGAGTAGTGGATGAACGTTTCGGGGGGATGAAAAGTCTTGTATCGAAATTTATAGCGATGGCACTGATTTCCAATTTATTTTCCCGTGACTACGTTGATCACGCGATGATCGAACCTTTTTGTGACAAGGGGTAGTTCCGATCGATAAGAAGTATCAACCGTAGGGTTGAAAAAAACATTGAGAAGAAAAAAAACGTCAAAGTCAAACTGCAACTCAAGAACTCTCGGAATCCAGTTTCGATCAATTTTGCGATTATTAAAAGTTCCACCCCCTCCCCGTGACAATGCCACCCCACCCCCTGTGATAAATCGAAGTTATAAATGCGAATGAAGACAAAATTGAGATTTTCGTCAAGAAAACGAGAAGAAACTCCGGAGTTTACGACAAAAGCCGCTGTGGCGAGAGAGTTTGAAACTCGACTAGAAAGGGTGGCTTTTTTTTTGTTTTCAACGTTCTTTCAAATATCTTCCTCGAGTACAGCGTCAAGTGTTACCCGGGCGATATTTTTACGGACTCGCTCTCAAAACTGTCGTTACCGTTTACCAAGAAGCTAGCTAGTCCTGAGAGAAAGGGAAAAAGATCATCTTTTACGTCTGCACCAGCTGATGGAATGCAACGCCACCCTTCATCTTGTCAGAACACACGTACACTCGCGCATGCGCGTATACGAATATCGTGAACATGCAAGAGACAACGATGACAGGGAGAGAGACGACCGTTTGGCATCGACGTAGAAATACCGGAAGTTCTAAAAAGCAATCTCGACAGTCCCTGGAAAGACACTTCGGGACGAAAATTCTGTAACGAGGAAGGAGCTATCGCGATGGGTTAACCGTTTTCATCACGGGAGAGCGAGCTAGCAGGTGGGATTTATCATCCGACCAGCAGTTCTTGCTTCATGGTTAGCGATGCTTCGAGTTTTCCTCGCTGTTGGATTCCCGTAGTGTTCTTCTTCGTTTTCCTCCCCCAAATGGCACGACAGCTGCTACGAAACCCAAGAATTATCAGCTTATGACGAATTCTCGCACACTTTTGCTCACCGATGCTTCTAGTTCCCCTTTTGTCCACAACGCACGCATCACCAAAAATCTGACACACTGCGAAAAATACAGGGCTACGACCTCTTCGACCTTTCAAGAATTCTGCTCGTAAATCAAGAACGTTAAATAATCAAAAAATCAAATCAAAAATAAAAAAAAATCTTATTTTCTCGTTTCGTAAACGACTAAAGTCTCGGATGAGTATCGATCCATCAGTTTGTTCCACTTTATCAGTCGACGATCAACGAACCAGCGAAATATCGAAAAAGCCAGAAAATAAAAATAAAAAGTAGAGTTTCGTCGAGGGAGCGTGCAAAAATCGTGGAATGATTACGAGAAATACGAGAAATGTGTAGGAGGAAACGGTAGAAGAGAAAGGAAAAATAGTACGTACATTTCGTTTCAAGCTTTTTGTTACGAATGTAGCGGAGAAATAGAGAACTGCGGAGATTTGTATCGCGGAACGTATTGGAAAAAAAACAAATCGACAAGTACTACGATGACACGACGACACGCAATATCTCTTCCTCGCTCTCCGTCGACGATTCGTGCCACCACAGGTATCGAACGGGTTCTTTGATAACGTTTTTTTTTTGTTTCGTTTTGTTCCCTCTGAAACCTCGATCACTCGCTCTCCTCTCTCGATGGAATGTTTTCGTTTGACGATGAAAAGTGTGCCTCGGTTTCTTCGTTCCAGGCTTTTCCCTGTTTGTTTTTTCTCCCTTCGTATCCTTGCCGAGCTTCTTCCATTTTTAAATTTCAATTAAACAATCTCCCGTAACGATCCACAGCGAGAAACGAGCGAAACCATTTGTCTCGATTGAAATAAAATCCATTTAGCGGAAGTGATTGGTTAATTTTCCAATTTTTCCAAATTTGGATGATTATATTTCACTCGAGCAATGTAATTGTATAAATTTATTTATAACCAACTGGTTTTATCGATTTAAGTATTTCGATTCGAAATTAATTATATCCGGGTGGAATACGATTTATTAAAATAAGAAATTTTGATATTTCTTGTAAATTCGTAAATCTCGAAAATTCGTTTCGATCGTGTTAATTCATGTAATATGGAGAATTCTTCAGCCTCGATAAAAAATCTTGAGTTGTATAAATTCATTTATAACCGACTGGTTTTATCGATTTGAGTATTTCGATTCGAAATTAATTACATCCGGGTCGAATACAATTTATTAAAATAAGAAATTTTGATATTTCTTGTAAATTCGTTTCGATCGTGTTAATTCATGTAATCTTGAGAATTCTTCAGCCTTGATGAAAATCTTGTATTGTATAAATTCATTTATAACCAACTGGTTTTATCGATTTGAGTATTTCGATTCGAAATTAATGACATCTGGGTCGAATACGATTTATTAAAATAAGAAATTTTGATATTTCTTGTAAATTCGTAAATCTCGAAAATTCGTTTCGATCGTGTTAATTCATGTAATCTTAAGAATTCTTCAGCCTCGATAAAAAATCTTTACAAATATCATCGCGTGCGATACGTAAAAGACAAGCATCTTGTCTTTGAATCCTTTTTTCCTTTCTCTCCCACCCTCTCGTTTTATATCCGACATCTTGGACAACGAGCACATCCACGATTGTCCATTTTCCCTTGGTTCGTTTTTCCAAATTATACTCGTGAATAATTCATTGGCATTCGCGCGGTGCGCACTCGGCAAGCATGAATTTATATGAAATATCTTCCGGACGGTTTAAGCGGTGCCTAATTTAAATTTTTGTTTACGAACACATTCGCACAGTGCCACTTCGTATATTCTCTTCTTTTTTTTCGTCTTCCTTTTCCCTCATGCACTGAATAATGCTCTGCCAAATCTTTCGTGACTGCATATTCATTGAAGGTTTCGCTAACGCTGCGCAACTCCTCGCTTCGTTCGGCACGGACGAAACGCGAAGACGAGACAGAGAGAGAGTGAGAGAGAGGGAGGAAAAGAGAAGGGCGGGACGTCGAGTAAATTCGTGAAAAGAGTTAAAGATATTTCGCATGCAGAACGAGTTCGTTTCGCTCAGTTTTCGTACAGATGTCGACGATTCGTCACGCTAGTCACGATTCAATCGGAAACTTCCGGAAACTGCGCTGTCTATTCGACCAACTCGATTGGCAGCGACCATTGATAACGTTTTTGTCGAGAGATAAAGGGCTTGAAAAATCGATCGAAATAAAAGCAAAACAAAATTATCCTTTCATAAAAATCAAGAACGTATCGATAATTTTATCGATATTATTATTATCGTTAAATTCAAAATTTATCGAATTCGGCCAACTTGAAATAAATTGACAGGCAGTCGGGAAGAGAAAAAAGAATCATCGTGACGTCACTTGAAACGAATAATCTGTAAATTATCTTACGAAACGAATGCCGTACACCATTTCTCCGACACTTATTGACTCTTGACTTCTGAATTGCAAAGTAGGCGTCGCAGGGCTTTTTCAACCCCTCGTATACTTACTTTCGCGCGCAACCCCATTTATAACGTCGACTGTACTAAGCGCATACCTATATTTGTATGAGAGAATTTCGAAACGTTGCCCTACCTGGACCCTTATTTTTACTTTCCGGACCCTTCGGGATCAACGCTCCTATTTTGCCGCCACGCACGCGAAAACACGCGGACGCGCGCGCGCGCGTAAAGGGCGTGAAATGAAAAATCGCTCGAAATTTTGGGCGTACTGGCATAGGGTTGGAGAGGGAGAGAGAGAGAGAGGGCCACGTCGTGAACTTAACTCAATATAAAAGGGTGACTGTAGGCACGCCCGCGTACCACGAGATGAAGAAAAAAAAGAGAGAAAGAGAGAGGGAGAGGAAAGTCAAGGCCGGAAAGAAAAGCGACTAGTGAGTTCACGAGGGGTGAGATTGCCAAGTGAGAGAGAGAGAGAGAGAGACAGGGAGAGAAAGTTTAAGACCTTTAAAAACAGCTCGGTGATAAATTCACCTGTCATTCTCTCGCTAAATTTACAATTCATTTTCCTCGGAAAACTGAGTTTTCGTTTTATTCTTTCAACTCTCCCGCACCCTGTTTTGTACGAGTAAAGTGCAAGCGTGTCATTCGCGTAAATAAATAATGAAAAATATCTATTAGTGTTTAAAATAAAGAAATCAAATGAAAATATGTGTTGATACAATTTTTGTTGTGTTTTCGTGTTTGAAGTTGGAGAAATTTGAGATTTTGTATTTAAGGGGATGGAGTTTTTACCTTTTTTCAACCCCTTCCTCACCCCTCGGGTTATATTCGTAGGGTAGTTTCTTCTTTAATCTACAGGTGTACGAATAGATTTACGAATATCCTGTGAGATACGTAACGCTATTTTTTAGATTCAACGTTGAAATCCCACCTGCGAACGTCGGTAGTGAGTGCAAGGTCGTATAATAGCGAGCTATATCTTACGGCGAATGGGATTTTGGAGTTCCATGATCGTTGTACGTTCAACTCTCTTTTGCTGTACGAGGGACCATATCAGCCTTGGAATAGAAATAATCCGTCTATTCTCCGGTACGCGGAGACGAAGGGACTCCAAGTTTGGTAAAGTCGCGATCGAGGGTTAGCGAAGAGTTGGTTTTCACTTTTTGGTACGGAGAGCGAGAGGGAGGGAAAGAGGAGAATAGCACCCCAATTATCGCTAAATTAGCCGCAGCTTTGACTGAAATCTCGCGAATCATTTTAATTGTTTCTGGTGAAAGTGTTAATTTCGATATACAAAATTTTCCAGCAAAATGAGCATAATTTGACATTTGGTCATTTGACCGAGGAGCCCTTCGGTCAAATGACCATCTTCCGGACATATAACCGACATACGACCGTCATCTCAGTCATAATAATAATTTAACAAAATAAAATTCAGTGATTCGAAAAATTATGAAGTTTCGAAAATTTACAACTCTTAACTTCCTTTTCGTTTTATCGGTCAATATTTTATTTCTTTTATTTTTTGAACCGGTGATCGAGAGAGAGAGAGGAGGATAGCACCCCAATTATCGCTAAACTAGCCGCAGCTTCGACTGAAATCTCATAACTTATTTAAATTGTTTCTGGTGAAAGTGTTAATTGCGATATACAAAATTTTCCAACAAAATGAGCAAAATTTGACCTTTGGTCGTTTGACCGAGGAGCGTTTCGGTCAAATGACCATCTTCCGGCCATATATAACCGACATATGACCGTCATCTCAGTCATAACAATAATTGTACAAAATAAAATTCAGCTATTCGAAAAATTATGAAGTTTCGAAAATTTACAACCCTTAACTTCCTTTTCGTTTTATCGGTCAATATCGTATTTCCTTTATTTTTCGAGCATTGTACTCGATTACTAGGTACAGGAAAAACTTGTTCTCTCGCCTCGGTCATCTGCGTGACGAAATCTCATAAAGGGTCGCAACGTACAATCGTTATTCCGCAAACTCGAATAATTACCAGGTACATTCACTTTTTCAACCCCTATCCCTCTCCCCCACCCCTTGCCCCATGCACCCTACGGCGGTCTCTCTCTGGCCCAACTAGTATCAATGTGTTTTTTTTTCTTCTCACTCCAATCGCCCAGATAAATGTATATTGCGAGCATCCACCGTGCGTTGTGCACGCACGCAAAATCATAATCGAGGTGTTCCTATACCGAACCGGGAGAAAAAAAAATTATTCAGCGGATTCGCGACGATATTCACGTTAAAAAATAAAAAATAAAAAAACAAATTATCACGTACCCGCGATTGATGTTGTTAATACCCACGGGCGTGCCTATATTATTCCTCTTTTTTGTTCTTCATTTTCGTTGTTTTCGCCTCGGGTAACCCGAAAAAAAAAATGTTCACGATGCGAACCACGAAACGAGGGACGTTCATGAACGAATGATGAAAATGAAAAAAGCAAGGTACATAAATTGCACGCGGCGGAAGAGATCGGGCTCGATCGCTGCGTGACCCGGGGCAGTCTGAAAATAAGGGTTGATCACTCGTAATTTAAAAGTCGCTCGAATATTATTAACACGAAATAATAAACAAACAAAAAATAGATCGAGACTCGATGTCCCAAGGGGTTGTTAAAAAAGTTCTTATTTAGACGGATTTTTGAATGAAAAACGAAAAGACACTAATGAAAACGAGGCGTATTTATTAATTTACGAGTGACGATATAATAATCGAAGAAAGTAGATAAGATTTTGAAATTTTTGAGATTTTTGAGATTTACTAAATTCAGGTGGGAGAAATCTCGTGGAAGAAAATGATAATGCTGCGGGCAGTGTACGATAAAGCTTTATTTCCTCTTTTCGATAAAACAACCCCTTCCGCTCTTAATATTCCTCTTTCCCTCTTTCTCTCTCTCTCTCTCTCTTTCTCTTTGTCATTCTCTACCTTTGTTCGTCTCGCTTGTCCCGGTGTCAACCGCATAAGCGGTGCTCCTCCCTCCTTCTCTTCCTGCATCGAGTCATTCTCGATCGTTTCCCTTTAATTTCACGAGAGAAAATTGATAACTTTTGCCCCAGGATATTTTAGGCGTTTCTTAACTTCTCTTTGGTCCAACGAGCGCTAAAATCTTTCCTCGTTCCTCCTTTTATGCTCATATGACTCGCACTTTAATTTTCTTCCATTTTCAGAACGTAAGTGTCTCTTTAAGTTCTCACGCGTTTTTTTTTTTTTCGAAAAAATAGAGTAAATTAATGGATGTATCCTCCAAATAAAAAGAAAAGAAAATTCAAGAAACCTATTTAATGCCAGAACAATTACAGCTTATAGTTCGAAATTGGAAAAGACAAAATTAAAAAAAAAATTTTTATCGACAAAAATTTCAATTTCTAAAATTTTATTTTATTATTTTCAATTTTCGTTTTTCTACGACTAAACTATTTTCTCAAAGAAGACAATTTTAGCTCTCCAAGTCCTAATGAATTAAACAAAGTTCGGCGTTACCTTAGGTAAGTCGCTCGAAGACTTGACAAGACGTATCGCTGACGTTTCTGTTCTGTGGCATTGATTAGTATTTACTCCATTTATAAAGATACGTATACATATATATATAGCTATTGAAACCGGAAATCGAATGACATTTTGGGCCACGGACGAGTCACTAACACGAAAACGGATTTCCTCGCTTTCGCAATTCCACGATAGCCCAATGTCTTCGCAGTGTGTACGTGATTTTCCGAGGCCTCTATATTCGTCTTATCTTTGTCTCTTTCTCGCTCTCCTTGCTCGTCCGCGACGCAAATCGGCGCTTCTTCAACCGAGATTTATTGCAGCATAGCTTCGGCTTGAGAACCCGAGCAATTTACATTCCCGCCCTACGTGCCTTCGTGTCCTGTAGGTCTTTCCCCCATTCCCGACGATGCAGTGATCGACCTCAAACGACGTGTCTCTCTCTCTCTCCTCGTTCGCACTTTCAACGACGCGCGAATCTTAGCTCAAGCCATCGACGTATATTACCACAGGGATATAGCTTACTTTCGTCAAAATTGCCCTGGATTACGTCGAATCTCGCCTTTTAGGAAAAAAAATACATTTAGCTTTTTTTTTAGGGAAATTCGTCTAGAATAATAATAACAATAATAATCATAATAATAATTCAACAAAGAAGTCACGAACATTACATTTTTTGTGAAATTCTTCTTAAATGTTGTAAATATAATCTAGACACGCGAAAACTAATCTTAAGTCGAAAGTTTTGCTTATGCAAAATTTTCACGTCAAGTTTAAAGCTATATCTCCATCTCACTCTCTCCCTCTCTTTCTCACTCATACACACACACACTGTCTCTCCCTCTGTCGGAGCTCTGGGTAGATTGTACCATACTGGATTACGTCGAATCTTGCCTTTTAGGGAAAAAAAAATACATTTATCTTTTTTTAAGGGAAATTCGTCTAGAATAATAATGACAATAATAAATAATTATAATAATAATTCAACGATAAAGTCACGAACAGTACATTTTTTGTGAAATTCTTCTTAAATGTTATAAATATAATCTGGACACGCGAAAACTAATCTTAAGTCGAAAGTTTTGCTTATGCAAAATTTTCACGTCAAGTTCAAAGCTATATCTCCATCTCACTCTCTCCCTCTCTCGCTCTCTCTCTCTCTCTCACACACACACACTCTCTCTACCTCTGGTGGAGCTCTGGGTAGATTGTACCGTGAGTTCTCTTGAAGACTGATAATCATTCTCCGGCTTCTTCCTCTCTCGTTCTCTCTCTTTCTCTCTCCCTCGGTCTCTCCCTCTCTCTCCCCTCCCTCTCTCACTTTCTCTCTCTCTTTCTCGCTCATTCTCGTGTCGTGAAAATTTCGAAGTCTGACGAGAAGCTCGGCTTCAACATTCAAAGCGAGGATCTAATGGAGCCCCGTGTCCACGATTATGCTCAAAGATGGAAGGATCTTCAAAGCACAAAGAGAGAGAAACACATCTCTCTCTCTCTCTCTCTCTCGCTTTCCTCATTTGAATTCGGATTGGACGCCCGCGCGATCCTCCACTCCCTTCGTCCCACGCGGATTCTCTCTCTCGGCTTGTTCTCCTTGAGCGTAATCCTCCCCCCTCCCCTCTCTCTTTTTCAACCCCTGGAATTACTAGGATATCCTCCTCTTGGTTTATATGCCGTTACCACAAGGAGAATCCTACTTTAAAAGAATTCGTTACTGTTTCATGGAAAAGTACAAAATTGGGTCAAAGGATTTAGAGCGAAGTTTCATTTTCTTCCAAAAACTTAACTAAAAATACGAAATCTCAAGAATTTAGATTTATATTCTTCTAATAAGGTTTCCCTCTATTTTTTCTCACTCGTTCATCTTTCGTTCACATAAAAAATTAATTATTAACCTTTTTTTAATTTTTATTTTAAACGCGTATACAATATTTTCTACAAAAAGAAAATCGAATGTCTTTTCGTCGTTCGAGTTGAAACTCAACTGAGGGGAAATTTTTCGCTCCTTTCTATCTCTATATATACGATCGTGGTACAAGAGAAGACAGGAAGCCAAAATCCTGCACGGAAATTATGAGCTATCGACGGAATCCGATCACTCAAGTACCAGGAGGGGGGTGCGAAAGTTGGATCGCAATTCGATTACCATCATTACCGAGGAGGGTGCAATCGAGTTACGAGGTTGGAAATACCTCGCTTCGTCCAACCCTCTCTTAATCGAGGGTCCCTACGATTTTCGTGAAACCATTTTCGTTATTTTCAAACGCAATCGTCAATACGTAAACTCGCGTACATTTTACTCACTCGCTCCAACATATAGTTCATCATTTATTCATCTCGTTTCATTTATTTATCTCGTTGTATTTCAACCACGCGCAAAACCAAAAACAAAATATTATGAAAACATAAATTGTTTAGTCTGTTTTTTGTTTCGTAATTTTTTAGCAATTTACTCACGGGCTCCAACGTACAATTGAACATTTTCATTTATTATTTTCATTGCCATTCAACCACGCGTAAAACTAAAAACAAAATATTGTGAAAAAATAAATTTTTGAATTTGTTTTTTGTTTCGACATTTTTTAACAATTTCCTCCAGCGCTACAACATAAAATTGATCATTTTCATTTATTTATCTCGTTGCAACTCAACAATGCGTAAAAATAAAAACAAAAAATTATACAAAAATAAATTTTTTAGTCTGCTTTTTGTTTCGTCATTTCTTAGCAATTTTCTCACGTGCTCCAACATACAGTTGATGATTTTCATTTATTTTTCTCATTGTATCTCAACCATGCATAAAACTAAAAGCAAAATATCATGAAAAAGTAAATGTTTGAGTCTGTTTTTTGTTTCAACATTTTTTTAGCAATTTCCTCCAGTGCTTCAACGTAAAGTTGATCATTTTAATTTATTATCCCGTCGCAGCTCAACCACGCGTAAAACTAAAAACAAAAAAATCATGAAAAGGTTTTTAAGTCTGTTTTCCATTTCCATTTTTTAGCAATTTCTCATTATTTCTGAGGTTAACATTTTTTCATTATTTTTTGTTTATAAGATGGAACAAAGCCTTAAAGTGTTTTCTTATTAGGTGAGTTCGGGTCTCACGTGCGTGCGCACGCGAAACAAAAATAATGACTGGTTTTCGCGGGCAAAGTGCTCAACCGAGCTTCGCACAATCGATCGCGCATAAAGCCAACGAGCGAGGCGAGGAAAAGCACCTGCTATGTCACGGTTCGCGTCCTTATAAATCAGGGGGTTGTTTCGATGGTGTTTTTTTCTTTTTTTCTTCGTATTTTGTATTTTGCGACTAGGTGGGAAAAAGGGATGTGAGGAGGGGGGGAGCGGAGGGTGTCGAGGGTGAAAATTGATGGCGTTCATACTTCACGGCTTCGTACCGAGAGCCGATCTTCTCCCCGTTCGAACTCCCATCCTCGTTCGCCGTCTCGCACTCGCACTGGACTTTTCGTCCTCGTAATCCTTGGGTCTTAAGGGGTGTCAGGGACGCGAAACGATCGCAACTTCACTACCTTCGAGAAAATTCCGAACGAAAGTCAGAACGACCAAACGGTTCTTCCGATCGTTATTTTAATTACATAAAATTAACGAACTTTTTCAACCCCGTAGATTTAAAATTTATCTTCACGTAACACTGACTTTTAGAGATTTAAGGATAATTACTTAAAAATTGTACTTTAATCGATTTGAGAAATCGTAAAGTGATCTTAATTTCTATAATTAGCCACGATCAATTATCGCTTCGTTGCAAATAATCTAGTGAGAAATATCGTTAAACTAAATTGTTTAAAAACAATTTTGCAAATTCCGAAAATTTTAGCCTCTTATAATTTTCTAATGGAAATTCTCTCCAAGACAATTCTAAAAATAATAAAAATATCTGATCTAAAAATACGCTTCCTAGGGAGTAATCAAATTATTCATCGAATCGAGGGAAACAATCAAATCCCGTTTCAGCGTGTGATCACTTCAGGGTGTTGATTTCTCGTAATTCGTGGAGTGTCGGCACGCCACGTAATTCGAAGCAATGCTAGAACTATTATTACATGAGATAGAGCGGTGGTTGATAAAAGCGAGAGTAGAGAGAGAGAGAGAAGGATGAGCGGAAAAGCAAAGTTTACGCGCGAGGCAAGGGTGTGTTTGTAAAGCGCGAGCTACCACTGTTGCTTCCCTCTCCTTTCCAAATGGCGCGACGACGCGAAATATCGAGGACTGGAGGGAGGATTTAACAACGGGGTGTGCGTATACAACGGTACATCGAGCACCGTTATACGGCCATTACGAAGTAGCGTTATACATGGCGCGAGGTCCATGAGGACGATGCCAGTTTCGTTGTGGGAAACACACAAGTCGAGGGCTAAAAGCTCGGGCGAAACATTGCGCGAAGGTACGATACGAACTAGGAGGAGGTGGAGGAGGAGGAGGAGGACGGTTGGCGTGTGGCACGCTTCCCTCCGGAGGTCTTATACGCTCTCGCTATCGCGCAATTGACTGACAACCCTAACTGACGTACGCAAAAGGGCCACGCGCGTCAAGCCTCCGCGAGCTTTCGTTCTCTCGACACTTATCACACACACGTGAATAATTGCGCTCGTAAGAAAATCACACGAACTTCTTGTACGTACTTTATAACTTTTCAAAATTTTCTATAAAATCATGAAATTTGAGATTGTATTCATTATTTTGTAAACACGCGAGAATGTCGAGCTTCCAGGTGGTAGAAAAATCATTCGGGGATTAAAATATATTTTATTTTCATAATTAAACAATTGTAATTAAATTTATACATTTGATCAAAAGGCGGATTAATTTTTTTTTTAATTTGTAGAAAAAAACAATGTCCTCGATAACGATAATATTTTTGGTGAAAAAATCACACAAACTTCTTGTAGGTGCTTTATAACTTTTCAAAATTTTCTATAAAATCATGAAATTTGAGATTATATTCATTATTTTGTAAACACGCGAGAAAGTCGAGCTTCCAAATCGTAGAAAAATCATTCGTTTGATTAAAATACATTTTATTTGTATAATTAAATAATTGTAATTAAATTTATATATTTGATCAAATGGCGGATTAATTTTTGTTTAATTTGAAAAAAAAACAATGTCTTCGAGAGCGATAATATTTTTGGTGAGAAAATCACACAAACTTCTTGTAGGTGCTTTATAACTTTTCAAAATTTTCTATAAAATCATGAAATTCGAGATCGTTTTCATTATATTGTAAACACGCGAGAAAGTCGAGCTTCCAGGTCGTAGAAAAATCATTCGTTTTATTAAAATATATTTTATTTTTCTAATTAAATAATCGTCATTAAGTAATTATAATTGATTTAAATAATTAGGTTTTATATATTTAATCAAATGGTGAAATAATTTTTTGTAACGTGAAACAGAAACAATGTCCTCGATAGCGATGATATTTTTGGCAGCTTTTTCACCCTCTAAAAGCATCAAGAATCGAAATTCGTCACAAACCGCACAATCATGGGCAACGAATCACGATAATAAAAAAAATCACTCGACGGAGATGAGAGGGTGGTCCACGACGTCTTCCATTTCACTGATAATCGAATCTGATCGACGAGTCCAACACAGTCATCTTTGGGAAGAAAAAAAAATAACAGGGTTGTAGCGAGAGTCTCGCCCCTGACCCATTTTGCGAAAAGCAGGGAGGAAAATTCCAGAGGATCGAGTACATTGCCTGCGGGAACATCCGATGCTCTGCGAAAGAGCTATATAACGCGAGGGAGTATTCTGCACTTTCTCTCTCTCCCTCTCGTCTCTCTTTCTTTCTCCCTCTCCTCTCCTCTCCCCCTTCATAAATTCCGTCACTGCTGTAGAGAACAGGAGGCAGCTTTTCCCGTGCCCCCGGGCCAACGATATTTAGATACGGCGAAGAGTCTCTAGAGACGGGGCGAAGATGGCGCCGTGCAGCTTTTGCTTTTCGCCCTTTCCCGCACACAGCGAGAAAAGCTCACACGTTGCATACAATTATTGGCATCCGAAATTACACGCAAATTATCCACGAGTTAGAAAATTTATTCCAATTATAATTTTTCGGATCCAACGATTAAATTTAGTCCCGAGAAAAATCAAAAATATGCCCCAATTATTTAAAATTATCATCGACAATTTTTTTTTTAAATAAACAAACTTTGAAACAGTTTGTTTAAAAAATAAAATATGGAAATATGGATTAGGTAAATATTGGAACGTTTTGTTATTTTTGTTACAAAGCAGGCCAATGACTGGACGTTTGTTCAATAATCGTTCCTATCTTCGTCCACGTGGTTAGCTTCGTGTATCAACGATCTCGTATACGCACGAAGAGCACAGCCACGTTTTCTCGACCCCGACGTCGACGAGACAAGCCTCGGGCAATGCGATGATGCCGTTACTACCGCTTTAACGAAGGGTTGCCCTGCTGCTCGAACCGCTACGAGTGCGACACCCAAACTCATATATTTTCTCTCTTGCCCTGCAGTCAGACAAACATATATATATATATGTATTAGTATATAGACACACTAGAAGTAACTTAACCGACATTTTCTCCCTCCTCCCTGAAACCAACGAAGATAATTTCATCCCTTTGCAATCGCTGAATAATTTTCTTCGTATATTTGGACTAGCAATTTTTTTATATCAGATTTCTCCGAATGAAAGTATCGATAAATATTTATTTTTATTATAAGAATAATAAATATGACGAATAAAAAATAATTAATCATCCTGCGATAAGACAAAATTGTGTTAACAATTTTTTAAAACAATTTTTCCCATTTTTTTCATGTTAACAAATTTGTCCAACTCAACGATAGATTCTTGATGAAATACGAAACCAAGGAAAATAATTTCATTCCTCTGCAATCGTTGAATAATTTTCTTCAAATAACTAGCAATATTTTTTATATCAGATTTCTCCGAATGAAAGTATCGATAAATATTTATTTTCATTATAAGAATAATAAATACAAAGAATAAAAAACAATTAATCATCCTGCGATAAGACAAAATTATGTTAACAATTTTTTAAAACAATTTTTCCCATTTTTTCATGTCAACAAATCTGTCCAACTCAACGATAGCTTCTTGACCAAATACGAAACCAAGGAAAATAATTTCATTCCTCTGCAATCGCTGAATAATTTTCTTCGAATAATTAGCAATATTTTTTATATCGAATTTCTCCTAATGAAAATATCCATAAACATTAATTTTCAATATAAGGATAATAAATACAACGAATAAAAAATAATTAATCATCCTGCGATAAGACAAAATTATGTTAACAATTTTTTAAAACAATATTTCCCATTTTTTCATGTTAACAAATCTGTCCAACTCGACGATAGCTTCTTGACGAAATATGAATGAAGAGCTCTTTTATCAGCTCACCTACGTATTACACGCCATATATCAGAGGTGATAAAACACAGTGTCGAGCGAGCTGGGTATAACGGTGATCGTAAATTGGCGGATAATTTTCCATCGACGAGGGAGGGTGAGAAAGAGATAGAGAAAAGCCTCGGTCCATAAAACATTTATAAACTCTGTAATGTTCGCTCGCTGGCGAAGAGACAGACTACCTTCTCGTTGATGGTCCTCTCCTATCCTACATGTACGAGCCATTGTCGCAAAAGGTTGATGCAAGAATGAAACAAACCCACTCGCCCTTCCGTCGAAAAGGCATTTTAATACATAGACAGAGGGTTGGAAAATGTGACGAATGTCCGAAGGAATTAACAACCCCCTCATCTCCCTCCCCAGGATTAACCATTTTAGATCCATCCAGCGACAACCTCGTATAACAATAAAATGCAAATTATAATTAATAATTTTTGTAAAGTATTAAACTTAAATTTCATTAACGCTGGATGTATTAAACATTTGCATCGTTCTTGTTATTCCAGGTTTTTATCGAAACGAGAAACAAACATTTTCTTATCACCGATGAATTCTCATTTGCGTCTCGTCTTCCCGAGCCTCGGGCTTGCATATACCTCGTAAATTGATTCGTGGCTCGCCCGGTGGATGAGGGATACGAAAAGCACAAGGGGAAGGGGGGTTGTGGCAGCCCTTAAGCGTCAACCGTAAACGTCGTTTAATTCGATATAGAGTCGTAAACCTTGAGACGAACGAACGAACGACGACGTCGGGCTTTTACGGCCGGAAATTCGAGCCAAGATCATCGTCGTTGGGTTACGAAGGATCTCACTCGCGACCGAGGGTGTCGTCCATAGCTCGAATATTCAATTCCACGCACTCGAGAAGGTGCGAAAGAAAAAAGAAACACATTACTTTTGTTTCCTTTAATTTCCATAAAAATTCCGGTCGAGGTTCGTTTCCTTACCGGAAGTTCATATTGTACCCCAGAATCGAGCCACCCTTCATTGTGTCCAGACATGGAAATTGATTGGTTACCGGAAATTCAACGAGATTCGAAACCTAAAAGCACGAGGAGGGGGTGGGATTTTAGGGGTTGGTTGAGTTTTAATAACTCAACGGAGAGAACCAAAGTCCGAGAACAGGGCTGTAAAAGCCGATCAGTAACGAGAGAACTATAGTCACGTTCTCTCTGTGCACAGTTGAACATTCGAAGGCTTTTGGTTTGCAGCGACGTAGGGGGATGAAACTTTGATGGTTCGCATGCGGTATTGCCACGGGGTTATGGCTTATTCTCTATGGCCAGTATCGTCCGCACACATCTATATATAAGTAATATGAAATACGATCCTTCATGTTCCATGTATTTCGGTGTATGACACTCGTACGTCGAAATATACGACGAGCGAGATTGAATTTCCCGAAGTGTATACCTGCGTCCCAGGGTTGAAGGGGTGGGAATACATGCCTTTGTTACACATTGGACGATCAAGTCCTGCACCAACGTCATGAACATCCGGTCGTCGCGTAACGGGAAACGCGCGAAGTAATGCGACCGGAAGTGTACGTGTACAATGGACGATAATAACGAAGATAACTTCGTGAAAATTCAAATTCGAAAACAAAAATTTGTCTATCGAATTTTGTTCATACGAAATTTTCAATGGTGAACAGTTTGGTACGAATATCGATTAGCTGGGAGAAAAATTGGAATATATATTCGATGTTTTTTGATCATTGAGACATTTTTTTGCTGACGAGTGTGTTTGAAACGGGGTAGATTTGATGTGGACATTCCTCTTGGACGACAAACGCTCGAGGACGTCGCGGACCAAGTCGATAAGGGATTGCATCTTTGGACAAGACGCACCCTTATGTATATACCCTGATGTGTATACCGTATTGTTTATATATATAGAGAGAGAGGGAGAAAGAGAGAGAGAGAAAATTGTATATATGGGAAGCAGAAACACGTCTACGACGTCGAGGCGATCGATCGACGGTCGCATGCAGAATTTCCGACTGGGACTCCTGCCTGGAGGGCACCAGCCAGACTCCAGCGAACCCTGCACCTCCTCCTCTCTCTCTCGCTGTCTCTCTCTCTCTCTCTCTCTCTCTCACTCTCTCTCGCTTTCTCTTCCTGTCTCTATCTCTCTTTCTCCCTTGCCCTCTTCCTAGGTGGTTTATTTCCGGTCTCTTGATCAGTACCACAGACCGAACAACATTCTCCTCGGACTCGACGATCGGATGGCTAAGAAACTGCGAAATGCACAAATGTATGGGACTTTCTTGTAAGAGAAAAAAGGACTACGTCCCAACCTACGTGAAATTTCCAAACCTAATTTCCTGTATGCATTGAGAGAGATTTTGACGGATCGATTTGACCCATCTTGGGAATGGAGTGCGCCTGAGGATGGAATTATTATGATTTTTGTGCATACGAAGATGTTTTCTTTCTCAGTGAAAAACAATTTTTCTTTCTATTGTGACAAAGTAAAATCCTTTGCGAGGAAATTTTTGGGACAATTTCATTAAATTAATTCAATTTGTTAAATAATGATTCCTGTCAGGGAGCAAAAAGCTGTACAAAAATGAAATCTTTATATTATCAGACTAGCCAAAAAGTAGTTGCGTTTTATTCCAATAGATGGCTACATGCCTTAATGTATAAAAAAACGCAATTACTTTTTGGCCAACCCGAATGAATTATTTATTTTTCCACAACCCCGTGCAATCAGGGACAGACTATCGTTCTCTATTATCCACGGTACAATTATCGCGATGGAGTGATATCGATGTACCACAGAGGCTTCTGGGAAACCTGTAGAGAAACTGAACAATGGGACAAGATCGAGAGAGAGAGAGAGAGAGAGAGAAGAACGGGGTTGAGGCTTTATCGGAGAAACGTTTCAGCGATTCTCACAGCGGTGAGACACCGATGTCTAATTGCTGCTCTATATTCTCTCGAAGCTTCGATTCACGACGTCCCTATATACACATTCTACTCCTATTACGATATACAGCCATGGCTCTCGTCCCGTTGTCTTGGTCCTGGAAACTCCAAATGAAGGGGCTTTCTCTATCTCTCGCGGTTCGTTTGCCAGTTATATTCACCACAGAGTGAGAGAGGGAGGGGGAGGGGGGGGGGGAATACGAAGAGACATCTCGGATCACTGAGAGAAATCGATTATCCTCCAATCGACAATTCCCATTGCTGACACACTGGAACTCGATAAATCGTGATTTTATTGCCTCGTCCCGCAGGAATTATTCGACTTTAAAACAATTTCTAGGAGATCGTTTTCTTTTTTCCAAACGATTATATTTGACTCCGTGAATTCCTGAAGAATAAAATGGATAACGTATTTTTTTTCATACGTTTTCTCAATTAAACTATTTAAATAACGATGAAGATAGTTTATTCGCCCAACTACGAACGAGTTTAAAAATCGATCTCGGGATTTTTATCGCGCGAATACGCGCTGGCGAAGCGAAGATTAACGACGTTGTAATCTCGTTTAAAAAAGTTTTTATGGAACCGACAAGAAAAGGGATCTTGGTGTTGGAATCTGGGAAAAGCTAGAGCAAGAGAGAGATTGCGAGAGAGGGTTGCGGGGGTGAGTCGGCCCGAGCCCGTGCGAACGGGCACAAAACCACCCGTGAATCGGTTAGCTCGAGTAAAATACAATTTTCACTCCGGCACGAAGCAACAGGCTCCAGGCCGCTCGGGCCTCAATTAACGACGGAAAATGCTCTTGTCAGACAATTTTAACGAGGCCATTGTTCGATACGCGTGGAACGGGCGAGGGAATAAGCAAAACGCCAGTTAATTATCGCTCTTCCCTTTCGTAGCCAACGAAATATCATTTCCGCAACCCAGTTTACGATGTTTTTATATATTTATCCATAAAAACAAAAAACAATCTCGTTTCATCCCTTATTCGACGATAATTACAGTAACGCGTATGAAAAATTTAATATGGGCGATAAAAATGATCGAGAAGTAACAAGAGGGTTGATAAATATTTATTTTCTTTTTCTTGTATGTTTACAGGTTAAAGTAATGCTGAGGGTGTCATCGGGCGAGGGCGGAAGTTTCTTCAATGCGGACAAGCGTAAGAAGCAGGTGACCCTCGTTGACCCTTCGTCGGGTCAGACGTCAACCGCGGAAGATCGAAGACCGACCGTTGCCGCGCCCAAGATGTTCGCGTTCGACGCCATTTTTACCGAGGAAGACTCTCAGGTGAGTCTTTCTTTTTTTCTCATCTTAAGAGAGAGAGAGAGAAAGAGAATTATCAAACGGATATACGTCGTGTATAGTCGGCCTTAAACCATCGAGGAAAAGGCAAGACCGTTAAAGCTGATCGACGACCGAAGCCGAACGGTCGATTCCTTTCCGGGTTTTCAATTTTTTGTTGTTGTTTTTTACTGTACACTTTTTCTTCTTCCTTCCTCTTTACCACGAGCGCCTTTTGCCTCGTACCAATCTTCCGTCTCTCGGAAATCTTCACTTTCCTTTCGAATCTTGCTACGCGACGATTTTTACCTCCTTTGCGCGTTCTCGAATCCACGAGGAAAATCCTCAAGGATTCCTCCTCCTCCTTCTCTCTCCCTCTTTCTCTGACGAATTTACGGTTTTCGCGGAAAGCAGACGGGATGAGCAAAAAGACAAGAGACAGGGCGGAGGGGCCGGATAGGAAGCTCTGGCGTGTACGTGCTTTGCGAACTGCCCGACGACGTTCATATCGCACGGTGAACCAAGGAAGCGCCAGGGAGGTCGGTAAGAGAGAGAGAGAGAGAGGGAGAGGAGGCGAGATAGGGAGGGAATGAGACGCGTCCCTGCCGGGCGCATAACTAAACTAATTTCCCGATCTCTAAACCCAACCTTCACTTTCCCCACCACTCCTTCCTCCGATTCCTCGCTTCGCACGCCCAAAGACCGGCAAATCCCTCAAGGCAAATGTTGCTCTTTGCTTGAGCAACGAGACCTTCTTCGTCGCCCCTCCTCCCTCTATCTCTTTCTCTCACAGCATCGCCTTCCATCGTTGCGCTAACGCTACATTCTCACCCCCCTTAGCAAGTTTATCGAAATATTTATGAGATAATATTGCACAGCTGACGGATATTTCCATGAGAAAGTCAGATTAATGGTATCGATGCGAGGAAATAAGAGAGACGAGCTAAATCATCAGTGAAAGTTTAAAAAAACTACCCTATCCTGCCTGGCCGTCCAACTTGTTCACTCGTCGTTGATGAATTCCTCGGTCGGTGAAAAAAAATCCAATGGTTTCAAATCGAAGAGACTCTGACTGGTTTGATCTTCGAGAATGTTTTCATGCCCTTGGTCGAAGAGGTTGAGCGTTAAGAAACAGGAAATATCAATGCCCCTGGAGACAATCCCAGGGTAGTATGTGCCCTCGGTATGCGCAACTGTGTATACGTGCACGATAGACTCACCTTGAGCCGCGAATATCGAGGTATTTCTGATGCTCCTGGGGGAGGTTATCGAGCGTTGGATTCAAATGAGCTCTCGGAGCTACGGTTTTCACCCTGGCATGCTCGCATCCACCTTGCTCCACACCTCTCCCTCTTTTTCTCTCCTCTCAACCGAGGCTGGATGCCGTCGACGACGAGGGTTCTCCAGGGATCATCCAACCGTTCTCTCTCCACCCCCGTCACTATACGCTTCGATTACCAGCGCCACCTACCTCTCTCTCCTTCCGACACACGGTGTATGCCTTTCTCTCTATCTCAACCCCCTTAGTACTCCACAACTCGTCGCGCGATGCAACGTTCCTGCCCTCTCGATCACGGTGGCCTTTCTCTCGAACCGATGGCCGTGCGTTTGGAAGAATCGCCATGAAGGTAGATATAGGCAAGAGACAGAGAAGAGAGCGACGGTGGAGGAAAATAGTGGTTTGAAGAGCAAAAAAGAGGCATATCAATCGATTGATTCGATCAAATACGCTAGGCGATTGTCATGGAAAGACACAATGGAAGACCGACTTTCCGTCTATCGTTCACGAATGGAACGACTATCACTGCGCGTAGGACAACGAGGGTGGCTCATAGGGGTAGTTCGTGGCGCGTTCGAATTTTCCACGATTTCTGGTCGATCGCGTTGGTCTCGCGAGGGAGTTGTTGGTTCCTGGATCGGCTGGACATCGGATCATCATCCACCGGTGCTCTCCATGGGAAAGTATTCAATGCAGTTGCCATTGCCATGCTCGATTGACCTAACCATGTCAAACGCAGACTCGTTATCGTATCTTTCACCCTAACTGCCTCTTTCTGGTCTCGTTGACTCCCTCTTTTTTGCTCTCCCTCTGCCCTCCACTCTATTGTCTTCCTCTTTTGTCGAGACTCCCTTCGTGTTCTACACTCGATGCGAAAAATCATGGTGACTTTTCAATTTTTGTCTCCGCTGCAGGATTTTTCTACAAATTGGTACTTCAATCTATTTCAAGTAACCCCTATCGACCATTGTTACATTGATTGTCTGAATGCCCCGCATGACAATATAGAACATTCGTACCGACCATGTAAAACACGACTTCGTTACCCCCATACAAGCATCGTATTTTTTCATCCCTTATTTCAAGGGCACGCGATAAACTTCATCCTTTCAAACCAATACCTAATCTCTCCTCCCTGTCCAATTTTCCATTCATACTTGGTTTACGCGCGAAGTTATATCAATTTTTGTATCCTTGTCGCTTAATTCGACACGTCAAGTTCGTACCGGAAACATGAACCATCGAAATGTAAACCGTCAATTGAGCTTCCTAACTTCGTATCTAGAGAAGCTTATCAACGATGGATAGGCCGTATAATGTTTCACGACAATGTACCAGTCGCTATGACATACCACGAGGCAAATGTGCGCATCGAGCGAGAAGAGCGTTAAGTGGAACGGGGTTGATTCCCTTCTGTTGCGAACGAGGATCCGTTCCCTCCTACGTAACAGCGTCGACAGGTGTTTGGAGAGAGGGTTGTACTCTTTGGCTGGCAACCCTCTCCAGTCATTCTCCCTCTCGCACCCAACGACCGAAGTAAATGGATCGTCAACCACCCTCGATCGATAATCTCATGGAAATTACACCCCCGTTCGCCCTCGCTTCGGTATCGATCTTTTCCTCCCTCTCCCTCTCTACCTCTTGTCATGTACAAGCCCCTCTAACTCTCTCCCCGTCTCTCTTTCGTAATTAGCCACTCTCGTTTTCCGATCGCGCTTTCCATCCGTTTCCTATGATAATGGCGCGGCGTAAAGAAGGGTGGACCCACACCGATCACTTATTTTTTCGAGTGTACGATTTCACCGAAGATGGTTTACAACTCTCCTTCTCTCCAACCCTCTCGCGTTTCTATGTCTCCACTGAACATCGATACTCAGCTTCGACGATTTTCCGCAATTCTCGCGGTAGAATTTCTCCTTTGTTTTTTTTTTTACAGCACGAGAAGCTTCCTTACTCAAGGATATTTATATTTTATTTCGCGAGAAAAAAAACTTTCTCTTTTGTTCGCCTATTTGCGCTATTCGATTGCACGTAGCTTCGTCGACCGAGGATTGGTAACGGTAAAAATACAATTTTCCAATTTACCTTTTTCCTTCTCAAATTCGCAAAAGTCTGAAAATATCCCTCGAACATCCAAATACTATACTTCTCTACGTAGGCTTGTAGGAAATAATGTACAACCCCGAGACCACACCTCTTACATGTCATCACCTTTTTGCCAATCCCATAAGTGAGAACGCGATGAAGCAACGACCGCATGCGAGGGCGGGGGTAAAAAACGGAAGAAAGAAGAAGTGAGCCCAACTACCCCGGGCCGCCTTACGACGAGAGGATTTTTTTGTTTTGTTCCTTTGAAAAAACTTTTCCCTTTGTAGTTCCAATTTGCTTGGACGACCCGGTTTTCTTCGTATCTCCTGTGCCTCTCGTCTCTATCATCCTTGTGTGTGTGTGTCTCTTCGCATGGTTCTTTTTTGTTCTTTCTCTTTTTTTCCCGCAGGAGCTTGCCACATCTCAGTTTACCACGCGTTGTGTAAAGCAGTTTGCCAAATACAATAACCGACAAAAGAAAACGCATCGAAAGCCCGTGTTACAGAGGGCCTTGGGATTCCCACCTAAAATTACTTTCACACAGGTGTTCTTTTTTTCTCGCTATCCACTCTGCCTATTTCTAGTCTAGCAGTTTCGTTCTCGTTTCGTACTCTCTTATCCCGAGTATATTACGGGAAATTTTTACAGTGTCCTGTAGTCTACTGTTCCATGATAAAAGTCTTCTTATCCAACCGACCATATCTTTTTTTTCTTCCGGGGTAAAATTTTACCACCTGACAATATCCCACATGATGGGGGATAGCAACGAGCGTTGGAACGTTTAGTGTAAAGAAGTGGTAGAAATCGTAGGGGTTGGCCTGGGGGATTGGAAAGAGATACAGGAGTCTCGAACGGTGGACATGTCAAGGAAGATCGGGAACCCGGAGGGAGCCGAACGGTTACCACGACCAGGGCAAATGAAACCTCCTGGCTGAATCAACCGAACATCCATCTCAATTACTCGGATCGTACATAGACGCTCGACACATATCGCCGCGGGCTGACTGTCGATGGTGGTGGTGGTGGCGGTGGTGAGGGGAGGAACGCTAGAGAATGTGTACGGCATGGCCTAGCGTCGATGGTGACCGTATATAGACCGGAATCGACAATTCTATCGCGATCCGCGTATCCAACCGGTACAATGCAACCCGACCCAAGATAATTCACCGGAGCCATTATAACCAGAGAGCCGGACAAGGGCTTTATTATTGACTTACGACTAATAGTCACGCAGTAGATTACGAACGTGTGTGCCAACTCCAGTGCGTAAACCGGGCATGCACGCGGAGCATCGATGTGTGTTCTCATGTGTATATACCATATGCAAGTATAGAGGATGATACGAGGGGAGGAGAAAGGAGGGAGGAGAAGGAGGGGTAAGGCTCTTGGGGGTTGATCACGACTGGGAGAACCTTGAGTGTATGCACTGGAACTCTCTCCATCTCTCGAACTCTATCACTCTCCCTCTCTGTCTCTCCTCCCTTGCCATTGTACTCGGGCCAGTGGCCGATCTATTGCTCATTTGCTGCCAAATGCTGATTGAACGAGGCGCCCTGCGAGACCGATAAGCCACCGAAACCCACGACCTTTGATGCGGAGATCCGTCGGGAGATTTGACCACCTGTTTCTCATATGCTCCGGGCTCCTCTTAGGAGGTACGGGAGAGAATGCGAAATTGGAAAATGGATTCGGTTCGATATGTCACAGGGGGATGCTGGCTGTCGACCGGAAGAGGGAGAGGGTGAGATTAAGAGAAAGCGAATGAGATAGGTGAATAGAGAGGGAGATGGAAGAGGGAAGAGGATGACATCGAAATAAGATAAGCGAACGTTATCGCAATGCAAATTTGTGATCACGTGGCAAATAATCGTGTCCCATGTGTGAAACGGATAAGCCACGGGGACATTCGATTGGGCTATTCCAGGACAGCCAACCAACTAGCTTGCCCACTTAACTAATTTGCGAGGAAGGGGTTGGAGTTGCGAGTTAGGAAATCGATCTGTCTAATGGTATGCTAGATGCATTCACAGTCATTCAAATGGGATAAAGGACACGTACGATATACAGTAGCGACGATGTAAGGTCGATATATCGAGGCCCGGCACCTCATACCCCCGTATTTTCCTGATAAACCTCGAAGTAGCCCCGCTTCGAGAAACTTCTCGGTGACGATTCGAAGAATGAACACGCCCGGAAGAAATCGAGGGACGAATCTCCAAGTTCTGGACTTCGAGTGACGGAGATCGTTTGCCGTAATACCACACCGTGACAGGACCCTGTGAAAAGCAGGAAGGAATTGAGGAATCAGGCTCGACAAACGATAACGAGACTCGATCCGCAGTGCGTGGATAGAGGAAGTACGAAACGCAAAGGAGAAATCGATATCGTCCAATAGCACAGATATCCCTCGTGTTATCTATAGAGCACGCTACATAGGACATCGCCTCCTCTCCCGTTAGAGTCCGGGAAATCCGTTCTGATTGTCAAGTCGCGATACGATGCGATCGCAAAGCAGGAGTTCCAATTCGGGCGACACGCAGGCGAAGTTATCTATCGTTCTGGTGGGGGGTGAGGGCGGGGGTTTGGTAGGTGAACGCAGTCACAACGACGTGACCAACACGCGCGCTGTTCGCAGCGCAGAGAGAGGAAACACGGTCATTCATCCCTATCGTCCCTTCTTCAGCGTTCCATCAGTCAGTTCCACCCTTGGTCTTAACAGATTTGCCGAATAGGTGGACGCGATCGGTGGCGCCTCTGTGGAGACGCGCAGGGAACGACAATCTGTAAACCGATCATACGGGCCTGTGGGCGTTGGTACACTGACCTCAACGGCTTCCGTCTCACCCATAGCGCTTCCACTTCCTCTTCCCTTTCTCCGTCCTCTTCGCGTCGCGTCCATCATTCTCTCTCTTTCCCTCTCGCACCAATCATCCCCTATCGAGACTTCGTCCCACCTCGTTGCTGCTCAGACTTGAACGCGCCGCCTTGTTGCCCATCGCAGACCATACACATTTCCATATTACAGTTGGGATTAATCTCCTTTCGGTCCGAGGCTACGAATGCTGATGAAGTTTGTCAGTCCTAAGCTATAGGTATATAACACCAGCTCGTGGGTTTATATAGTTCCTTCGAACTCGCTATAGAACCGGATATTCGACAGCACCTCCGATGGACAGTTGGTCCGCATTGTTGATAAGCTATACACGTCCGATATTAATTCGACCGCGAGAGACGAAGAGGCAACACGCGGAATATTCCACATAAAATATCCAATACCTATATATATTGATAAACCCAACCTCGATATCTCTTCGATGCCTCGCGTACAACGGATATTCAAATTCGTATTCCGCGAATTTACAGCGTAACGGTCAATTCCCTTTCATTGATATAAGCCTATTCCCTCCATCCCCTCCCACACGGGGATATCGTATTCAACGCGGGTTGACGAACCCTCTCGCAAAGGTGTTTCCAGTTCTCTCGTTCGTACCAACCTCGATTTTCCGGATACAAAGGAGTACGAGTTCCCTCATTAATTTTCGTAAACAACACCCCTCAGCATTGTATATCCATTCCATTCGATCCCTCGTACCCGGAAGACAATGGCACCCATTGTTCAATTAAACGCTTAGTTATAGTTTCGATTTCGCCCGAATCACCAATAAATATCTCTACCCAAAATGGGCGTAACGGAGATTTTCATTCGTTCGTATACGCGTTTCGTATCGACGAAAATCCTATAAAACGATGAGTGATCGTTGGACGAATGCGAAATTTTTTTTTCTCGCTCCCACTTCCTCGTATTTATATATAGAAGTAGAAGAGTAACGAATCCGTGGGGCCGACGAATCGAATCGGCAGCTGGTGTGCTGCGGCAAACGCAATCCCGGGTATAACCGCGTGAAACAAGAGGGCGCGGCGTCGGCGTACGATACTACTACAACCCGGCTAAAATATATATACGTATATACACGCATTAGATTCACGCTTCCGCCATTGGCATTTGGCAATGTTACGCACCGCAGTGAGAGAGCGTCGACACGGTGGTTTCGATTTTGCATCCCTCAGACCGATGCGCGCACGAACTATACTCGATACCGACTGTGTCACGCACACACAGTGCCTTTTCTCTCTCTATCTCTCTTTCTGGGAGTCTCTGTTCTCTCTATCGAGGCGATACGTTTCACGGCTTCCCCAAATGCTTTTTTGATCCCTCATCCCTCTGGCCTATCTAGCTCACTCCGTCCCTGTCGATTTTCGGTTTCTCGCTTCCGCCACACTGTCCCGAGTGCCATTTACATATATCTATATGTTTATGTATGTATATACATGCATATATATGTATATAGATGTATAAATGACGATGGCTCACAAGCTCGTCTCTCGCCGGGGGCGGAAGAGCGAACGCACTTGCTACTCCCCAGGCGCCAATGACGCCAATCTCCCGTGTAAATCGCGACATATTTCACGACACGCGGGAAGAGGAGGGGGTGGGTGAGAAGAGCGAGAGGGTAGCAAGGCTACCGGCGAGCCAACAGCCCCCCTATACTACCCCTCATGGCGTGAAGCCCACGCTCAACCCCCCGTAACCACCCTCGATTGGCTCAACCGACTGGCGCGACGCATCGTCGTGGCTCTAGGTACCAGACTCTCGCTTCTTTGGCCAAGGGGAACGAAAACTTTTCAAGTTGTTACACCCCTCCCCCCTCCACCCTGGCTCGATCGCTATCCCCCTGAGGGCCTCACGCCCAGCGAGTTATCGTGATTTTATAGCCAAATCTTAAAGTTTGAGGATTCGCGAGAGGAGAGCCTCGGGATGATCTTACCGTTAGGATGAGAAAGAAGAGAGCTAGTCGCGCGAAGGGACCAACGAAGAATCGAGGATGGAATCCCTGATTTCGACCCTACGAAAGTGCATGCGTTGATTTATCACATGATTTTCCGTTTTATTTTTATTTCTCATGCATGTCTTTGAGTAGAGAATTTGTTACGAGGAAGGAAATACGAGGGTTATGACGAAAGCACAGTGGAAACTCGATTTACAAAAGCTTCCATACGATTAAATCTTATTCGAGCGGACACGTCGAATCGACTGGGGTCCTGGAGGAGGAGGAGGAGGAGGAGAGTCGAAAGTCGATTCTGATTTCACGGGTGATATGATCGATCTGCGAAACAGTCACGTATCATTTTTCACGAATCATCCATTTTTATACGAGAATCATGTTTTATACGAAAATTCATGAGAAATATCGATTTGATGTAATTTTGAATTCACGCAAAACTTCCATCGTGTTTTACGCTTACGTTGCTTTATTTGTTATTTCCTAGCCTCAGGGTCGAACAACAATTCGAAGGGACGTAAAACTGTGTCATACGTTCGTTTCTCGCGACTCGTAACACTTCCACCCTCTTTCTTCTAACGCGTTCACCATACGTAAGTGCGTCAATACACTTTGAAAATCGCGTTTCGGTGCATAAAATAATCATAAAGGGATGATTTGGCCTTGCGCCACGAATTGCTCGCTGTCATCTCAATGATAAGCGACCTCGTTATCTCGTGAGATATTTTACACGCAACAATTTAAAATGTATAGGATTTCGATGAGAAAATTTATCGTCAATCTTAACAATACGACGAATATGCGTGAATTCTAAGCCACCCCTAAATTTTCAACCCCTATTCTTACACACGCTTCTTCTTATCATCGTTCGAAGGATTTCTGACGTAGAAGTTGCACTTTTTCGAGGGACACGCCCTCGTTCTTTCGCTCAGCCTCATTCCTCCCTCATCCCTCCCTCAACAACCCTCGTTCAATCTCTCAATCTATCGTAGCCCGACGATCCTGCTGGATTCGATGCACTCGAATATATTAATCTTGTCTCATTTTCCGATGATACGCGCAATGATTTTCCTATTTTTTGTCTTTTTTCTTGATGTTTTCTCTTCCTCCTGTTTTTCCTATGTGTGTGTAGGATGTCGCCCTTCGTAGAAGATCCTGTTGACACAATATATAATAACGAGCGAATCCGCGAAGCGAGGGGGTTGCGAAAAGGTTCGGGACAGACTGTTTTCTCGCGTACACCACGATTCTTCGGGGAATAAGGGTCGACCCTTTTTCATTCTTCCATCGACGCACACACTCGTCGAGCATCTCCTGTTTCCTATGCGTGTGTCTCGCGTATTCTCAATCCTATCGTCGTCGTCGTGCCGATGGTAAGTGCGAATACTTCACGCGGCAATCTCGAGAATTGAGAGATCGTCACGATTGTCGAATGCTCGAGGTGTGGAACAAAGAGGAATGGGATGCGTAAAGGGAGTGGGAGGTGAGCTTTCGATTATTTCCCGCCATTAGACGGCGAAGGGCTTTGAGTTTTCGTCGATTTTCCTCTCCCCCAAGTTGCCTCTCATCCATTCGCACACCGGGGATTTTCAGGCGTTCCCTCCGATCGCCCTGCGAGAGAATCCCGAGAAAAAGTATATGGAATTGGGAAACTTTGAGCAGCGACAATCCTTACCGCATTCTCTCGATCGTGACGAACGATCGAAATCCGAAGCCCTTATTTTCCGTTCTCTCCTTTCGCTCACTTTAAAGACACTTTCGTCGAGCAAAGCCTCGACCAATTTTTATTCTGCGACGACTGAAAGGGATCTCAGCCCTCAACGAGACCGCGAAAACAAAATAATCACAGTCCCTTTTATTTTATTTTATACATTTTCTCTTCGTTTCAAATTAATTCATCGCTAAAAATATATTTACGTACCAAAATTCGAAATATCATTAACATTATCGTCTCATTCAATCATAAAAAAAAATCCACTTCTCTTGGAAAAATTTATTTTACTATATTTTCTCCAATATACTATTTTCTTGAAACGAAGGGTCTAAGGTCTAGGTGTCACGTGCTTCGACGACGACAGAGGTGCACGGATATCCCAAGTCCTGTACCTTCGCCCATAAGCTCTTCCACACGTATCTCTCGTTCGAGACACAGAGTGAGAGGGAAAGGGAGGAAAGGGCGCGCGTGCCCACGTGCTCAGGCCGATGATTCGTATTCAGCAGAGCTACGCCAATATTGCGTTACCAGAACGCGTTCCGAAGCTCAATCCATGCTTGTCTGTGTACGTGTTCGTGTGTGTGTGTCACTGGGTGTGTGTAGGAAAGGACATCAGGCATCGCGCCACTAGTGTGCGAACTCTGAGTGTGCCCTTTCGCATGACAAGAGAGAGAAAGAGAGTTTCGTGCCAGGCTATAACGCCTAACATGTTTGTAAGTCATACCGCGCACAAATACTAGCGAGAACCCAGACGGATATTCCTTTGCTGTTGGTTCGCTTTTAATTTACACCCAACGAAATTAATGGCTTTACCGGTTTCTCTCTATCTCTATCTCTCTCGTTTTCCTTCTCAATCCTAATTGAGACTTGTTCGTCCCTCGCGGTTTATTTTCCCAGCCTCGCGCAAACCCCCCCCCCCCCCCCTCGAATTCCACGACGATTTTTCATCCCACGAAAGCTCGAGCTCCGATCTAAGAGAAATTGGTTCACGTTCGTGGACGAGGAGAGAAGGGCGACGAAATGAGCTGGGTAAATTTTATTGAAAGGAAGTAATACTCCCCTATTTTCGCTAGTACATTGCGGAATTCTATTTTTTTTTTATTTGTGTTGACGAAATTGATTTTTTTCATAATTTTCTGCAGAATTTTATGTATTAATTTAGATTCGTTTGCTCAATATTGATTAACTGGAATTCAACGGAATGGCCGACTCAATTTTTCATCCCTCTCTCTATTTTCTCGATCGTAATTGAGACATTTCCCTCTCGATTCAATTTCCGCGCCCCACGAATTTCGCCGATTTTTCTTTCTCGTTCCTCCAGCTTGAGCCTCGCCATTACAGGAATCGTTACACGTTCGTACTCGAGGATAAGAAGGGAGGGTTGAAAACCGACAGAGAAAACCCATTGGTATAAAACAAACTAATATATTTTTCAAACCTAAATATATTTTCAAAAACAAAATTTCTCAAAAATTCAAACATCCCTAGTAAATTAGTAAATTGTCTAGATCGTTCGTTCCAAAACTTTCCCAACAAACCAACCTGTTCTACGAAATCCAGTCTACGAGGTACGAGGGTCGATCAAAGTGATTAGATTTTGTCCCATCTCGTTGTCGTAACAAGGACCTTTCGTCATCCACCGATCGAAAGTCGAACGATCCTTCGATCGTCGTCTTTGTCTCGTCGTGTAAATTTCGTTTCGTCGTCGTGTTAAGCACGAGAGAGGTCCGAAATGGTCGACGGGCTCTTCAGCATGTACATAGTCGATGGCATTACCAACCGGATACACATCGTACACTCGCGATACCCAAAGTCCTGCGGTGTACGATCCACGCAGAGAGAACGGAGATCGGATATATCCT
This sequence comes from Netelia fuscicornis, assembly GCA_946811545.1. Classification (NCBI taxonomy): domain Eukaryota; kingdom Metazoa; phylum Arthropoda; class Insecta; order Hymenoptera; family Ichneumonidae; genus Netelia; species Netelia fuscicornis. The sequence goes on along the minus strand of OX328013.1, from coordinate 42,779,727 downwards.
CTTCATCCTCAACCCTCTACCTCGTGGTATAGGTAACCTCTCTGCACCTACCGTTTCTCTTCCATTCCTCTCTCGTTCTTGGTTCGCTCTCGCAAACTCACTCTGCGGTATACCAGGAGCGAGAGCGAGAGAGACAGGGAGAGAGAGAAAGGGAAGAAGGGAGAGAGAGTGAGAGAACGTAGGAATCAAGTGTTTGAGATTATGACGGGGGCTCCGGTCACGTATTTCATTAACCGTCACGGCTGGCTCCAGGACACACGAAGGGAGAACCGACCGAGAGTGGCATCAGCACCCTGTAGCCCGAGAGCCGAAGGCCTCATCCGCTCTTCGTCCCCCGATTCTACTCTCCTCACCGAGGAAATGTACATTTCTCCTATGTGCTCCTGTAGATATATACGTCATTTTGTACACGACGGTATACTTGTATCTCGTAAAATGTGTTTGCCTTCCCCGTTTTGCCTTCCCTCGGGAGATGATCCCGTTATAATTATATGAATCTCATTTGTTGTTCCCATACACGAACATTCGCTTCGAACGTTGGCAGTATGGAGTAGTTTTATTATTCGCTGGTCGTACTGCGTTAATTTGATGTCTTAGGTGGGGATTGTCACTTTGTACTCCATCTACCTCCAGTTGATAAGAGAAATGACAATTTTTTTTTCAGTTACCAGTCGAAAATTTAATTATTATAATTGTGGACAAAATTTACTAAAACTTGATTTATTACGATAACTACGACAGCTGGACAAATTTGAATGACAGAATTCGTGATAAGAACGTGATTCCTTACGATTACGTGGGGTCGTGTCACTCCATTGCGATTCGTTCTTGAAAAACTCTCAGGGTAAAATCCTACGGCTAAGATCGCGGTCCGTTCGAAAATCCATTTTCCTCGATAGCTCTCAATCCCAGAATTCGCATTTCTCAGCCATACAAGACATACGTTGCCCGATTCCCTACGAAGTAGTGAATATTGTCCAGAGGGTTGAGAAAAAAATCGTGACAAAAAACCCTCTCGATCCTTCGCGAACGAGTCCAAAGAACTTCTAGGCAGGATTGTATTGTACGCTCCCACGTGTGTGTATCGCGTGTCCTGCCTGGGGAGGGATAGGAGGATATGGTGGAGGAGAAGGTGATATCGAGGGGCGAGCAGAGGTTTTTCCTCCTTTGACCAAAGAGAAAGAGAGAGTGAGAGCTCACCTCCTCCTCTTCTCCGCGAACGGCATAAGGCCGGCCAACGAAGAGATGGCAGCGACAGATTGGAATTACCATATCGAAAAAGGGACTGCTTGACTTCTTATTTTCTCGTTCCCTCTGTCGAGAGGACGAAGGAAAGGAGAACGACGAGAGAACCCGATCCTTGTTTTTTTTCCTCCTTCCTTTTTCGACCCAACGCGATTTTTCCTCGCTTCTCCTCCTCTCTTCTTCTCTCGTCTCGTCCCTTTGGCTTTTTCCTTCCTCTTTCGTACTTTCGCCTCGACTTCGCCCTCTTACCCGCATTTGCGTTTCTCTACGATCGTGGGACAGTGGGAGGCTAGATGGGGATGGCGTAGTAAAAGAAAACGAAATGAAAGAAGAAGAAAATAAAAAGGGGGAAAAAACAGGAAGAGGTCCAAGGCGGAAGATGGTTTACCGGTGTACCAGTGGAATACGACCATTTCATCATCCCCGTCTCCATATACAACGTTCTCAGCTTTCATCTCCCATTTCCCATCTTGGTTCTTCGGGCTCATCCGATCCACGTTGGGTCCTCACCAAGATTTAAATCTTATTTGGCCGAGGTATCGACACGTTCTGTCTCACTCTCATTCTCCATCAGGACGAAAGGAATGAGATCCGTGCCCTTGAACAAGACCTCACCCTGAACCATCCCTTCTCTCTCCCTTTCTCTCTTTCACGACTTGTTGTTGATAAAATGTCAACCGGTTTCGATCGATACGCACCACATCTCCCTGTACAACGTACAGAAGAAGATTTCGGATGCAGGAGGGTGAACATCCGGTTAAGTTTCCGCAGGAAATTCGAAAATTTTCCACCCCCACTCACCACGAACCCCCGACGCTGCGAAATTCTCGCGCCTAGGATCGAAAACGCGTGTGTCTCTCGTTCCTTTCACACGAAACGATTTTTTTTTAGCACTGATCCCACCGAGAGATTTGAAACTACATTTCGACTTAGCAAAAAATGATCGACCGCGAAGGGATGTAATTATTTGGGGGGTGCGAGTAACAAATTCATTAGAGAAAAACAATTTTCTTGCGGAACATTCTTACGATCCAGCAGGAATTTTGGTTCAAGCTGAATCGAGTAGACGGCTGTCTTAAGAAAATCATCCCTTAACCCACGAAGATATTCAAGGGATTGGAAAAATTCGAGTGTCAACGAAACGAACCTTTTTCCACCATCGACCGTTCGATCTGAAATCAAACGATCGTATCAACGTTTTAGACGGGAAACCTGTGACGAGAAAGACATTCTAAATTCTGAAGGAAGACCGTCTTCGATCACCGAGGGGTTGATTGAAGCTGGAACGAAAGTGATAAAAAAAACTGGTTGAATTCTTTGAGAAAGGTGCTTTCACTAAAAGTCGCGTCTTCGCTAAAATACTTGGACTTGCACGAGCTATGAATATATTACGAAGAAAACGGGGCAAGATTCGATGGGCAAAGGGGAGAGGAAGGTTGAGGGGTTGAAAAAGGAGAGGAAAGACGAAAGAACCTCTCCGGTGTACACCGTTGTCCCCGGAGTTCATTCGACCCGAGGAGGGGGTGTAACCGACCCTCTACCTCGGCAACCTCGCTTTCTTAAACACTTGACGAGAGCGGCCAGTCATTATTCTCGAGTATCCCCACACTTCTCACCCTACTTTCTTTCTCCCTCTGCATCCTCCCGATCTCCCTAAATTTTGCATGGCTCTACCGGCTTATCGCAGCAACGAGCTTAAAGTTCGCTCGTGATAACTAAATCATATTCCCACGAAAAAAATAGTAAAATCAAAAAAACTGATTACTGATTTTTTTTTATAAAACGGTATTTAAAATTTTATTATAGACAAATTTTTTGTCAATTAACTGTCATTTGAATAAATTGAATTCATCAAATTTCAGACGGAAATCTGCTCGAGCGCTCTCACCGACGTCATTCACGCAGTGATCAACGGAACGGATGGATGTCTTTTCTGTTTCGGTCACGCGGGTCTGGGTAAGTTTAATCATAAAAAAGAATTTTTATTTTTAATAAAATGAAACGAATCCAAGGATAAAAATTTCGTAAATGTTCGCTTTCAATACCGTGAGAATTATAATAACTTTCATACATCACAATTTTACCTTAGCCCTTGTTCATCGAGTCGAAAAGTAATCAAGAGTTGAGCGTTAAAAACACGAAAAAATTTATACAGGAGGGACTGCAAGAAGGCGATGTGGGAGGGGATTCCAGGTTTCATAGAGACAGTAAAAGTTGCATATTCTTCCTTCCGAGCAACGGGGGTAGAAAAGAGAACGACGTGACCCGAGATGATATCCTCCGGGGTTTTTTTTAAACCTTTTTTCTGTTTTTTATTCTCCTACTGTACTTTTTTTTTATTATTTTCTTCTTTCGTCTCCCAGCGCGCACTTTCACAAGGGTGGAAGAGAAGTGAAACGAGCGAGGAAGGCTATACACCCCCTCAGCAGGGTACTATCTCGAGTTCGACGTCCCCGTAGACAAAACGCCATTGTTATCTCGAAGAAAATCCATCCAGACGTAGACGAGATAATTACGTAAATGAACAACTCGAGCAGTGAAAAAGGAGAGGAGATGGTAGAGAAGGGAAAAAACGACTACGAGCATGCGGGAGGAAAGACGATAAAAGGGAGAAAAAGAAAGTTTTACCTCGTCTTATCCCTCCTCTCTACTCTGTAGTCGAGCAAGGACGTAACATCGAACCCGAAAACATCCTCAAGTGTTTCGCAAACACACTTACCAGCTGGCAAATCGCCCCATAGTCGATAATCATTGTAATGCTCGAGAACGAATATTTGAAATCGTGAACGTCCCGTGCAGAAATGTTGACAGGGATACTAAACTACTAATCATATCCTGATCAGGATATGGCAGGGATGCGCCAAAACAGGTGTTCCTACAGGAATCCAGATGGTTTCCGCATCGGAAGAAACTTACGTCGGTGACCAGATTTCGAAACCATGGCACCACTGTACTTTCGGGGCATGCGAATCATATCCTGATCAAGATATGGCAAGGATGCCCCAAAACGGGTATACCTACAGGAACCAGATGTTTTCCGCATCGAAAGAAACTTACGTCGGTGACCAGATTTCGAAACCATGGCGCCACGGTACTTTCAGGGTATACCGACTCAATCCTAATACGAAGCCTTTGGTGAGCGTAGATTTTATGACCGATGCGAATATATATAGATATAGTAGTAGTAGTACCGATCACGACCGACAGGTGGCGCATGGCCATCCCGCTTCTCACCAACGAACCATGCGTTCGCTGGCATTATAAATGCGTAAACTGTGCAGAAAAGTATTAAGTTTCCTCTGGAAGGTGCTGCAAAGAATTAACTCACACTCCAATAAGTGTGTTATACAAATCTCGGATCGTACAATTACATACACTTTTTTCATATACGTGCTTATTATTTTCTCAGCCTATCCTGCTGCTTTTAATTTGTTTCCTTGAAGTCGCGGGTAGAAGCTAGTATTTAATATAATGCTTTCAGCAATTCATTATTCTTACGTGATTTGATCGGGATCCCTGCTCGAACCCAGTTAGAGTCATTAACGGATTCGGATCGGGATTCCTAATGGAATCCAGTTTACGGATCTTACATTTAGCCCTCGAATCTGATCCGATATCGGACTAGATCCCGATCAGGAACCCGGGATACAACTCAGAATCCAGCTGTATCCCTACCAAAATTTCTGCACGAAGGGAGATGATATTAATTGTTTTTTTTATAAACAATTAATTGTTGCTTTCATTATTATTTATTTATTTTGTATTTGTTTGATTAATACATCTATCGATTTAGTAATTTTTTAGTGATAATATTAATGAATTCACGAGTGATATTTCACCCTCAATTTTTGTTTTCCATCGACGAATCGATTCACAAAAATTCGATGCGACATAAGTGAATAACCAGACTATTGCTTTAGTCGCGACCCACTTCGAAAACTTATTTAGCCAGTTGGCGAACGAACAAACTTGTCCCAACGAGCCCCTCTCACACTCGTTTTCATCGCCAGTATCGAATGTTCCCTCGCCCCATCCTCTCTCGTTTATGTCTGAATAATAATATGGGAAAGTTCGTCGTGGCTCTCGACATACGTGCCACTTCCATTTTACCGCACTTCCAATCGATTTCCATTTCCGGTTGGTCTGATAACCAATCGGGGAATCGGAACAGAGAGAGAGAGAGAGAGTGGAGACAAAATAACTATAACAAATTAGTTCTGAAATTGCTCGTGTCTAGGGCTTCATCGAGAAAATATCGTAATTGACATATTCGCCGATAAATTTTCGCCTCTTCTGACACACGCTAATTTATATTATTTCGTGACATCATCAAAACGACAGCGAGTCTACGATTCATTAAAAGACAAGTCTCTCATTAAAAATTAATTATACCAAAAGCATTTTGCAAAATTAAATCACGATCGTTAATTAATTCAATCATAATTATCAATTAAATAAATAATAAAAATTTCTGTTTTTGATACAAATTTTGATTTTAATCAATCCTAATAAAAAGAGATTTTTATTCCTTTTATTTATTTCAATCTCAACCGGAACATTTTACGTTCCCAAATGTCCGTAAAAGTTCAATCGATCGGACTAAGCGAAAAATAGAAGAAAAATTCATTTCGCGAAGATGTCTGCCCGAAAGTGTATCGATCCTGTTCCACACTCCTCGCGTCGCAATTTAAAAATTGAAAGAGTTCGAATTATTTATTCAGTCGAAGTCCGCGCGAGCTTTCTCGCTGGATCGCGTTCTTCGTTTTTCCTTTCTTTCTTTCTTTCCATCCTTTTCTTTTATTTTTCACTCTCGTGTCTTATTCCATCTTGGCAGTGGTACTACGACGGTGTAAACGTAACGTACAGTGCGAGAGTGCACGCCCGAAGTGCGCAGTCAACGGCGGGACACGAAGTTGTTTTACATTTTAAGTAGTGATATCGAGTTTGCATGCAAATGCATGATTATAGCGCGATGCAAGAAAGGGAGTGAGAAGCAGAGAGAAAGAGAGCAACGAGGGAAATGTATCGGCGAGATGCGGAGAGGGTGAAAGAGCAAGAGAGAAACAGAAAGAAACGAAGGGTTGGAAACGAGAAGAGAAAAAGAGGATTTGGAGAAGATTGTGGGAGTGCGAAAGGAGAAATGGAGGAGAAAACTGAAGAAGAGAGAAAAAGAGAGAGAAAAGAATAAGAGCAAAAAATTGTTACCGAAATGTAGCAAGGGTGCAACGGAGTAAAAGAGAATTCGAGAAAGAGAAGAAAGGAGGAGAGGAGGAGAGGAGTGGAGGCGCGTGAGATAAAATATGCTACTGGGACACTCTCCCATACTTTTCGGTTCTTAACGCGGTATCGGATTATCTTCACTCCACGAGTCGAGTTATATATTCACCGAATCGTGTTATATATACAGTTAAATATATATGTACGATATTAAAGCCCAGGGATATCTACGAGACGTTATATCCCAACTGTTCTTCCTCCCCTTTTTTCTCTCTCCCTCCCTCCCTCTCTCTCTCTCTCTCTCTCTCTCTCTCTTGCTCGCTTCCTTTACTTTTCTCAACTCGGAGACCGGGAAATAAATGCCGTAATTTATCCCCGAGTGCCCACCACAATTCGTTAAGTAAACGCCATTGTGCCCGCGCGAGAGTGTATTTATTTTCATAATTCAAATACACGCGGTGGATATAAAGTATAGTCGTGAAAAATTATTCGTACGGTACACAACGTGGATATAGTTGAGATTATGAAGTGTCGAGTTTCGCGAAATTTCAATGTACCCAGAGAAAATAATCGGGATAAATAAGCGACGAGAAGATTTGATTGATAATCGATAATTGGATAATAAATTATTAATTGAATAATTGGAGAAGTATTTATGGAAAATAATATGATAGTTAGTGATAATAATAATTTTATTGTTGTTAAGTAATAATTGAAAAAACTTGGAATTTTGATTTCGACGATAATTTATTTTTGTATTGTTTTATTTTTCATATCGCGCGATAAGCGTCGTGAGATAGTTGATAATTGAAAAATAAATGATTAATTGAATAATTGGAGAAATATTTATGAAAAATAATATAATAGTTAGTGATAATAATAATTTAATTATTGTTAAGTAATAATTGAAAAAACTTGGAATTTTTATTTTGAAAATTATTTATTTCTGTATTATTTTATTTTTCATATCGCGCGATAATTGAATCACGAGATAATCGATAATTGAAAAATAAATGATCAATTTAATAATTGAACAAATATTTATAAAAAATAATCGAATAGTTAGTGATAACAATAATTTAATTATTGTTAAATAACAATTGCTAAAAAGTTGGAATATTGATTTTGAAAATTTATTTAGTTTGTATTATTTTATTTTTTATATCGCGCGATAATTGAATCGCGAGATAATTAAAAAATAATGATCAAATTAATAATTGAACAAATATTTATAAAAAATAATCGAATAGTTAGTGATAACAATAATTTAATTATTGTTAAATAATAATTGCTAAAAACTTGGAATTTTTATTTTGAAAATGATTTCTTTTTCTATTATTTTATTTTCCATATCGCGCGATGCAACAAATATTTCCCGACCTAATTTCAACGCTATTTCATTGAGAATTTTTTTTCACTCTCGACTAAACGTCTTCTATTCGAGTCGTCATGGTAAATGTGATAATGGGCGTGGAAGGTCAAACGATTATTTTTTTCTCGTGTCATTTTTTGTTTGTTTTTTTATCTCGTTCTTATTCTTCTTTCTATTATCAATCTTTGTCGTAGCATCGCGAGAGGCGCGCTCTCACTTCGGAACGAGATAACGTCGGGACGTCCATTGGCCTCCTCCTCGTCGCGTTCATTTCATTAATGAAAACGCCATGCCCTGGAGCTAAATCTTTCCCGGTTCTCGTTTCCCATCCCGGAAACTACGGGGCGGCTGCTCAAGATCGTAAAATCTGAGCCACTCCTCGCTCCCGCTGTACTTCACTCATTGTCTTTAAATCCTGACCGTAAAATCTTTGTTCCTTTACAGAAGTTTTCTATAAAAAAATCGTAAATTTTATAAAACTTAATTTTATTTAATTTATCATTCGATCACAGATAACTAAAGTTAATTTATTCCTTTTTTATACTAACAGAAAACAGATTAGACAGATTAGATTAAACAGATAGTTTAAATAAATAATTCTCTCTCTCTCTTGTAGTTTAAATAAATTATAAAACTTCAAATTGAAATGACAGTTTAAAAAAAAACATCAACATTTTATAATTAAGTAATAATATAACTCATCGTTTCACAACGAGACAATTAAACACGACTTAAGATTCAGCCTTCACGGCCGACTCTGTAGCACGAGAGTTTTCATTATTTCGTCGAGGCCTTCCTCCTTTTCTCCACAGCACGAAAACCCTTCCTCTCCTATCTCACTCGGAAAACTCTCGTATCTCGTGATTTTCTTCTGAAATATAAATTTTACGATTTTAATAAGAAAACTCCACGCAAGTCCCGTTGTCTTGCCATCAACAATGGCTAAAAATAAAAACTTAATAATTTATCGACATTGTTTTATCGAAAGTAATAAAAAATTAATGACTCCATTTTCTCAACGATTTTCCTGTACTGATTGATATTACTACAGTTTCGACAATTATTATTGATCACGTGGTCTTCGTCGCGTATAACCAACAGCGATAATCATTTTCCATAATTATCGTCGATGCAATACTGATAACGCTCATTGAGCAATCCAATCAAGTATATTTGTCCTCGAATGTATTAATACCTGTATTATCATTACGATACATTTTCCATCCAATGAAAATTAAAACGTGAATTGCAAAATTAACCAATTCATCATATTTTCAAAAAATAAAATTTACATTTTTGGAAATAATGAAGACTTGAATTTTTCAATTACAAATCAATAAAAATTATTGTTTCTTGCCTATTTTCATAATTTTTTAATTGACATTATCCACTCTAAAAAAATGTTTTCCTTCGATAAAAAAATATCGATCGATTCGAGTTTTTCGAGTTCGATTGATCGTTTCGATAGGTCGAATCTATTCGAGATATCTCGTTTATCTTTTCGTTAACCACCCTTCCTATAGGGGTGCAAAGGGTGTCCTCCGCGATCGAAAATTCGTAACGTCGAGGATAGGAACGAGTGGCGCCACAATCGCACCATGAGCACCAGCCTGTTACATCCACCCACTAAACTGTAAACAAATTAATCACACGGGTGGGCCTACGGCTCGACCACAAATCAAATATCGCAATTATCGAGCCTGCACTGCTCGAACCGACCACCCCGCTCGAACGGTTTTCGCGCTATTTCCAAGAGCGAACCCCCAACTTTCCGCGAAACGTTGTACAGTACTCGCGGTAAATTAGTTGGACCGCGACACTATGGCGCCGTAGGCACTGTTATAATTATTCCGAATGAACAAATGCTACAACCCGCTCGTCTACGCGCGAAACCATCGATAATAGATCGTCTCCAAAAATACATTCGTAATTTCCATCGATTTACTCTTGTTGCGTTTCATACGGTTGATAACACTTTGTCGTTATTACACGGAAAGAATTTTTAAGTAATTTTTACTGTGAAATCACAGTGAGTGACAAATGTGCAATTCTTCAGGTTTTTAGGAAATAAATTATACATTTTAATGGAAACGAGTAAAAATTTACTGTTGCGTGACAGAAATTTAAAATATATTCAAGAATTTTTACTGATATTAACAGTAAATTTTTTTGAAACGTAAACATTACTACAATAAGTTGAAAAGGGGCTGATACAAATGAAAGTGTACGGTGCACATTGAGAAATTTCTGTTTTTGTCTTGAAAATTTACAAAAGGAAACTGAAATTTTCCCTGCGTTGACCAAAATTTTTACGTTCTTCACAGTAAAATCAGTTAGGGCTACGTCGCCTGGCCGTAATCCGTGAGCTCTGTGTAGAATGCATAAAAATTTTAGCACGTAGCTTCAGAAGTTCAATTTTAGCACATACTTTCGGAAGTAAAATTTTTGAAACTAGTGTAAATTTTCAACCGTTTGCACATTTATCAACGGGTTTAAATTTTTAATGCAATGTTTACCAACATTTCACCGTAAACATTAATAAGAAATTCTCTCCGTGTAGGATTATTCAAAAATAAAATTTCAAGACAATTGTTCTTAAGAAAAATTCAGCCAAATTCAAGATTGAACTTTTGACACTAAAGCGTTGGCACTAAAATTTCTAGAAGTTTTAAGTTTTAAGTATCGACGCTGAGTTTTAATATTAAAATACTATAAAAAATTCAGAATTTATCGTCAAAGTTTTAACGTCCGAAAAAACTTGTTTAAATCGCTAAAATTATAAAAATTAATGTCATAATTTAACAAAAAAACATTCTTTCCTCGTATCGATTTCCTACTCGTCCTTAACAAAATCCAGTCAATTAATCGCAACGATATTTCTGTTTCAGGAAAATCTCACACCATGCTGGGCACTCCGGAAGCCGGTCACACCCTCGGCGCGATACCCTGTGCCATAGCCTGGCTGTTTCGTGGAATTTCCGAGCAAAGACAACGAACCGGGGCGAGATTCAGCGTGAGGGTGAGCTGCGTCGAGCTAACGACCGGCCAGCAACAGTTGAGGGATCTTCTAGCCGCCCACGCAAACGGTAAGTTACAAACTACCCAATTTTACCAAAAAAGAAACAAAAACAACCCTAAAAAATATCTTCAAAAAAAAGAATTTACAAAAAACCTCCTAAAAATATCGCGAGCCGTAACAATTTTTTAAACCTTGACTCGTGAAAAGAAAATATATATATAAGTTAAAAAATGAACGAGAAGCCGACTTAATTTGGAAACTCCTCGAAGAGCGTACTTCGAAATATTTTCGCTTTTCGTAACGAGATCGTTGGAGGGACGAGCACGTTTCCAACGACACTCGAAAATCTCACGGGGTTCGCGGCGTTTCAGCGAGATTGGGGATGGCCGGAGGGGTTGGAACGCCATCGAGCTTCTCTTACAGCCCTAAAGGCTTGCAGAGCCTGCGGAGAGTGCACCACCGGCGCAGTTTCGGGACAATAAACGTTCACGGGTGTAGAGAGACGAAACTTTCTCGTCGTCCGAGAATATATCTGGCTTTTCGTGTGTGACTCCGGGATGTCCCGCGCTACTCTCGTACGAGTACGTAAAGGCTTGCTCGCACACACACACATACAGAGTACTTTCCACAATTAATTTCGTGCCTCGAATAATACGAGCTCTGGCATAATCGTTTAGATTAATTAGAGCCAAGTGCGGACTAGTACCGTGTACGGTCGCCTCGAAGTATCGTCATCGTCGTTCTATCACGAAATTCGTACGTCTACGTCAGTCCTGGTCCTCATTTTCTCCCCTGTACTCTCCCGTCGTGTTTAACTTGAAGAACTTTTCACGGACTCTCGAAACTCTCTCCGAACGTCTGAGTACACGGAAGTGCTTCTTTTTTTTCTTCTTTTTTTTATCATATCGAATAAATTTTCATAAATTTTTCCATCTACTTTGTTCTTATTATTATTATTTTATTTATTATTTTATTTATTATTTTATTTTATATATTTTTTTAATTATTATTTTATTTTATATACTTTATTAATTATTATTTTATTTTATATATTTTATTAATTATTATTTTATTTTATATATTTTATTAACTATTATTTTATTTTATATATTTTATTAACTATTATTTTATTAATTAATTATTATTATTATTATTATTATTTTGATACTCCGTCAAGATTTATAAGACAAGATTTAATTATGAAAAAGTTTGGTATTTTTTCTTGGATTGAAAAAAATGATAATTTCCGGATGTCTCGCACATCGCACGATTTTCGGACGAACGATAATTTGAGAAGTTACGTTGTGTCTGCTACATTTTTTTTTTATATAATGGGAATCGGGAGCTCTCGAAAAATGGTTCGTCCGATAAAAATTCGTCTTGAGGTCGACAAGGGAGGAAGGGACGAGGGTGTACTGATCGAGGGAGATTCTCGTTTGGCAGGAAGTTTGGAACAGAGACGAGATATATATATAGTAGGAAATTTCCGAGGGTTGCGTAAAGAGAGAAGAAATGAAGAGAGCTCGAACGTTTCGACGAGTGGACACTGGCGTGTCTATACAGGGTAGCTAAGGAGGGTGAACACACGCTCGAACGATGAGACGCACGAGGGTCAATTTCCGTTTCGGAAAATCCACCACTCGACAAACCCGACTCTCGTCTGTTTTTTCCGGCTTGGGAATATTAAAATATCATCACATTTCGACCTTGCAATTGACTTTTTCGTAAATTTGAAAAATTATTAACAAACGACGAAATTTATTTGACAAATTGTCCTTAAAAAAATAATTTTATCAAAGATTTATTGATATTCGACGATTAATAAAAATTACAATTTTTTATCTATAGAACGTTTCATTGTAACTCAACCTTAAATATTATTCACCCCTATAATCAATGGACTATCGACGCCGAGATATTTCTTTGACAATATTTATTTGACAAATTGTCCTAAAAAATAATTTAATCGAAAATTTATTGATATTCGACGATTAATAAAAATTACAATTTTTTATCTATAAAACGTTTAATTGTAGGTCAACCTTAAATATTATTCACCCCTATAATCAATGGACTATCGACATCGAGATATTTCTTTGACAATATTTATTTGACAAATTGTCCTTAAAAAATAATTTAATCGAAGATTTATTGATATTCGGCGATTAATAAAAATTACAATTTTTTATCTATAGAACGTTTAATTGTAACTCAACCTTAAATATTATTCACCCCTATAATCAATGGACTATCGACGTCGAGATATTTCTTTGACAATATTTATTTGACAAATTGTCCTTAAAAAATAATTTAATCGAAGATTTATTGATATTCGGCGATTAATAAAAATTACAATTTTTTATCTATAGAACGTTTAATTGTAACTCAACCTTAAATATTATTCACCCCTATAATCAATGGACTATCGACGTCGAGATATTTCTTTGACAATATTTATTTGACAAATTGTCCTTAAAAAATAATTTAATCGAAGATTTATTGATATTCGACGATTAATAAAAATGACCATTTTTTATCTATAGAACGTTTCATTGTAACTCAACCTTAAATATTATTCACCCCTATAATCAATGGACTATCGACGTCGAGATATTTTCTGACAATATTTATTTGACACATTGTCCTTAAAAAATAATTTAATCGAAGATTTATTGATATTCGACGATTAATAAAAATGACAATTTTTTATCTATAGAACGTTTAATTGTAACTCAACCTTAAATATTATTCACCCCTATAATCAATGGACCATCGACGTCGAGATATTTCCTTAGTTATGAGAAAACTAATCCGAAAAACTAACTTTTCCTTCGATAATACGATCCGTACCGCAAGATTGTACGATTCACCCTCCGTCATTTCCGGAAGTTTGCTTAAGCGATACGAGAAAAGGACTCTTCCTTTCTCCCACTACCATCAGTAAATCGTCTCTCCCTTTTTGGGTCGCTCCTCGCGACTAGAAATCGCCCAGTTATATATTTCACTTTGGCCCAACTCGGCAGAAGAGAATACTCGTCTTCCGGAAATCGATATATCTTTAGACGCGAAACGCATACGATTTTATCAAAGAACAAGAGAGGATCCTTGGAGAAGGATCTCGCTCTTAAACACGATAGATCTTCCGGGAGCTGAAAATTTTCCCTCGGAATTTCGAGAATCCGGAATGGAAGTCGGTACGTTCCATTGGCGCGAACAGCCGGGCTTATCATTCACATGCAAATTTAGTCAGGATATACGTAAACTTGTCTCGCTTATCTAAGGTCGAGTTAAGAAACGTGTTCCGACCAATTGCCTCCTCGTTGGAATTTCTACGTAAATGACGCGAGTTTATTTGCATAAAATCGAGCCACGGTATACGCGACTCCGTCATGTAGAAGTCGCGATGTCGTTTGTCCAACGTATTTTCCAGCCCCTCGAAAAAGAAAGAAGGAAAAGGACAGAAACAAAATTATACACGTCAAACGAACCGTAAAGATTAAAATCGTTTCTCCTTATGTACGGGATTAATGACAAAGGACCGTTAATTAGTAAAAGTGTATACGTATAATTGGACAAATATCCAACCCCCTCGAGTCTTAGCGCGATAACGTCCCCAGGGGAATGGTGAAAGGAAAAAAAACTTATTAGTGTCTTTGGCTTCGCGAAAGTCCGACGTGACTCGTGACTTTTCACCGTTCTCTCCTTCTTTCTTCGCGCACTTTCCTTCACCCCACCCCTTCCTTTCGCTTCACTGACTGTGCCATTTCGCGCCTTGATTCTGGGATGGAGCTCTAAAAACGAAGAACAACCCCCATACTCCTACCCTCCCGCCTTCGACCCCGCGGGGGTTGAACTCTCGAGCTAATTAAGGGCCCGGAGTTTCAATTAATTTTCCAGCTTATTAAATAATTAACTCGCCTACCGGTAAAATCGTCGTTGCGGGGAGAGAGAGAGAGAGGGAAAGCCTTTATCTCGAGTTCGTTTGTACCGCGACCAACCCTCGATTGGAAGCGTTCTCCGTTTCGTGGTGCCAGGGACTCGAACGTCGAAGCTTTGTAGGAAGATTTTCGTGACTGGGAAAGCTAGTTTTTTTTGGGGGGGTTGGTCGCTCTCTCTTGCCACGATTCGGATTTAAAGTCTTTCGTGCAACCCCTTTCAACCCCTTTTATCGTCGAGACATTTGAAATCTCGATAATCCTGCCGAACAATTATTTTGATTTTCTTACCCGAGCGAAATGGAGGGATGAAATTTTGAGGAAAGACGTAACGTAAGGGTTGGATTAAGCAGACTCCATATAAAATTTCGCCAAGTCGCGGCTGCAATCGCGATTATGAAATTGCAATCGCAAAGTTTCTTTTTTTTTTTATTTCCACCCCTTGTAAAATACTCGTTAAGCGTACCGGAAGCCACCGAGGAATCGAAAGAGAAAAGGTCGTAAGGACGTTTAACCGGAAGCGCAGAATAAAAACCAGCGAAATACGAAAGAAGAGGGTTGAAGGCAGTCGGAGAAAGCGATAAAGTGGGTTTCGAGTGAGAGAAAAAAGTCAAAGCCGCCCCCTCTAGACCACGAGAACGAGCGAGAGAAAGTGAAAAAAAAGGAAGAAAGAAAAAAAATTGGTAGTAGGGTGCTCCATTCGCCGACGAATAAATTAGAAATATTAAATTAAACGCCGTTCGAATTAAAAGCTCCCTGGTAGCCGACACAAGCTACGCCACACCGACGATCTACCCTCCGTTATAAATAAAGTTAGCTGGTAAATGAGCATTCCCGGGCGTATTCGCATTTTCGAAGTGATTTATAAAATACGCGAAACTGGTGCAACCGTGAGACGCGGGGTGAGTGGCCTACACACGTTTATAAACAGGCAGACGTGTATCATAGAATACTTTTTTTTAACGCGGATGAACTGTATAAAAGAGATTATTCGTACGTACGTGTTTTTTTTAATACGAACACGCATTTGTATAAATATATGGGAAATTCTAGGTCGAATTAACGACCTTTCTGTATGTTTTTATCTTTTTCACTCAATATTTTTTGGGAAAATCTAAAAAAGAAAGCGTTAAACAAAGTTTCAATCTTTTTTCATTTTTTTCATTGAAATTTTTTTTTTAATTTCCTACTTCACCAACCTATTTTCACTCGTCAAAATCGTGAACAGGGAACGGGGCACAACATGGCGACTCTGAGTAAAAATTTAGTTTTTTGAGCTTTTCACCAAGAAATTTAACCAAAACGAGATTACAAATGTGATTTTCGTATTGTAGAAGAAATTTCCGATCGCGTAACACCCCTATGAAGTTATTTTGGACAAAAACAAAATTTCATCCCCTCAGCCCTACCCCGAGTCTCAAAAGGGCAGAGTTATAAATGCAATTCGCTGCCTCGTTTTAGTTTTTGGAGCGTTTCATCAACAAATTTAATCAAAAAGAGATTACAAATGTGATTTTCGTATTGTAGAGAAAATTTCCGATCGCGTAACACCCCTATGAAATTATTTTGGACAAAAACAAAATTTCATCCCCTTAGACCTACCCCAGTCTCCAAAAGGCAGAGTTATGAATGCAATTCGCTGCCTCGTTTTAGTTTTTGGAGCGTTTCATCAACAAATTTAATCAAAACGAGATTACAAATGTGATTTTCGTATTGTAGAGGAAATTTCCGATCGCGTAACACCCCTATGAAGTTATTTTGGACAAAAACAAAATTTCATCCCCTCAGACCTACCCCGAGTCCCAAAATTGCAGGGTTATGGATGCAATTTGCTGCCTCGCTGCTACAGTCGTGGAAATCCAAACGCCACGAGTGCAAGGGACCATTATATAGAAGAGTTTGCAAGCGGAGCCAACTTCGTGTCGAACTCATCAAAAATGTGTCTAGTTCACCATCTGGCCACTCAGATGTCGCCCCGCCGGACCAACTCGCGTCGAGACTCCAACTTTTACTCGAGCGTTGCGAATCTCCCTCCTCATCTCAGTTATTATCACTATTATTTATAACAACAAAATCTACAAATATCTGTAAAATCGTTTTCAAATATTATTTCTTAATATTCTACTGACAAAAAGAGAAATATGTATACGCGGATTAATGGCCCGTGAGATCCAGATCAGAATGGCCCATAGAAACATACACGACGACGTATAGAACGAGGAGAGCACACAAGAGAGTGCCCGTAGACGATTCTTTAGACTGGCGTGCCGGTGAGAATTCATGCCTCGGCTCTGCTTATTACGAAAGCTGGCTAGATTTCTCGCGTGTCTCGTACACCTATCCCTCGTTTAACCCCGTTGGTGGAAACGAGCCGATCCCCTCACCCCTTTCCCACACCCCCTGACACTCACACCCCTCTCGCGCTGGCCTCCCTGCTCCATCATCCCTTTTATCCTGCAACGTATGGCCTCGTGCACCCCCTCTCCTACCCCCTATCGCCATCCCTACAGCCCAAGCAACGTATACCCTTACATATATCGTAGAAATGTGTAAGCTACACGCTGTGCGTGGCTCTTTGGGAGCGGCTATAGGGCCGCGCTTATTTCGCGCGAAAACGGAAATGTACGGGCGCATAAACCAGGCTGAAATGTTCTTTAAGAGCGCATAAGGTGTACAGCCTTCTGTGGAAAACAGAGGGAGGTCCTCTATATCGCGACCTGTAGGGGGAAGTTTCGAGCTTTCGCCGGCCACCGGATCACCACGCGCACCCTTCCGGCTCGTGGAATATCGCTCGTTCGAAACCAGTCGCAAGCTTTATCGCAGCTGGACTGGACACGAGAGTGAAGCAGATTTGTTTTACTGCTTCTCGAAATCGACGTTCGAAAGGGGGTGGAAATATTTTGGGAAGGGGGTTGAATCGAGGGTAGGAAAGTCGTTTGGTCATAAAATGACGGAGAGTTCGTAGCATGAGATCTGTCAGTCGAGAGTTGTGTCGGAGAAGTCCCGGAGTGAATAATGCGAGGGACAGAGGGTAGAAGGTAGTAGAGGGGGTGGTTTATATCGTAACTCGGAAAATCGAGACTCTCTCCGCATTCGAATCGCGTGAAAACGCGATTTATTCGCGACGACACCCCCTTCGCTCTTTTCGGGCAGCCCTACGTGTACGATCGAGGGTCGCGAGACTATCGGAATGAAAGAAACCCCTCGCTGAACTTGGGGAAGCACGCGACGAAGAGAGATGGAAAATGGGTGCAGTCGTGAAGAACAAATGGTGCAATCATCGCACGAGGTTGCAGTGATTGGCAGATGATGTATGACAACCATGTTTCCCTAACCTTCGTGAAACTACCCCTTACACGTGTGACTTCACCCCCAAAACTCGAGTCCCTTTCTAAAATGACAATTTTTATCAAACTAATTCGTTTAAAACTTTGTGAACATTTTATACCAAATTCTTTTATCAATTATATTTTTCCTATAAGAAAATAAAATTATTAACGAAAATACAATTACCCTTTTTTCCTACCTTCTTAACATAATCAATTCCATAATATCCGAATCAACATTAGAAACACGATGAGTACAGTGAGAATCAACCATTCCCTTAATACCAACGAGTATATTCCGTTTGTCGCGCAGGACTAACACGCAAGGGGAGGGATAAAAGCATGTGCTTCAAGCTGTAGCGTCATCCCTTATCGTCCGTATGTATTCGAAACGCGCGCGTAGCTCAGCAGGGAGGCACGCGGTAAGAGCCTCGTACACACGAACACCAGAGGGAATGGCAAAGAAGGCACAGGATGATTCCTTTTTTATTTCATTCTCCGAATTCTGCTGTTTCCCTCTTTCTCTCTACGCCTCGCGTCTTGTGTGGTTTTGTGGCGAAACGAAGATTCGGCAAAGTAAAGGGGGAGAGGAAGAAGGAGGCGTACGTAGCTTCGAAGGAAGTTATATATATATATACGTAACATCCGTGTACCACACGGCACAGATGCCAGCAATATTACTTCCTGCCCCTCTCTCGATCTTTCTCTCTCCCTTGCTCTCTCTCTCTCTCTCTCTTTTATGGATATTGCCGCGCGCGCGGGGTAGAAACTACCCTGTACTTACTACCAGTCTCAGGACAGTCGGCATGGGACTAAGATCCTTCGTGAGCTCGATGTCGTGAAAGGAGTCTCAGGACTCTTTTCTTTCTCTATGGACGACCGTAAGGGATGCCACGTGCTGAAATATTATTATATTACCCGGAGATCGTCGTTGACGCTCATTGTCCCTCAATGCTCATCCACCGTAGCAGGACGCATCCATGGGTGAATTCTCCATAGATGGCTCTTACGACCTGGGCTGGTGAGAGATATCGATAATCTCGAAATATTGCAATTTATATAAATATTCAGTTTTTTGACCTTTGCACCGAAAAATTCAAACAAAATAGTATTGTAGGTGTTCTTAATATTCGTGTTGCGTGACGAATTTCCGATTGTAGAAGCCCCTGCACACTCTTTTTGGAAGAGGGAAATTTTGAACCCTCCCTGAACCCCAAAGTCGCGAAAGTAAATTTCTCAAAGTCAAAATTTTGTTTCCTCCAAAAAGGCTTCAATTGGGGGTTAGGGGGTGGAAAATTTGTCCCTGATGAAGAATATGATGTTATTTTGGCCGATATCTCAAAAATTCTAGGAGAAAAACGCAAAAATAACGATTTACTCACTTAAGGTCAATAAACCTTGAAAATTTCAAAACAAAACCATGATTTTCGTATTGTACGGGAAATTTGCGATCGACATAGGCTCTTACAGCTTGAAACCTCGCAACACGAATATCATTATTAATTTTCAGTTAGATGAAATAAATCGTCTCGATATTTTGTAGAAAAGAAAACAAAAACGATCGTCCAATTCATCCAGAGGAGATTTATGATGACCTTCTTGACCTTCACCTCATAAATTTTCCCACATACCGTAATTTTCCATTTACAATATTTCTTAGCTTTTCTTTAACTTCCTTTCTCACAAAATATGCCGAATGTCCTTTATCCTACAGCAACATTCTCCAGAAACCCAAAAATAAAAAATTCTCGCAGTAAACTCGTTCGAATTTCTTTGGGCGCTGTGTACACGAGCTTTCTCGCGGAATGCAAAATGCGTCGGCTCGGTGAAAACGAAAAGAAAAAGAAAACAAATATTCCCTCGCGTATGAAAAAGTGTCTGGATAAAGCGTTTATACTCGTTCCATCCTACAGGCCAAACAGCGAACCTACGTGCCTAGGGGATCGGGCCGAAGAAGCGTTCGCATACGAGTGAATACTTAGTTTGGACTATGTGAAAAGGTGCGAAAAGCCACTTTTACGACTCCAACGTCGTCGTCTTCCGACTACGTCGTATCGATCCGTTATTCCCAGAGGGTACGGGTCGTGAAAACCGACGTGCGATATTTTGTTTTATCACTTTGTTTTTTATTTTTTTATTTTTGGTTTTTATTTGCCAAATCCAAAAAATGTATCTACATCCCCGGCGTTGTGTTCAAATCTTTCACAACTGTGCTTTTCGACAATAGTATTTTTCTGACTGACGAAAAAATATAATAACTTTTTTATTTGACGAAATAAAATAAACACCTTTTCCATTTTTGTTGTTGTTTTCTTGTCATTGTGTGCCAGATGTCAGAACAGTCTAATAGGAAGGACGAAATATCAACGTATATGACAGATGCACAGTCGTGAAACGTAAATATCCACCTTGCACGTTTTACTTTGCTCCCTCGTATATGTGTAAAATATTCCTTTAACCATCCCCCACCCCCCGTAGATAAGACTATTTCGCGAGAAGTTTCGGGCGTATCTTATATCGCGACAATCTACGACGCTTTTACGAGCGTTGTTATATGCGCCATGCGCCAGCCTGAACCATCAAAGATACGAGGGACAGTCTGTGTTGTCTCGATTTACTACTCCGCGATCATATGCAAATATTCGTACTCCTTTTCCACCCTCCCTCCCCCCTCACTCTATTTCGTATCTTTCGCACTACCATTCTCCGTTTTGCGTTACTCTTTGTCTCGCGTTTCATGACCGAACGTGAAATATCGCCACTGCTACGTGAAATCTCTTTCCAACGATTTCGTAAATTTTCTGACGAAAATGAAAAGCATACTGGAAAATTTCCAATTTGGTTGAGCAAAGGGGTTGAAGAATATCAAATCAAACTAAAAATATAGGTAGGGGAAGATTTTTCAACTTTGGTGTAAATTCTCCGAAACGTTTGGAGGTCTAAAATTTGCCTGGGAATGAAGACGATCCAAGAATTGTCAGTTGTTACCGTGAAACTTTAGTTTCACGTACGATCCAAATTTCGTCGAATCTGCAATTCAGCCCCTAAGGGGCTAACCGCAGCAGTTTCAAGATTGACGTACGTGTGCGAGTGCATTTATTATCTTCCCTCAGACTCGGAGCAGTCGCCCGCTGTTTATCTGAGGGACGATCCACTGTTCGGTACACTACAGCTGCAGCAGCATAGCGAACTACGAGCTCCGACTGCTGAGCGTGCAGCCTTCTATCTGGATGCTGCAGTTGCCGGACGTCAACGCGAAGATGGTGATGCCCACATGCTGTATACCCTTCACGTCTACCAATACAGCGTAGCGGGCAAGGGTGGAGGTACGTATCGGAAGATTCAGCACCTTCCCTCAAAATACAACCCTCTTCCCTATCATCCCCTCGTAACCTCAGTTACCTAGGGTCAGCAAATGTTCCCGGATGTATAACACGTTCTGTCTCACCTTCCTCGCGAATATCATCGTCAAACCTCGTCCCCCTCACGTACATAAACCCGTAACCCGGACCAAGGTCGTAATTCCATAATTACATCATTGCGCGTCATTGTTCACCCCTGGAGCATGCAAGGGTGTCGTCATTGTGGCGAATCTTTAACGGCGTCATTGCAGTCGTGAAAGGGAGAACGTTGTTGGGAACGATAAAAAAAATTTTATCGCTCGTCGGTTCCTTTATTGCGTTGTAAAAGTCCGTAACTTTGTTCTCTTTGTCATCAACCCTCTCCTCTCCTCAGGACTTTAACGTCCCTTGCCTCCGGTCGCGCACGGTTGCGTTACCTGGTTGCCGCATTGCTCCTCGTATATTTCCTCGATTATCCGATCGCGTTGATGCGCGAAACGATAGTCGGAACGTGTAAAAGTCAGAGACCACCAACCCCTTAAAATTTACAGTTGCTGGTGGTAGGAGCAGGCTCCATCTGATGGATCTGGGCAATTCGGATCGTGGCAAAGCGTCCGGTGGCATACCCCTGTCCGGTCTTGGCAATATACTACTCGCTATCTTCAACGGCCAAAAGCACTTGCCATATAAAGAACACAAGTTGACGCAACTGTTGAAGGAGTGCCTCGGCTCGTTGACCTGTCACGCGGCTATGATCGCTCACGTCTCGCCGAACACCCAGCATTACACCGAGACACTGACGACGGTACAGTTAGCCTCGAGGATACATCGAATGAGAAGAAGAAAGATCAAGTTTGTGAGCGGTGGAACGCAGGGTACTGGAAGTGGAGGTAGTTCGGGGGAGGAAGCTGCTGCGAGGCAGACGAGCGAATGCGATCCCAGCTCGAGCGACCTATCGGCCGATACCGTGATCTACGTAGGTCCCAGCGCTGACGACGCTACCGACGGCGAGCACCCGCCAGTTTATTTGCCTAGCTTGAATTCCGGCGATCAAAGATGCGCTATGGGGCGGGTCCTGCGCGGTTCCGCTGCCGAAAGACCGAGCAAGATTCCAGAAGAGCGAAGTCCAGCTCACAAGGTCACGAAGGTTGTCAAGGGAATGACCCAGACAGCCTCGAAACAAACGTCACCCGCGCACAGTGCGACACCCAAAGCGAGTCCAGCGAGAAAAGCTTCCGCCAGTGGGAAAACATCGGCTGGAACGAAAGTTTCGGACTCGCCGACGAGTAAGATACCGGTGGTGGCGCCACCTAGCGGCTGTTCCGACGAGCAGTGGATCGACGGTCCCAGAATTTCCAAGTCGAAAGTCGCCGAGGCTAGGCACATGCTCAAGGACCCTCACCACAAGAGGGAGACCTGGATCGATGGACCCATGCAACTTACGGGTCCGCCCTTGCTTCACAGTCAGCAACACTCTTCAGGCTATGGATTTATGGACAATCACAAGAAGATCATGATAAGAAAGTGGGTCGAAAATCAATCGTCCCAGATTCAACGTGCCAAACACTCGGCCTCGAGGTCGGAAGGAAAATCTGGACAGTCGTCAGGGATTTTCAAGGAAATGACGACCTTCAAGAGCTGCGAGGACGAGGACGACACCTCGCTCTCCACTGTCGACAGTGACAGCTTCAAGGCTACGGATGTTGAGGATATCACCGAGAAATTAGGAGCCAAATTGAATCTTCTCAATGTCAAGTCGAACACGGATTCGGGGCTCGATCTTACCGCCAGTCCTGTCATGGAGGATAGCCTGGACAAGAGTAGAATCGACACGCAATACGACGAGGACGACGACGAAGAAATCGTCGTTCCACCACCTCTTCCATTAATCGAACCACTCAGCAACGGTGTCAGTCGAGAGGTCTCCATGGAGAGCCTAAATCTTTCGCACAAGGATATTATACTGCCGTCCAGGCACTCGTTATCCTCCGAGGACGAGATACTCGAGATCGTCGAAGTCGAGGACCTTGAACCCGTACCAATGCAAGATTCGTGTCTTCAAGTTACCGAGGAGGATATCGCTCTATGTATGGGAGAAAATCCTCTCCCGGAAAGCGACCAGGAGGAACATCCTTTGAGGATACTAAGCCAGGAAAATCTCACGGTTGTTTCCACGTTTACTGGTAAGTTGACCCGCTTTTTTGGGTGTCTTGGATGTCTCGTTAGTCGATTCATGTCAAAGGTGAACGAATCCTGCAATTTTATGAATATTGTTTCAGACTCGATGTCCGTGATGTCGGACACCGACAGATACAGGCCGCACTATCCACCGTCCGTTGGTGCGGGCGTTTTACCTCGGCCTTACTTCGACCACGAGGACTTTCTCGAACAAGAAACGAGACACAAGTTCGACCAACTGGCACGTCTTCACGAACTCTACCAGAGCAAACTGGCCCTCGCGAACGTCTCTAATTCGGCGACTTATCAAAGAGAGAACTCGTCGTCCGTGAGCGTACGGGACACCCCGTGTAAGTTCCACTAATGAAGTTTCCAGGCGATTGTTAATTGGGAGTTTACGCGTTTGTTGGACAAAATCGAATTCGAAGCGAATTGGTAACAAACGAAAAACGTTGATGGGAGATAGTAAGACAGTCATGCTTGCTCTCATCCTTATCAATCCAACAATTTATCTCGACAAAACGCTTCCAACTATTAAATATTAAATGCCGGATGCAGACGTAATATACGAAGCCTAAAATCTTATCAACCGAAAATTTTTTCAACGCCGTAAAATTACAGCTGCCACAGTCTTCCGTCCACCATCACGTTGTCAGTCCCTCTCGTTATCGGACGTACTGTTCAACGACGCAGCGAGCAATCACGGCAGTATATACAGCGAGCCGGCGTACATTGCTGGCAAGAACGAACAAGAGAAGATATGCGACAATTGTCGCCAGTGCATGTCGCGTCCAGCGACAGCCTCGTACTGGTATCCAAGCAGCGTCGCTCATCTGGCGAGCCCGCGAAGATATTGCAGCAAACTCGGCGAGTGCAACATCTCGAGTCTGAGACATCCGGATGGTGCGTCAAATCCTAATTTGAAAGAGGAAATTGAGAGGATACCCGGCAACGGGGCATCGGGCTCAGATCCTGAAGAGGAATACGTCGAGGCTAAGAAATTATTCACCACCGCCGAAAGATCGGAGAGGACCGTCACGGGAAAATCCGATATCGAGGAAGACGTTAAAGTACCAGGTAATTAAAAATCCGACGATGTCTAATTATTCATGACATCCGTTCATTCGTTCAATCATTCACGATGTTGCTTATGTATTTTACTCGAACGTGATTTTTGTTTCGTAAATTTCCAGCGGTCGTTCCCCTGCAGCTGTCCATTCCGTCCTCGGTCCCGTCTTCCGGACGTATGCAACGAAAAATTCTCAGCCTCGGCTCGTCCCTCGTTCTAAACAGAGAGGGATACGATTCCGGGGCTGACTCCACCCCGAGAGCAGCCAAATTATCTCCAGCCACACTGTCGAGACATCGTGCCGAAAGTTCGGGCTACGACAGCGTCGTCAGAGACAGCGAGACGAGCAGCATAGCTAGCGACTCGTCGAGACAGACCAGCGCTCTTCAAGAGCATCAAGGTAATGAGAAAAGAAAATCCTATTTCCGGGTAACGCTGAGTGATTTTTTCCTAAAATCAAATTTCCCAAGAATCAATCATCGATCGTACGAACGAACTAAAAAAGAAGAAAACCTAAATCGAAGAAAAGTAAAATTTTTTGAATTTTTTTCCATCGATTTTCAAAATTTACTACTTCGTTGAATGTTTATAAGCTTCGTTCTACGACTGATTGACTCTTCCAATATTCACGTGGAATAAAGCACAAAAAAACAACTCAAGGGAAGAGTCAAGGGTAGCGAGGAGCTTGCATAATTTCTCACGACCTTTCACCTTTCAATAACGTCTCATTAATCACAACGGGGGTTGATTCTCTCCCCGTGAGCCGGAGGGATAGCAGCTCGCATTTTCCCTCGGTCCATCAATTTTTTAAGTCCCACTCGAACAACTCGCGGCAGCATCTGAGCTGGCTTCTCGACTTCCGTTCGAACGATGGAATACTTGCTTTCGCTCGTCGAATCGTCGAACGAGAACTCCTAGAGCCCGATTACGCGTCTGAAGCGTCCACTCGACGGAGTTTATTCCTCGTCGTAAATTATAAAGATTCGTACAATAAAAATCGTGAGCTTTTCCTTCGACGATGAAACCCCGTGATCTCCGAACGAGAAGTTTCTTCAATTGTTTTCCATTTTTCATAAAAGCTCGCTTCTCCTTTCTAGATTAAATACAAAAAAGCACTGCCATATCACAATGCTTTCTGTAAGAAAAAAAAAAAAAACGTAAAATGAAAGAAATGAAAAAATGAAAAACGTCTAAAAACGTCCTCCCCGTTCGATGATTCTTCTCAGGTGGTGCACTGGGCGTTCTAACTTCGACGTTGTGCGGGTGTTTCAGCGGTGGGACGGCAGGTGGAAGGGTCAGGGCACCGGTTGCCACGGGGGCGTCTAATATCCGCGGAGATTCTCGCTTACACAGGCGAGGACGTGGAAATACTGGAGCGACGCGCGCAGCTGCGCTCGAAGCCCCGTGGCACGATGTCCAGGATACACAACCTGCGGCTGCGCCAGCTCCTTCTTAGGCTCGAGCTGCGCCAGGCCAAGAGAAGACTCATGGTGCCCGACGATCGTTGGAGTTACGAGCGTGAGTTTAACTTTCTTACAAAAACAAAAAAAAAAACAAATTTACAAAAATTCATCAAAAAGTCTAAAAAAACGAGACGAACTTAATATAATTTTTTATAAATTTAATAAAACAATAAATTTACGTGAAAATAAATTTGATCGATGAGAAAATAAATTGATGATTTTTCTTTTTTTTCCTTTTTTCAAATCCAAACGAACAGTTCACGTTGAAGACAGCATGGACTGGCGAGATCCGTCTTTCCTCGAGGCACTGGAATCCGAGACGTTTATACTGCAGAAGAGGGTCGAAGCGTGCAAGAGTCACGTACTGCTCGTGACCTGTTTCGACTCTTGTCCGATTCAGCGACGACGAAGACAAATCGAGCCACCGCCTGGCATAAGAATCACATAACGCAGATCCGGGTCAGTTCGCTGGACGGCGTGCTGATCTTCGCACGGTTGGGACAATCGTCGGGACATTTTGTTTTTTTTTTTTTTTATTATTTTTTTTTTCAAATAAATATTGAAACCAGGGTGTAAAACGTAAACATTTTTTGGAACACCTTTGAATAAAAAAATAAGAGATAAAGAGAGAGATCGACCGAGGTAGGGTGCGTCAAACGTACCGAGCTTAAGAAAACAACGGTTCGATCTCTACAGACTGCCGTCTCATCGCATTTTTCATCAATCAATCGATACCAATCATCTCCATTGACTCATTGACTATCATCAACATCATCATCATCATCATCATCATCATCATCATCGTCGTCGAATTCGTCATCTTCATCAACGTACTTAAAAGTAATCATCTTCGTGCGCTTAAGTATAATTAATAAAGTAAAAATTAAACAAAAAAAAAGTCCGATCGAGAGTTTGGAGGAATCAATTTGTATGAAAAGAAAACACACGACTTCCAATAAAGACTGTTGGCAATTTTGGCCAAGTTTTAGTATTTCGATGAACGCGATGTGACCGCGTTCGTCCGATAGAAGAAAAAGAAGAAGAGGAAGAAGAAGAAAAAAAGCTGATGTGGACATTTTGGGTAAGGGATGAAATTTTTTCATCCCTCGTTTCGACGATCGGGTGTAAAAGGATTTTCGGGATGGAAAGTAAGAACGTGAACGTACGATCGGCCGATTTACCTTGTTACCAAGGAAAACGTAGAAAATTTCAGGATGTAAACTCGGGAAAATGTTCTTTAAAAATCATGAAACGTAGCCTGGGTTCAATTTTGCGATCCAACTGATCGTGTTCGCGGATCGTCGATCGAGATTTCGATCGAAACCGGTAATTTTTAGTAACTGTTGGAATCTTTCGTTCGATTACGTTATCGTAGAAAAATTTGTCAAAATTAACCGCGAACGAGAGTATCTCGATCTGTCGTCAACGAACGCATCAGTCACGAGAATAACGAATACGAAGAGCGAGAAGAAAGATCGGTAATTCGATATTTCGTAGCAAATTCGCCAGATTTAACCAAAAAAAAATTTATTGTCCCGTTGCTACGAAATAAAAAGAAAAAATTACCGACGTTATATTAGAGACGTGAGAGAGGAAAGAATTAGGGGATGAAGAGAGTGAGAGCCCGTGAATTCGGGAAGCGCGCCACATTGACGAACTGCCAAAAAAAAAAAGATAAAAACATAAAAGTAAAAAATAAAAGATTTAAAACGAAAGAAATAAAAAAAAGGAGAGAAAAGAAAAAAAACCGTTATACGATTAACAATTAATTAAAGGAGAAATGCCGTTATTGATATATTATTAATGCACGCACGTTCATTCGAGTAATATTATCGTAGCTTTAATCGTTAATCGCCGTTACCGCACGTCGTAGGGCTCTGTAATTCACTTTAGGGAGAAGAGAAACGAAACTAAACATACACACATACACACACACATGCAAACGCGTAAACAAATACGAAAAACGCAAAATCGCGAATCGCGTTTAAAAAAAACAAATAATCGTAAACTTTTGTACTCGCAAAAGATAATCGACGGTGATATAACGTGGAAGGAACATTTTTGTGAACGATGGAGCGTTTGGTCGAGGTGGAAAAGAAAATTGGCGAACGAAGTAATTGCGAGAAAAACAAATATACAAGTTTATTGATAAAATTGACATTGTCGATATATCACATACGAATTTTTCCTTCATCATGTCGATGGATGAATCGATCTACACTCCCGCCTTTCTCGTCCATATTGTAATTTCAGGAATTTTGCGAAAGGAGGAAAAAATCAAGCGAAGCAAAGAAAAAAAGAGAAAAATTGTTTTTTTTTTGGTTGATTAGAGATAACAAATATTCAGCTTGGAAGTTTGTTTTATTTTGTCTTCCATTTTTAATGTTTCTGATTATTGTGAAATATTGTAATTAAATATTGCAATTTCACGAGGAAAAAAATGATTATTGTTCTTTTGATCGTTGCGAATTTTTGGTGATAAAAGAAAAAATTTACTCGATCGATAAATTAAAATTCTTCGTATCTTCAACTTTTCCGAGGTCCTAGCCAATTTCCATCGAAACCTTAGTCTCGTTCCATTCGAACAAATACAGCCAAATATCCGGACCAATTTTGCAAAATTTCACACGAAAACTGAGCCAAATCATCACACGAGACCCTCGAATTTTGCTGATGAAAACATCCCCTGGTCATACGTCCAAACCCCAAAACCCTATCGGTCCGTTATCGTTTGTATTCTCATTGTCATAAACACTTTGGAACTGTTCGTTGAGAAAAGAAGAGTAGATTGAAAAAGAGAATCGGAAACGTCCGAGTAGAATGATCGAAAAATAAGAGACAGTAGCGATCGAACGATGATCGATCGCTCGTGACGCGGATGGCAAACAGTGCGAAACTCCAGTGAGTCCGTAGCCTGTTGAGAGACGAAAAAAAAAGATAGTTCTTCTACATCCCACTAAAAAACATCTTTGTATCATAGTACTTGTACCATATTTATATTTTATATGTACAAATTAGCCACGTAATTTCTTGTAATAAAGATCAATTTACAATGTGCATCGATTTTCGAATTATTTCATTATAATTTTCTTATAATCCATATGAACCTCCATATGAACAAAGGTACGTATTAATTGTTGTCCACGACTTAAAAAAACTATTTTCTGAAATTAGACCGAGTCGAATTAAATAAATTATAAACAAATTTTTAAACGACATATCGACGTTTATATTTTTATATTTTATTTTTTATAAAGATCAATTTCAAGTTTGTATCGATGTTCGAATTATTTCATTATAATTTTTGTAACACCTCCATATGAACAAGGTATGTAACAATTTTTGTCCACAAACTTAAAAAAACTGTTTTTTGAAATTAGACCGAGTGGAATCAAATAAATTACAAATACATTTTTTAACGACATATCGAAGTTTATATTTTTATATTTTATTTTTTATAAAGATCAATTTACAATGTGCATCGATTTTCGAATTATTTCATTATAATTTTCTTAACCCCTTCATATGAACAAGGTACGTAACAATTTTTGTCCATGACTTAAAAAAAATTGTTTTTTTGAAATTAGACCGAGTCGAATTAAATAAATTATAAACAAATTTAAAAAACGACATATTAATTTTTCTTTTTTGTCAAAAATGGGCAATGTCGTTAGTTCTAATAAATTTGAACGTTGAATATTTGGTCACAAAGTTCGTAAATTTTGTAGGGGTGAATTTTGGAAAAATAAAAAGGAAATAAGCGTGGAATTCCAAAGATAATTGTTTGAGACGACGCAATATCAGACTCGATAGGACAAATGTGCTTTGTCAATGTAGGTCCACCTCCGGTCGTCTGCGATGGTCCATTCGGGCAACATCTCGCTCGTACGTAGTCTCGCGTTTCGCTCTTCGTTTCACAATATTTCCGGGACCGTAGTCGGTATGATGACCGCCCCAGTGCCGAGGAGATTCGAGCCGAGTGCAATTACCGAGTCGTAAACGCAATGCAGCTGCATCACAGCCAGCGCGGTGCCGCAATGCGAGCGAGACCGGCCCGATGAATTAAAAAAGATCCGGGGGAGTTCAAAAGATGCGAAGTTCTTATCAAACTACTCGCGAGCCTCGTAAATTGCTCCGACGACAGATGGGCCATTGAGCAAAAATGGCTGTTCTCAAATCGTTCAAAGAAATAAATTTCTGAGAATCGTTTGTCAAAAATCAACACTTAAAGTTTTCTATAAAAATACTCGAGACATAATTTAATTCTCATCAATACAATATAAAAGTTACAGTTTGTGAAGATATTCTAAAAAAAGTGTCATAAATATTATAAAAAATTTTAATTTTCGAATTAATTTAAAAAAGCTCGTTGAAAAAATTAAAAAATACAAAACACAAACAATTATTTCTAATTTATACTAAAAACCGCAGAAAAATATTCTCAATAAAGAAACTACCCAAATAAATGAAAAAAATAAAAAATTAATACAAGTTCACTTCTTCCTCCAATTAAAAAAAATAATTACCAACCTAATTTAAAATTCGTCCAAACTTTATCGAATTAAATTCGAATAATACAAAAAATGGCTTGCTACATCTTGAAAAAAATGTCATGAATATTGCAATCAATTTAAATTTTCTAATTAATTTAAAAAAGATCGTTAAAAAATTAAAAAATTCTTTCTAATTCAGATTTAAAACCCCAGAAAAATATTCTTAATAAAGAAACTACCCAAATCAATAAAAAAAATAAGAAGTCAATACAAGTTCACTCCTTCCTCCAATTCAAAAAAATAATTACCAACCTAATTTAAAATTCGTCCAAACTTTATCGAATTGAACTCGAATAATACGAAAAATGGCTTGCAACACGAGCGTTTACGCAGCCCGAAAGTTTACAAAAACATTCTGAAAAAAGTGCCATAAATATTACAAGCAATTTAAATTTTCTAATTAATTTAAAAAAGCTCGTAGATTTTAAAAATCTGTCTAATTTATATGAAGAAACCTAGAAAAATATTCTCAATAAAGAAACTACCCAAATAAATTAAAAAAAAGAAGTGAGACAAGTTCACTCCTTCCTCCAATTCAAAAAAATAATTACCAACCTAATTTAAAATTCGTCCAAACTTTATCGAATTGAACTCGACTAATACGAAAAATTGCTTGCAGCACGAGCGTTTACGCAGCCCGAAAGTTTACAAAAACATTCTGAAAAAAGTGTCATAAATATTACAAGCAATTTAAATTTTCTAATTAATTGAAAAAAGCTCGTTAAAAAAATTTAAAAAATCTGTCTAATTTATATGAAGAAACCTAGAAAAATATTCTCAATAAAGAAACTACCCAAATAAATGAAAAAAAAGAAGTGAGACAAGTTCACTCCTTCCTCCAATTCAAAAAAATAATTA
The DNA here is from genome assembly GCA_946811545.1 of Netelia fuscicornis. NCBI lineage: Eukaryota > Metazoa > Arthropoda > Insecta > Hymenoptera > Ichneumonidae > Netelia > Netelia fuscicornis. The sequence continues at coordinate 42,748,151 of OX328013.1, read as the reverse complement.
CCAACCTAATTTAAAATTCGTCCAAACTTTATCGAATTGAACTCGAATAATACGAAAAATTGCTTGCAGCACGAGCGTTTACGCAGCCCGAAAGTTTACAAAAACATTCTGAAAAAAGTGTCATAAATATTACAAGCAATTTAAATTTTCTAATTAATTGAAAAAAGCTCGTTAAAAAAATTTAAAAAATCTGCCTAATTTATATGAAGAAACCTAGAAAAATATTCTCAATAAAGAAACTACCCAAATAAATTAAAAAAAAGAAGTGAGACAAGTTCACTCCTTCTTCCAATTCAAAAAAATAATTACCAACCTAATTTAAAATTTGTCCAAACTTTATCGAATTGAACTCGAATAATACGAAAAATGGCTTGCAGCACGAGCGCATAGTATGATGATAATAAGACGGGCTATCAGATAAAAGCCGGGTCCTTCGTTTCACGATGGCCGTTCACGCGTCATCGTCGAATATTGGCCCGTACACTCGTGCCTCATTGTCAGTGTGAACACATCTGTATGTTAGCGTTGGGGCCAAGTTAAAACGGCCTGAAAACTGTATATTCTCGTTCGTTCCGAGGGAGAGACCGATTATGAGGGAGAAACGTCGGTCTCGTATACGCACGTTGGATAGAGAGAAAGAGAGAAACAAGACGAAAAGCGTACAAGCTGAAAAGGGTGGGGGAGCGAACTCTCGTCTCGGCGACGCTCTTCACTGCGATACATAACGCGATCCCATATTCCTCCATAAGCCATCGCACGTAGCTCTGTCGCTCGAGATTTATCGGCCAGTGGACCGCAAGGGAATTTTATACGCGGAGTCGAGAGACCGAAGAGAGAAGAAAAAATTCATTGAATTACGCGTCGCGAACGGTCACGAGGAAACGAACGAAATACGATTAGGTTTTTGTGTGAAACGAGATAGACAGTGTCTTCGTCGTTCGATTCGAGTCAACGTCGTCGTCGAAGCGATCGACCAACAGTCGCGTTTCGACATTAACTCCGTGAGGATGGATCGTCGCGCGCGTTTTAAGTTACTCGTATTTTTACAAACTTTCGCGCTATTATGGACCGGTGCGTTTGCTCTTGCGCGTGAAAATTTGTATCCTCACGCATTACCCGGCACCTCGACCCTTCAAACTGATCCTAACGGTCAATTAATCTCCGCCGAAATTCGCGTTAAAACACCGATCGTGTTTTTCGACAGGAACTACGATAACGTATACGTAAGTTTTCATTTATATAAAAATATTTTTAATGTTTATTAAAGTATATCAAATTATTATATACGTGATAATTTGGATTTTTTGGAAATATATTTCTCATATGATTATAAATCACAATTTTTTATGCGTTTGGAAATTATTTTAATCGTGTTCGTAATATTTTATTTTACTATCTGATCGAATTAATAAAATTTCAATGATTTTTATAAACTCAAAAAAATCGTTATATTTCCATCGATAATTGGAAGATCGATAGAAAAAAGATCGATCGAGTATCGATTATAGATTCTCACGACTATTCCTTTATTAATAACTAACAAGGTTTTATCTATACCAAAATATTTTTAACATTAAAATAACAAAATTTGCATATTCGTGATAATTTGAATTTTTTCAAAATATATTTCTCACACGATATAAATCGCAATTTTGTATGCATTCAGAAATTATTTCAATCATATACGTAATATTTTATTTTACTATCTGATCGAATTAATAAAATTTCAATGATTTTTATAAACTCAAAAAAATCGTTATATTTCCATCGATAATTGGAAGATCGATAGAAAAAAGATCGATCGAGTATCGATTATAGATTCTCACATCTATTACTTTATTAATTATATCAATAACAATTAAAAAACAAAATACCGTAACACTAAAGAAACAGTAGGAAAGATAGTTTGAGATATCTCATGGAAAGTTTTAATTATTAGCTCTCTTTCACTCAACATCGACGATATTTTAAGAAATGTTGACGAGCATGAATGTCTACGATATATATATATTTATATATAGTTTCTCATACACCGCATGATAATTGTAGATAATGCCGGGTCAGTCGGTACGAGTACACATATACATATATATGTAGCGAGAATATGAATTTCATCGTGTAATTATGCAATCTCGTAAAGGCGTACTGTTCAGCTTGTAAATACGAGGAGGGCTGCGATCACATTGCTGGGGTGCAACGAGGCAGGCACGAGAATTCTCGGGTTAAATAACTGTCGCATTTCGAAAAGTTCACTCAACCGCGTCTTTCTTCCGACACGTTTTTTTCTTTTTTCTCTCTTTCTCGTACATGAAATTTTATTTATTTTTTTGTCTTCGTTTCGACGAGCAACAATACCGTCTCGCCGGAAGATTAATCCGTTTATTGGAGTTAATTCGTTCGTTTGTGTGTTCGTGTCTCTCGAGTACGAGAAAGAGAGAGATACGAAATATTACGATGATAATACGAACGCCACCGTCGCTATCCGCGGACACATTCGGTCATCCTCCTTAATTCACGACCGCGTTGTTGTAATCTTTCGTCATCTCGCTCATGACACGAATTCGTTTATGGGGATGGTCGAAGTACTGTGAAAGCGGGATTATATATGAAAGGGTAACGATTGTTTAAAGTTTAATTTCGTTGCGCCCACGCAGCTCTGGAAAATGACGAAAGATTTTTTTCATGGTTCGATAATAATTTGATTGAATTCCTATAAATGAAACGAAATTAAAAAAAAAAATAATTGCAAATTTTGTATTGAAGTTTGTAATTTCTTTTTTCCAAAGTTCAATTCTTCAACTTAAAAAAAAGATTGCAAATTTTTTATTGAATTATGTAATTTCTTTTTTCGAACTTCAATTTTTCAACTGCAATAACAAAAATAATTGCAAATATTTTATTGAATTTTGTAATTTCTTTCTTTAATTTAAATTTTTCAAGTTCATAAAAAAAAATAATGGCAAATCTTTTATTGAATTTTGGAATTTCTTTTTAACTTCAATTTTTAAACTTCAAAAAAAGATAATTGCTATTTTTATATTAAATTTTCTAATTTCTTTTTTCCAAAGTTCAATTTTTCAACTTAAAAAAAAGATTGCAAATTTTTTCTTGAATTATGTAATTTCTTTTTTTAAACTTCAATTTTTCCACTGCAATAACAAAAATAATTGCAAATATTTTATTGAATTTTGTAATTTCTTTCCTTAATTTAAATTTTTCAAGTTCATAAAAAAAATAATGGCAAATCTTTTATTGAATTTTGTAATTTTTTTTTAACTTCAAGTTTTAAACTTAAAAAAAAAAAGATAATTGCAAATTTTTTATTGAATTTTCTAATTTCTTTTTTCCAAAGTTCAATTTTTCAACTTAAAACAATGATTGCAAATTTTGTATTGAATTATGTAATTTCTTTTTTCGAACTTCAATTTTTCCACTGCAATAACAAAAATAATTGCAAATATTTTATTGAATTTTGTAATTTCTTTCCTTAATTTAAATTTTTCAAGTTCATAAAAAAAATAATGGCAAATCTTTTATTGAATTTTGTAATTTTTTTTTAACTTCAAGTTTTAAATTTCAAAAAAAAAGATAATTGCAAATTTTATATTGAATTTTGTGTTTTCTTTTCTTTTTTGTACTTCAATTCATACAAAATTTATCGTTAAACATTCGAAAAGAACCAAGCGTGATCTTATCGTGCAATGTTTTTTCTTGCGAGAATAAAATTCTCCTTACTCCTTTGGCCATGGCGCTCTCGAATATAAACGATGTTTACGGAACCAGCTGAAAGTCTTGTAAATTATTACGCCCCCGTGTGGCTAGGAAGATGCATGATACGGCGAATGTGTGTGTATGCTCGCTCTCTTTTTTCTCTCTCTCTCCTTCTCTCTCTCTCTCTCTCTCTCTCTTACACGCGAGTACACCGGAACATCCCTCTTGATTTACAACTGTACCGTGCGAATAGAGGGTGGGGGAGGGAGGGCCGTCTATGCCACTTTACTTAACAACGAGAGTAAAAAAAGAACGAAATCGATAGAGGTCGTGATCATTAATCATTCTTACTTTCCTTAATTGAACTCTTTCGAGAAATTAAAAAATCGCAAAATATCGAATTGATCGATTAAATTATTGTATAAATATCGATTGACAATTATTTTACGATTATAATAGTTACGAACAATTTAAAAAAAAAGCAAATTTAATTATTTTAATAACGATAATTGATATTTTTCCTCGAAAAATATTTGAAAAATTATAAAAAATTCTTTATTTTTTTTTTCATGGCGAGCTTTTTTTTGTATAACGCATCCGGAAGTTTGCTGACGACATAAAGACGGAAATGCGCGAGGTAATGATGGATAATTGGCGAGGATAAGAGTCGAATCGAAACGAGTCGTGATCGAAAATAAAACAATTAGCGATAACGTTTTTGATTGAGAGAATCGTGGAGGTATATGTACGTTTTTAGGAGAGAAGATCTGTCCGACACCCGTAGCATAGACAAACTCGTATACACCGCGGTTCACGAGGCATAAACGCCAATTAGGCATCGGTAGCTTTCCCACATTAATTATCCCATGGCGCGTAGAGAGCGCTTGCACCTTGGCTCGAGCTCGAACGGTCGTTACGAAATTTCGCTAGATATCATTCGCGATCTAACGTCGACGATGGATGATTCGCCGGTAGATAATTAGCGCTCTGCTATAATCCTAGTATAATTGCGTTGTTGTTTATCCTCTTACGCTCAACCGACTATAAAAATTACAGACGTATTTATGAAAATTTTGGTTAATAACTACTCGATTAATTGAGAATTTGATCGAAGCAATATAGTTAATTAAGATTAATTTTCTTTATCTGCATTATTTGATAATTCAATAAATCAGTAATTTAATAATTTGACAATTTTTGGTTGATTTATTATCAATCAAAAAATATCAAATAATGCAATTAAAAAAATTAATCTTAATGCAGATGCAGATCTCAAATAATGCAGATAAGGAAAATTAGATTAATCGAGAATTTGATCGAAGCAATATAATTAATTAAGATTAATTTTCTTTATCTGAATAATTTGATCATCCTTGATTGATAACAAATCAATAATTTGATGATTTTAATAATTTAATAAATCAATAATTTAATACTTTGATAATTTTCTAATGATTGATTATCAATCAAAAGCTATCAAATAATGCAAATAAAGAAAAATCGATTAATCGAGAATTTAATCGAAGCAATGTAATTAATAGCGATTAATCTCCTTTATCTGCATTATTCAGTAATTTTAGATCGGCTGCAGATAAAGAAAATTAATCTTAATTAATTATATTGCTTCAATCAAATTCTCGATTAATCGAATTTTCTTTATCCGAATTACTTGATAAACAAAATTAATCTTGAAATTATCAATTAATGCGGATAAACAATATTTCAATTAATCACATTGCTTCTATCAAAATCCCGATTAATCGATAGTAAAAACGATGTAAAGACTCTATTTCGACCTGTCGACACGATTTATCGTTCCCTCTTCAAACTTAAAATGATCTAACTCCTTCGCTACGATAGGAACGATCTTAACTTTTTTTTCCGTCGATTCGTCAAGACGATTTTGATCTCGCGTGAAAATTCCAACCGCCTGAATCCCGCGAAATGTGAGCTCGTACAACGTAGTATTGTGGGAGTCGTGTAGCTTATATGAGGTTGAATTTTCATGGTCATGCCGGTGAGCGAGGATTCTAGTAAGAACGACGCGAGGGCGTTCAATTTTACATGCAAAGTCTCTCGTGACACACCATGAACCATATGGCTCTCGTCTCGCATTGATTGACACAGATATCGTGACATATGCATATATATATATAAATATATATACACACCCTCATATATATATATATAAATGAGTTTGGGTACGTGTCACATAGGAAGAAGTAAAAATCGTCTACTTTAGACGATGTTCCTGCCTACACTACAATCATCTCCATTCCGGGCTATCGCGCTGACGATTCCCTTCATCAAAATGATTGCACCCGATTACACGATTGCGTTAACGCTTTTATCGTCCGCGCTCTTGGGCCGCAAGTGGGTCTCGTCAGACGCGAGTTCCAATGATTACGATGTTCTTTATACGCGTAAGAAAAGACGAACGAGATCAACTCGGTAGAGGGTGTCGATTTTCGTACGAAAGTTCGAGCCGAGATTTGAAAAAAAAGAGGTTTTAGTTTATCTTTTTTTTTTGGATCGCGAATCACGCAACGGAGATGGATCTTGCGTGGGATTGAAGACGGAAAAGCTCGCGGTGTCTCGACTGTCTGACGATCGTGCTTAGACGAGAGGAGAGAGAAGGAATGCAGAATAAAATATATGATCGTAGGACGAGACTGTCGCGTGACGCGACTTCTGGTCAAACAAAAGCGACGATTTAAAATCCTACTGAATAAACATTCCGTTATACGAACGAGCAATGCACGAGAGATGTTTCAGATCTTGGCCCGAGATTACAACCCTCGTATTATATTCTCGTGAATTTTCACTCGGCAATTCATGAAACGTGTGGTTTCTTTTTCACTTCGTAGGTATTAAGTTCGACAGTGGGATCGATCGTAGAGACTGAATTTTATAACAGTTATTTTCTCTGGAAAAAATTGATTTATACATTTTTTAAATATTTTGTTCGTTAAATACAACAAAAGTTGAATTCGAGAGTAATTCGAAAAGAAGTTCGATAGTGGGATCGATCGTAGAGACTGGATTTTATAACAGTCATTTTCTCCGGAAAAAATTGATTTATACATTTTTTAAATATTTTATTCGTTAAATACAACAAAATTTGAATTCGATAGTAATTCGATAATAGGTTCGACTGTGGAGATCGATTGTGGAGATTGAATTTTATAACAATAATTTTTTCTATAAAAAATTTATTTATAATTTTTTAAAATATTCTTTTCGTTAAATATAACAAAATTTCAATTCGATAGTAATACGATAATAAGTTCGACAGTGGGATCGATTGTAGAGGCTAAATTTTATAACAGTAATTTTTTCTATGAAAAATTAATTTATACATTTTTTAAATATTGTTTTTGTTAAGCAAAACAAAATTTCAATTCGGTAGTAATTCGACATTAAGTTCGACAGTGGAATCGATTGTGGAAACTGAATTTTATAATAGTAAATTTTTCTATGAAAAATTAATTTATAAATTTTTTAAATATTGTTTTCGTTAAGCACAACAAAATTTCAATTCGATAGTAATTCGACAATAAGTTCGATAGTGAGATCGAGCTCGGAGACAGAATTTTATAACAGTAATTTTTTCTATGAAAAATTCATTTGTAAATTTAAAAAATATTTTTTTCATTAAACACGAGAATTTTAATGAGATAAGAAACAAGGATTAAAGAAAGAAAATCATTTAATCAATAATTGCTTACCGTCAATATAAATCCTTCCGATAAAAACTCGCCCTTAATTTAAAAAAAAAATCAAAAACATAATAAAAAAAGACATCAAAGCGAGGATGATTCGAATAAATTTAATTTTACTGAAACGAAATAATATTTTTCAACCGTTTGTCGCTGGGTTAAAAAAAATTTAATAAATTTTGCACATTACGATAAATACAGGAAGTCACGTGTCTCGCGAACGCGAATAAAAAAAAAGTTACATCCGCGCGGATTCGGCGTGATTGCAACTTATCTTTCCCTCGTCTACCATTTTCTTCCCTCCTTTTCGCTCGTTCGCTTCAACGGTTTCTCGTAAAATTGCCGTCTCGTGCTTCGCGCTATATATCTACATATAGATATGTAGTCGAAATAAGAATAATCTGTCACCTATTTCGTTCCGTACGCATTTTTACAAGAAAGTGTCCCGGCTCGAACCATTCATGACTCGTGATCCTCGAGCTCGCGATTAGGTGTATTTTATACAGGCGTATACTTGTACGAGTGTGAATGCGAACGTCGGTCACGTTTTGACCCATGAACCCGAACGATAGCCCCCCGGTGATATGGAACTCGCTCTCGATGTTTCACGAGTGTGTCAAAACACGACGTGAAAGAAACGCCGAGTGTGTCGTCCACGCCTCGCTACGCCGGTACAATCATCGAAATCGTTTTCTTTTTCAATCTAAAGATATTTCAATTTCACAATAAAAAGAAAAAATTAATTAATTTTTTTCAGAGAATTTTTATAATAATTTTATCCAAAAAACACTATTTGGTCGAATTTGTTTATTATTGTAAAACTTTCATAATATATTGTAGAAATATATATTATATAAATTTTATATATTTAATCGAACGATATTTCAATTTCATAATAAAAGGAAAAAATTAATTAATTTTTTTCAGAGAATTTTTATAATAGTTTTATTCAAAAAACACTATTTGGACGAATTTATTTATTATTGTAAAACTTTCATAATATATTGTCAAAATATATATTATATAAAATTTATATATTTAATCGAAAGATATTTAAATTTCATAATAAAAGGAAAAAATTAATTAATTATTTTCAAAGAATTTTTATGATAGTTTTATCCGAAGAACGCTATTTGGACGAATTTTTTATTATTGTAAAAATTTTATAAAGAAAAATGTATAAATAGCGTTTATGAAGAGTGAAACAAAAATTTGACAGATTGGCCAAAAAGTCACTGCGTTTCTTATACATGGGCCCTTATGGCCAACTCATTAGAAAAAACGCAGTTACTTTTTGGCCAAGCTTAAACGTCTTTTTTGACGAAGGACTCGGTTTTCTTTTCAAGTGAGATTATTTTTGATAACGGGATTTGACGAATAACGTGGGAATTATGCGAGAACGAATGAATTTGACAGCGTTTAAACGGCCTTGCTGCTATTATCAATGTTACAAGTGTTAAGGATTACCTACGGAGAAAGAAATGAGAGATAGACGCGTGTAACACACTCTCATTGTCGTCGTCATCGTCGTCGAGACATTGTGAGAACAGCGTTGATCAATTCGTGTCAATTCAAGGGGGCGTCGTAAGTGGGTCGAGCAGTAATTATGCGCGGTACGTTATCTAAAATACTATGCGTATATATATAATACGCATGTGTAACGTATATCGATGTCTATGATAATGCTACGAGACAGATCGCGAGAGGAAATTCTCTGAAATTCTAAAACGTTGCCCATAACATTAACCTCTGATGTGAACCACGTGGGTCAATATTCCGAGTTGCGCGAGGATTAAATTTCGAAGTACGACGAAAAAAAAAATCCTCTCGTACTCAACTTTTGTATACAAACATTTTCATCGAATTTCAGTTTAAAACGTGTTAAATTATTTATATCGATCTTTTTGCCTTATTAATAATTATTAGAATAGAATTTTTATTAGAATATTTTTAAATAAATATACGAATTTTACATTCGAAGGATTGTCAAATTTATTATCCTCGATATTAAATTTTATAAAAAAGAAGATTGTAAAAAATAGCTGCCAATAGTGATAGAAAATGTTTAAAACATATTGAATTATTTAAATTGTTTTTTTGCCATATTAGTATTTTGTTTTAAATAAATAAACGAATTCTAAGCTCGAAGGGTTGTGAAATTTATTATCCTCGATATTAAATTTTATAAAAAAGAAGATTGTAAAAAATAGCTGCCAATAGTGATAAAAAATGTTTAAAACATATTGAATTATTTAAATTGTTTTTTTTTGCCATACTAGTATTTTGTTTTAAATAAATAAACGAATTCTAAGCTCGAAGGGTTGTCAAATTTATTATCCTCGATATTAAATTTTATAAAAAAGAAGATTGTAAAAAATAGCTGCCAATAGTGATAGAAAATGTTTAAAACATATTGAATTATTTATATTGTTTTTTTTGCCATACTAGTATTTCGTTTTAAATAAATAAACGAATTCTAAGCTCAAAGGGTTGTCAAATTTATTATCGTCGATATTAAATGTTATAAAATAGAGAATTGTAAAAAATGGCTACTAATAATGATAGAAAATGTTATCCATCGTGTTGATCGAGGAGACTATCGATCAAGAATTCACGAAGACGAATAAAAACGTCTCTGATACGAGTGGACGTAGCACGAGGATGAATGGGGTTTAGAATAATCGTGACTCGTGACGAACATAAATCGAGGCGCAGGGTGGCACATTTCACTTGAGCCAATTGACGATATATCACGGGTCACAACGTCACGGGACAACTGGGATAAGAGTAAAAACGGACAACCGAACGAGCTGGATAAAAATCACCAAAATTGATTTTTATGACGAAATAATTGTTAATGAATATTATTAAAAAATTAAACTTTTACTCTTCTGAAATAAACGACAATTGTTTAAATTAATTATTCTTTAACGATAAATGATATTTCTTTCAAATAATAATTTATTTATTAACAAACCCAGTATTTTATTAATTAATAAAAATTATTTGATTAAATATTGAAAATTATTTTATTAATTAGTTTCTTTTTTTTCAAAATAGGACGAATATTTATTTACATTATTCGTTTAGACGAGAGAAGACCGGCGCGTGAAAATGAGAATAGTATTCGTACAAATATGCGCGCGTAATGGGTGAATGACTTCTCGGGATCAACATTAATTTACGCTCAAGCCACGGAGCAGCAAACTCGTGCCCTCATAATATGTGACGACGACGACGATGATGATAATGATCGTGATGATGATGATGGTGATGATCATGATATTCGTCGTCACGTCGAGGCTAATTGAAGCGTGAGTTTCTCGTGACGATGATAAAATTATTACGTCACTTCTAACTCTGACGATTCGTCGACAAACGCGTGTCACAAATAATCCCTCGCCTTTACACACCTGTATTTTTTTTATTTTGATTTTTTACTCCGATTATAAATTAAAAATAATAATTAAAATAAACTTATTAATTATTGATTTATATGATTTATATTAAATTTATGTTTTCCAGAAATATAAAATATAAATTGAAATTTAAACGATTCCAAAAAAAAACAAATAATAGAAATTTTTATTGATATTTTTTACAAATTTTGCCAGTTTCAAAAAAATATTTCATGAACGAGGACAATTCGACTTCATGAAAATCAATAAGTCCCGGAAGTGCTTTCGAAATATCGATTTATATGATTTATATTAAATTTATATTTTTTAGAAATTAAATATATAAATTGAAACCCAAAAATAAAAATTTTCGTTAATGTTTTTGACGAATTTCGCCAGTACCAAAAAAAAATTGTCCACGAACGAGGGCAACTCTACTTCATGAAAATCAATGAAGTCTGCCAGTGCTTTCGAAACTTCGATTTATATGATTTATATTAAATTCATATTTTATAGAAATATAAAATATAAATTAAATTTTAAACAATTAAAAAAAACTAGAAAATAGATTTTTTTGTTGATATTTTAATATATATTTTCTAGAAATATAAAATATAACTTAAAATTTAAACGATTAAAAAAACGGAAAAATATAAACTTTCGTTGATATTTTTTACAAATGTTGCCAGTCCCAAAAAAAATAGTCCACGAACGAGGACAACTCTACTTCATGAAAATCAATGAAGCCTCCAACTGCTTTCGACACTCCGAAAATTTATACGATCACAAATTTAGTAACCAAAATCGTCGATTTAGCAATTTCAATATACGACCTTTTTTTTGAACATTTTTTGTTTTCAATTTGAACGAATGTAGGTCAATGGAAATGGGGTACTGTCGTTTATACGATCGATGCAGAGATTCTTCAACATCGCGTTTCCACTGGACGACCCGGTGATAGCGCCACTGTACACGCACGTGGACACACGTGGCTCCGGCACGGTTTACTACGGCGAGACCGATATGCCGGAAATTCTCTCTCGTGCTGGTGGTATGGTGAGAAGTTCTTTCAAGGACGCGATGGACTTTACCCCGAGCCACGTTTTTCTCGCCACCTGGCTCGACGTTGGCTACTTCAGCGAAAAGAGCGACAAGGTATGCGAAGACGAATCTCTCTCGTGTGCCCGAGTTCGTCGAAAAAAAAAAGGAAAAATGAAAAAAAAAACGGTAAAAACCACCCTTTCCGCTTCTGGCATTTTGCCAACTCGGCTCTCCCTTCCACCCTCTCTTCGTAAATTCCTTTCTCTCTTTCCTTCGTTGAAGACGAAGGCGTACTCGGTCGTTTATCACCTCGGGACCTTTGAACTCCGTAGGTCAACACGTACCAAGTGGCCATTTCTTCAAACGGCACGCACTCGTACGTCGAGCTTCTCTATCCGGAGGGTGGTATACAATGGATACAGGGCGAGTCGCATCCAAACGGACTTCCTGACGCCAGGGCCCAGGCTGGCTTCATGACCGAAGGCAGACTGTACACCCTCAAGGGATCGGGAAACGATCAGATTCAAAATATCGACAAGTGAGAAAAACGTCACGGATCGAACGAAATACAAATTTTTCGATTATTTTCGATCCTTTCTAGAATTTTTATTCATCTTCGAATTCATTTTTATCGTTTTATCGTATTTTTGATATAATTCGCGTTGTTTTTTTTTAAATTGAAATAATTTTTTGATTTTTTTTGAATTAATAATTTGTGAATTTTTCAGATGGTCGAACGTCAACAGACCCGGTCAATGGGTTTTCCAAGTTGGACCTATCGCGGATGGTGATAACATAAAAACTCCTGATAACATCGAAGGTACGACGTGGATGGAAAATAATTAATAATAATTGCAAATCGTGTAATTCGCGATAATTGGCTGTTGAAAGAAATCCGAATTGTTAATAATTATTCAAAATTTCAACGTTTTACTAATATTGACGAACGTATGACGCGCGCTTCCAGCCGTTAACGAATTATTTCCAGACTCGAGTACAAATTACGGTGAGACTTGCTCGTCCGGCGCTACGAGCTGTCACAGCAAGGCAAAATGCATCGACTATGAAGTCGGTTATTGTTGCGAGTGTAAGAACGGCTTTTTCGGGAATGGAAAATCTTGTCAACCAAACGGTGAGTTACTCGATACAACGCTTCATCATAAAAAAAAAGTTATCAAAAAAACGATTAAAATTTTTCTTTATAAAAACTAAAAAATGATAATTAAAATGAACTAAATTTCTTATCGACATAAGAATTACTTAAAAATTGAATTATCACATCACACCTATCGACTGAGACAAAAAAGAGAGAAAATTAATTTTAAGTAAGACAAAAAAAGCAAAAGCCACGATTGAGGTGAAAAAACAACATTTTCCAATGAAAATTACGTCGTCCAGAAGAATAAGAGCTCTGGCAATTTGTAGATTGCTCGATTTTTAGACTGTGTCAAAGAATGAAACAACAAAAAAACGAAGAAAGAGAAAAATAAAAAAATTAAAAGAAGAATTATAAAAACTAAAAAATGATAATTGAAATGAAAAATATTTCTTATCGACATAAGAATTACTTAAAAATTGAATTGTCACATCACACCTATCGACTGAGACAAAAAAAAGAGAGAAAATTAATCTCAAGTGAGACAAAAAAAGCAAAAGCCACGATTGAGGCGAAAAAACAACATTTTCCAATGAAAATTACGTCGTCCAGAAGAATAAGAGCTCTGGCAATTTGTAGATTGCTCGATTTTTAGACTGTGCCAAAGAATAAAACAACAAAAAAATGAAGAAGGAGAAAAATAAAAAAATTAAAAGAAGAGAAAAGCCTAAAATGCAGACGTGTGGCAGACACTCGGTGTGGTCCCTTCCCAGACGCGTTGAGCTCTCTATACGAGCCATTAGAGCACGGAACAAGTAGTCTCAGTCGGTGTTAAAGCCAACGTATACGAATTCCCTCTGATCTATTCATAGTGTGGCACCGGAGCATGCCAAGGAAAGAGAGAGAGAGGGAGGAAAAGAGAGAGAGAGAGGGAGAGAAAGGGCTCTTACGACTTGGTCGCGCTTCGAGAGAACTCTCGCGCTTCGTCGATTTCTCTCTCTCTCTCCCTCTCTCTTTCGGTAAAGGAGAAGCTGCAAAATGGTCCGTTGTAAAGCGCTTTCGAGAGAGAGAGTACACCCCTCTCTTTGTACACACTTTTATCATCGACGAAATTTCCCCTTTTCTCTTTTAACTTTCTTTCTCTGTCTCTCTATCTCTCTCTCTCTCTCTCATTCTCTTTATTTCTATCTTTCTCGCTCTGAACGCATACATGTGTACTCATATCTACGTACTTTACGCAAAGTCAAAGAAGGCGACCAGCCCATCAAAGTACAAAGCCATTCACCTAGACTCGAGGCTCATTTCTCATTCTCGTCACTCCGGGCTTATTTTCTCACTCAGTCGTGTGTGTTTATTTTTACTAATGTTCAAATCTCCTGTGTCCATTTGTAAAGCTGGACATTTTTTTTTATCGAAAGTTCAACATTGTTGTTGTTAATTAAGAATTTAATCGTCCAATGATCGATTCTTGATATAAAAAATTGATAACGATATTATAAACGTGATTTGATCGAATCGATGAATAATTTGTTATCAAAATAAACACGAGTCATTTTTAAATTTTTAATTTTTTATTTTTGAAAAATATTGATATTTTTTTATGAATTTTATTGAATTTTTTCTCACGTGATAACAGACTTTCCGCTACGAGTCATCGGTCAAATAAGGGGTAAGATAAACGGGGAGGAGTTACCATCGAGAGATCTACAGTGTTACGTACAAACGAAGGACGGTAGAACGTACACAGCGATTTCGCGAATTCCACAAAGCATCGGGCCCAGTTTTCAATTACTCAATGCGATCGGCGGTGTGATCGGTTGGCTATTCGCTAAACCGGTCGGCACGACGAAGAACGGTTATCAACTTACCGGTGAGTAGAAAACAAAAATTCACTTAATAAATCGATATTAATTCAATTAAAATAAATTTTATTTAAATCGTGACAAATTTTAATAAATTAAAATTGGTTTTATAAAAATTTGTTTAAGGAACTTTGAGCAAAATATTTTTTATGATTTTGTTGCTCTTATTTTGAAAATTATTTTGTTTTTGTTGGATTAAATTAAAAATTGATTAATTACAGGAGGTTTGTTTAATCACACGACCGAGCTCGTGTTCGGTACGAGCGGTGATCGTGTGACGATTAGAAGTACGTACATGGGTCTCGATGTGTTTGGACAATTGAAAATGGACGCCGAAATTCAGGGTTCGTTACCCGATCTCAGCGATGATGCGAGAGTCGATTTCGGCGATCATGACGAGCTTTATACGAGAAGTGGCTCCGGTACGATACGCTCGCACAGCACGAGATCGTACAAGCTCATTGGTGTTTCCGGTGTCGATTATCCGTTTACGCAGGATCAAGCTATCGTTTATCAGGATTGTCCTTACGACGAGGAAAATTCCGAGGAGGACACGACGAGGCTGAAATTTTCACGAGGACTCACGACTCACGAGCCCTCCGAAGGTATTATACGTTTTGCTATGAACACGAAAATCGCTCCGTTGGAGGAAGAGGATCCTTGCATCGAAGGACGAGCATCCTGCGGAGAACACAGCACTTGTGTCATCGACGGCGAAGACTTCAAGTGTGTCTGCAATCCTGGGTTGGTTGAATTTTGTTTACCGTTTGCGAAAAAAGGAAATTTTATGGAAGTAAATTGTCGATCGATCGATCGAACGATTTATCGATTTATCGAGGATTTTACTTATTTGTATTCTCATTTATTCACGATCTTGCTGATTTAATTGTTCTTCTCTACCGTTTACAACAAAAAAAACAAATTTTATGCAAGTAAATTATCTATCGATCGATCTATCGAACGATTTATCGATTTATCGAGGATTTTACTTATTTGTATTCTCATTTATTCACGATCTTGCTGATTTTATTGTTCTTTTCTACCGTTCGCAACAAAAAAAAACAAATTTTATGCAAGTAAATTATCGATCGTTCTATCGAACGATTTATCGATTTATCGAGAGGTTTACTTATTTTTTTCTTATTTCCCCACGATCTTGCCGATTTTATTGTTCTTCTTTACCGTTCGCAACAAAAAAACAAATTTTATGCAAGTAAATTATCGATCGATCTATCGAACGATTTATCGATTTATCGAGGATTTTACTTATTTTTTTCTCATTTACTCACGATCATACCAATTTAATTGTTCTTTTATTAATATTATGCAATCATAAACCTTTGTGACAAAAAGAATCGTGTTTTTTTCTTTATGGTTGAATTCTGTTTACCATTTGCAAAAGAAACAAATTTTTTTTTAAATTATCGAACGATTTATCGATTTTTCGAGGATTTCACTTAGTTTTTTCTCATTTTCCCACGATCTTGCCGATTTTATTGTTCTTCTTTACCGTTCGCAACAAAAAAAAAACAAATTTTATGCAAGTAAATTATCGATCGATCGATCGAACGATTTATCGATTTATCGAGGATTTTACTTATTTTTTTCTCATTTACTCACGATCTTGCCGATTTAACTATTCCTTTAATTTTATACAATCTTAAATCTTCGTCATAAAAACTTCCACGTTTTTTTCTTTTTGAAATTTAGGTACCAATACTTGTACGAAGTGGACAATACTGCCAAATGCGTCGATATAAACGAGTGCGCAGCTGGAATTCACATGTGCTCGCCCGATGCACAGTGTGTCAATAACGAGGGTAGCCACACTTGTCATTGCAGAACTGGTTTTACCGGAGACGGAAGAATTTGCGAGCGTAAGAAGATTTTTTAAAAACAAGAACATCCTTGCCTCTTTTCGGTTCTACAGATCGATCTTGTATCGGTAGTTGATGTTTTGCCCGTTATCACGCGTAGTTTAGAACAATTTCTACTCCAATTATCGATCTCGTTTCAGGTCTTGCCTCGTGCGACGATACCCGCTGCGGACCTTACGAACAGTGCACGATGGTAAACGAACAGCCGGTATGTTCGTGCGTGACTGGATTCACGAATACCGAGAGGGGATGCTACCCCAGTCAAGGCAAGAAACGAAAATCAAATTATAATTCGATTTTTGGAAAATACTTTTTTTATTAATTAAAATTATTACGCTAATTTGTAAGATTTTGAAATGATCGTAACGTCGTTTACAGCTACTTGCGATCTCGCCAATAATTGTTCGCCGGATGGAGTTTGCACTTACGATAGCGATCGACAGGCTCACGTTTGCGTTTGCCAAGCAGGCTTTTACGGTAATTTAGAAAACTTTGGTATTTTTAATGAAGAATTGAATTATTATAATTGATATAATTACATAATTATTATAATTATATAATTATACATTATGTAATTAACATAATTACATAATTATTATAATTATATAATTATACACTATATAATTATTATAATTATATAATTATACACTATATAATTATTATAATTATATAATTATATATTAGATAATTATTATAATTGTATAATAATAATAATAATAATCAATTATTAAAGCAAATTATTATTATTATTATTAATTATTAAAATATATAATTATTATGATAATAATTAATTAGTAAAATAAATAATAATTATTATAATAATAATTAATTATTAAAATATATAATTATTATGATACTAATTAATTATTAAAATATATAATTATTATGATAATAATTAATTATTAAAATAAATAATTATTATTATAATAATAATTGATTAGTAAAATAAATAATTATTATTATGATTAATATAATTATACAAAAAAACTAATTATTTAAAAAAATGAAAATTTCGACATTTCACTGGGAGCCAAATAATCAATTAATTTCATTATTGAAAATTCCTGACGTGTGATAAAAACAATTCTTATCATTTATTTCGTACGAAAGGGGATGGATACAGTTGCTATCCAGACACGGAGTCGACTACTCAGGATGGTGGAAGCCCGAGGCCTCGTTGTCGCGAAGGAATGTGTTGGTGTCCACAAAGCTGGGAATATCGGGAGAATCGTTGCGTACCAGCCGAGTCGACCGAAACTAGCTCGACGGATTCAACATCACACGCCAGTAAGTAATTTTATTATTTCTTTTTAATATAAATTAATCGAACTCAATTTTGTAAATAATCGCTGATTGAACAACACGAAGAAGAGGCACATCCATAGATGAGTTCGAAATATTTTATTGTTCGTGATAACACGTAAATGTGATAACGGTGTAAATAATTCTCGTGAATAATACTCGATGCATTGTGAAAAAATAGATTGCTGCTTTCATTAAAAAAAAAAAAAACAATGTACAGAAAAAGAAAAATTGCAATCGCACGAAATATTTTGTAAACAATTCTTTCGTCTATCTCGTTAACGCGAAATGCACGATTTTACTCATGAAACAGCAACCACGACGACTCTCTCTCGATGCACCGAAGAATTTTGCTGTCCCGAAGAACACGTCTACGATGCATCGATAAACGATTGTATACCCTTATCAGGAGTCAGTTACGAAGAAACAACCGTTTCCACACGTGGTACGTATTTTTCTTTTTTGTTATTTTGCCAAATCGAAAAATCGCGAGAGCATTCGCTACGAATTGGCATGTCACGTGATTAATAATATAAAATTTATAAATATCTTGCATTTTACATCAGCTATTTTCTCCGCTGCGAAAACATTTTATTCATTAAAAATATGCAAACTAAATTTTTGTATACAAATTTTCAAAAATATTTATTTTTCTCAATCAAATATTTCTCATTCTTTTTTTGTTTATAATTCTTTGATAAGTTTATCTATTTGTAAGGCAAAAGCTTTTGAAAGCTTACGAATCAGTGTTATAATCGCACACGCTTAATCTTCGATATTTAGCTTGCAACGAGGTACCACTGTGTCATCCTTACGCGCAATGCGTTTTCGTACCGAATACCAACGATTACGAGTGCCAGTGCAATCCTGGATACGAGGGCGATGGGGTTGAGTGTGCAAAAAGAGGTACGTAATTGCAATTTGGACAAAAACAGGGTACAGTGATTCAACTAGTGACCAGAGGTGGAACGTTTTTTTAGACAAAAGCAACGTCGTACGGTACGTCTAATTAATAAAAAAAAAAATGGCGAATTTTGTTTGTTCTTTTTTCGTAATAGAGGTATCTTGCCTGGATGTCGATACGTGCGATCCCAATGCATCTTGTCGACCCGACGAAGTTGGTGCCAAATGCGTTTGCGATTCGGGATACGAAGGAGATGGAACAATCTGCAGTCCTATCGGTGCTTCTAACTTTTTCTATAACATTCTATTTTTTCAATTATTTTCTCATTTTTCGAGAAATTTTACAAATTCTCCTACTTTCTCTCTTTTTGAATTTCATTTCTTTGAATTAAAGTGTTTTTGAAAAATGATAACTTATCGATTTTTGAGAATTATGAATTTTCACTTTTTCAAGATAATTTGTAACAGTCGCATCTTCGTGAAATAATTAATAATTTTTATTTAGTTGTGAATCATACTCGACAATTTGTCGTTGCGGTTGTGATGGATTTGAATTTAATTTCTTTGAATTTAATTGTTTTTAAGAAATGATAACTTATCAATTTTTGAATAATGATCATTTTTTACATTTTCAAGATAATTTGAAATAATCGCATCTTCGTGAAATAATTAATAATTTTAGTTTAGTTGCGAATCTTCCTCGACAATTTGTCGTTGCGGTTGAGATAGATTTGAATTTAATTTCTTTGAATTTAATTGTTTTTAAGAAATGATAACTTATCAATTTTTGAATAATGATCATTTTTTACATTTTCAAGATAATTTGAAATAATCGCATCTTCGTGAAATAATTACGCTTAATAATTTTAGCTTGTTTGCGACTCTTCGTCGATAATTTATAATTGCGGTTTTGATGGATTTGATGAATGTGTAAAAGTGGTAATTTTTGTTAACGATTTTTTTGACCTTGGGTTGAATTTTGTTTTTATTAGACGAATGTACGGATCATACGGAATGTGACGAGAATGAGAGATGCTCGTACAATCCATCGAGAGCTCGTTACGAGTGCACTTGCAATCCGGGCTACGGTATGGTCGATAGTCAATGCGTCATTGCCGATTGCTCGGTTAATCCGTCATTGTGCGATGTAAACGCACAGTGCGTGAGATCCGGTACCGAAACTTACAAATGCGTTTGCATGGGCGGTTACCATGGAGATGGTTTTCGACATTGTACTGCCGACAATATCGGCTGCAACATTCTTAACAATTGTGGCATAAACGCCGTATGCGCCTACAATCAGACATCAGCCGGTTTCTCATGCATCTGCGAACCGGTAAGTCTCACCTCGTAGGAAATTTTCAATTTTTTGATAAAAAAAACTCGTTTTTTGATTTTTTTTCTAAAATTTAAAAGTTTGGTCACACTACAACAATGACAGTTGATAAAGGATTTCAGTTTGAAAGAATTATGACAAAAATAAAATAAAATAAGCAAAAATTATAGCAAAATGAAAAAAAAATTATAAATTGTGAGAAAATTAAAAAATATTTTTTATTTTTTAATTTCACGCTACTTTTGGCAAGGAATTATCATGAAAACAAAATAAATACAAACTACAGTAAAATGAAAAAATTATTAATTGTGAAAAAATACAAAAATATTTTTTATTTTCTAATTTTTCGGTGCTTTTGGCAAGGAATTATCACGAAAATAAAATGAATACAAATTACAGTAAAATGAAAAAGTTATTAATTGTGAAAAAATACAAAAATATTTTTAATTTTTTTATTTTTTAGGGCTTTTCCGGTGACGGTTATAATTGCGATCGATACATCTCGTGCCGACAAGATCCGGGTCTTTGCTCGGAGGACGCAACTTGTGTACCAACGGGTGATCAACAATTTGCATGTGTGTGCAACGACGGTTTTCTGGGGGATGGAACGACATGTCGCTCGAGACCGAGACACGACTCGAATTTCTTACTCGTTAATCAGGGAATGGCCACACACAGAATTCCATTTTTCCCAACGATCCCAAATCCCGGTGCACCGATCAATATCGCTTATAGCCAAATGGCAATTGCCCTTGACATCGATTGTCTAAACGGCAAGGCATATTCCAGCGACATCACCGGTAATAAAGGTTTTTTACTTTATTTTCTAATTTCTTTCTTAATTAACTTTTCAAATTAAAAAAAATCGATGACGGTTAATGTTTTAATGAAAGAGCCAACGAGGATTGTAAAAAAGTCATAAATATTGCAAAGCAAAGTTAATGCCAACTATTATTTGATATTGAACAAAAAAATTTGTTTACATTTTCAGATTTTTTGTTCTAAAATTGATTTAACTTGGTTTAATGTTTTAATAAAACAGTCAACGAGGATTGTAAAAAAGTCATAAATATTGCAAAGCAAAGTTAACGCCAACTATTATTTGATATTGAACAAAAAAAATTTGTTTACATTGTCAGATTTTTTGTTCTAAAATTGATTTGATTTGGTTTAATGTTTTAATAAAAGAGTTAACGGGGATTGCAAAAAAATCATAAATATTACAAAACAAAGTTAATGCCAACTATTATTTGATATTGAACAAAAAAAATTTGTTTACATTTTCAGATTTTTTGTTCTAAAATAGATTTGATTTGGTTTAATGTTTTAATAAAAGAGTCAATGAGGATTGTAAAAAAATCATAAATATTGCAAAGCAAAGTTAATGCCAACTATTATTTGATATTGAACAAAAAAGATTTGTTTACATTTTCAGATTTTTTGTTCCAAAATTGATTTGATTTGGTTTAATGTTTTAATAAAAGAGTCAACGAGGATTGTAAAAAAATCATAAATATTGCAAAGCAAAGTTAATGCCAACTATTATTTGATATTGAACAAAAAAATTTGTTTACATTTTCAGATTTTTTGTTCTAAAATTGATTTAATTTGGTTTAATGTTTTAATAAAAGAGTCAACGAGGATTGTAAAAAAGTCATAAATATTGCAAAGCAAAGTTAATGCCAACTATTATTTGATATTGAACAAAAAAATTTATTTACATTTTCGAATTTTTTGTTCTAAAATTGATTTGATTTGGTTTAATGTTTTAATAAAAGAGCCATCGAGGATTGTAAAAAAGTCCTAAATATTGCAAAACAAAGTTAATTCCAACTATTATTTGATATTGAACAAAAAAATTTGTTTAATTTTTCAAAGATTTTTGTCCTAAAATTGATTTGATTTTTCTGTTAAACGTCTTTCCAATTTTCATTCTTTTAAATTTTACCAGGCAACAGAATAACGAGCCTGAATTATAATGGATCGAACGTGGAGACTTTCGTGACCGGAGTTAGCAGTCCGGAGGGTCTTTCGATCGATTGGGTATCGAGAAATATATTTTGGACCGATTCGGGCAAAGCGACGGTCGAGGTCGCCAACTTGGACACGAAAAAACGTAAAGTTCTCGTTTCCGACGGTCTCGTAAATCCTCGAGGAATAGCTGTTCATCCCTACCGAGGGTAAGCAGTTTCTTTTTCGCCAAATAAAAAAATTCAAAAACAATCTAAAAAGATAATTAATTTCAAAACTAACCAAAATCGCAATACAAAATTATCACAGAAAAATATTCTGGTCCGATTGGAATCGCAATGCTCCAAAATTGGAATGGTCGAACGAGGACGGTTCGGATCGGCAAATTTTCCTTCAAGGAGACAGCGTCCAATTACCAAATTCGTTGGCGATAGATTGGGCAAGCGACGAATTGTGTTGGGCCGATGCCGGAACATTTACCATCAGTAAGTTTCACCCAAAAAAAAATCGCTTCTAATTTCATCGATATAAACTTAATTTCGTAAAACAATTTTTAATATTTTAAGGCTGCTCGCCCATCGACACTAGAGAAATTCACACCGTCGCCAAGGAACTCACGTATCCATTTGGCTTGGCCATTTCGCAAAATCATTACTACTGGACTGACTGGAAAGTGTAAGTATTAATTTCCATTTTTTACATAAAAAAAAATGAATCTATTAAAAACCAAAAATTAACGATAAAAAAAAACTGTGCACAATTTCAGGCACAAAATCGAAGTAGCGTCGAAGAACACGGGTCAAAGGCACCCACCGATAAACATCCCTGCAGGTGGAAGTGGAAAATTGTACGGCATCGTCGCAGTGCCAGAATCTTGTCCAAGAGGTATTCGAATTAATTTTAATAATTGCCATTAAAAAAATCTCGAAAATTATGAAAAATTATCGAACAAATTAATCGATTTAAAATTTGTCTACAGTGTCAAACGTGTGTCAATACGAGAATGGCAGATGTCACAAGGAACAATTGTGTCTTCCCGATGGCCTTGGTGGAAGGACATGCGCCTGCGCGGACGACAGTACAGGACCTTGCACCGAGTCGCGATACCGCGAGCCAGTTTCGTAGTCGTCAACACGAAACGCCCTAAATCTCGCTCTCTCATAATCTCGTTTTTCGTACTTGTGGTGCACCAAAAAGAAAAATCGAAAAAGAAACAAAGAAAACACATAACCCCAGCACACAAAAAGTGCTTGATAACAAAAAAAAAATGCTCATCGAACTTTTTTTAGTCGTTAGAAGAAAAGTCAAAAAACAATACGGATAACAGAGAGAATATTCATTCTGAACATCACCGGTATCAACTAGATCGAGTGTAACTTATAACATTATATTATACATATTTTATTATTTTATAATTATTGTTTGTTACGATTTATTGGCGTGAAAAAAGAAATGTAACTTTTTAACGAACGTCGTTCTTTTTGTTTTTTTGTGTGTGTTCAATATCCGGCACATCGCACGTGGAATGTAGGTCAACAAGGCCCTGGTGTAATTCGAGATCGACCGATTACTCGCACTAATCGTTATCGCCATGACGAATCAATAATATGTGCCTTATTTAATAATAATAATAATACACAGAAATGATAACAGTCGAAGGAGTGTGCGTGTGGAAACACGAATGATAATCATAAAATTAATAATATAACGTAAATATGTATATATATATTTTTATCTTTCTTCTTTTTTTATCGATACAATATCCGGTAAGGCGAAAGTCGAACGACTATTTAAAACTAAGATTTATCTATCGAACGTAATCGTCACTTATTACTCGGTCTTTTTGGAACAACGCCACGATTTTCGAGCTCTTCCCTCATTTTTATTTTATGTACCTTGCCACTAGCAGTTCTTGGATAATTCTCTACAATCTCGATGTAACGGGGAATCTTGAAATGAGCTATTTTGTTTTTGCCGAACGCGCGCAAATCCTTCGCAGTAAGTTTCGAATTTTCGGACAAGCGAACGCAGGCGCAGATTTCATCGCCGTAAACATCATCGTGAACGCCGAATGCATGAGCCTCGAGTACATCCGGATGCGTTTCTAGGAAAGCTTCGATTTCCTTGAAAAACAAAAAAAAATTGTCGTCAAATATTTGTTTTTCTTTTTTGACGTTTCGTCTTTTTGATTATTAATTGTTGTTTTTTTACTTTGGGAAAAATATTTTCTCCTCCTCGGATTATGACTTCCTTCAGTCTTCCAACCACCTGACCATATCCGTCGGGTCGCAATACGAATTGATCGCCGGTTTTGAACCAACCGTCTTCGGTTATTGATTTTTTCGTATTTATTTCATCGGCCCAATATTCCTTCATCGTACTGTAACCTCTGACCCAAAGTTCACCCGGTGTTCCAATGGGAACTGGAAATCCATTTTGGTCAACGACCTACAAGAAAATTGAATTCGATTTTCGTGAAATCTCGTTTCCTGGCTGCATTCAAAGTTTAAAGCTTCGACTGTAACTAGTCAAACTAAATATATCACCATTGCTTCCATGTGATCCGAGAGATGACCCACGGTGTTATCAGTCAGTTCGGTCGCTTCGCCTGGCAAGGATTGGAACGTGACAGCAGTGAGTTCCGTCAGTCCGTAAATACTCTAAAACAATATCGCTTGTTTTAATTTTTTCATAATTATTATGAACTTTTAATTATATTTTCGATCTGAAATTTATTCGAAGAGATTTGACTGCGAAAAAGAGCCTTAGAGGGGAGAAAATGTGTTTTCCCCAAAAATTGCTTTAAACGGGTAAATTAGTATCGGAAATTTCTGGCATATTGCAAAAATCATAATCGTTCTTATGAAAATTCTAGGAAAAAATCGCAAAAAACGGGAAATCATAATTTACACACGTAAGGTCGATAAAATCTGAAAATTTCAAAAGGAAACGACGATTTTCTTGGTGTACGGGAAATTTGTGATCGATGTAGGATCTTGGAACTTCAGAAAGATTAAAATTCACCAGAAGTCGATTTTCGATGAATATCGCGAAATCTCGAAAAATCGACTTTTTGCGACGCCGTATCTCTCTTCTCGTTAACCCGACGAAAAATATTATGAATAACGTTTTGAAGGGTTCAATGAGATGTGAATAAGGAGCGAAGTAACATCCGGATAGCTCACTTTTTGTAACCAAGGCAAAATCTAAAAAATCCCGATTTTTCAAACCACAAGGGGAGGGGGAAAAATTATTTTTCTCATAAATAATTGCAAGAGTACATATTTCCATTGGAAATTTTACACACATCACTCAAATCATCGCCATTCTGTCGATATTTCGAATCCAATTGTCGAAATTGCGAAAAATCTACAAAATTTCAGGATTTTTCAATTTTTCACCTATCAATTTATATACGAAAGCAAAACGCCCTCGATATTCGTAATCAGCAGGAAATTTGCGATTTTACACGTCCCTACCAAAATTGATTTACGTAAAAAACAAAAATTACCAAAATTTTGAAGAGCACTCACAAAAACAGCTTTAAAATAGCAAAAAACTAAATTCTTCTCAAAAATAATATTATAATTTAAAAATTATCAATTTTTTCTTGAAAATCGAAATAATTTATCCAATAAACATCCATTGACATTTCAGCTGATTTCATTGATTTTTACGATTACAAAAGTTGTTTAAACTTTACTGAGAACAAAATATTTCGAGCCGATGTCATATATGTAAAAATAAAAGGGAGTGAGGCTCTCACGCGAAATCTCATTTACAGCCAAAGGAATCGAATAATCGACCGGGGTCCTGCGAGAAAGGATGTTACTATATTCAAACAGAACGGAGTAAGCGGAGAGAGGCGTGTAGAATTTATATACAGCGAATATGCACATGAGGCCCTCCTCCGGTTACTCGAAAGATATGTGCATAGATAGGGATGAATGGCCCTACGAGTCGACGACCTCTTCCATCGTTCAGAGAATATATATATATACATACCATGGCTTGTGCTGTGTAGATATATATATATATATATATATACCTGCAAAAGCCACGACTAACTTTGTTACGTCCGTTCGTGTGACTCTAATTATTTCAATTAATATATTCATTATTAATTCAAAATCTTGCAAAAAAGACGAACGAACTAAATTTAACTTTTCAATTAGGACCCCCACTATTAGAACCAGATAAAATGAGATTTTTATTTTTGTCTCACTCCTGTCAAGGTAAACTAAATTTACCAAAATTTTAATGAAATTCGACTAAACGAAAATTCGTTAAAATTTCAATTATATTTAAATCAGATAAAATATTTGCATAATTTGAAACGACAAAATGGTAAATTCTTTTTTAGGATCGTTGGCATTTTTGTATTTTTTGATTTTTTTTATTAAGTGTTGGTTTAATTAATAATTGTCTCACTTGGATTGCATCCACGCGTAGCTGCTCCCTTATCCTCTTCATTATGTCAGGTGATATTGTGGCACCCCCTGTTATACCACGGTCAAGAGTAACAATAGGTGCCTGAAGCTTCTCATGAACATCCAATAAATTTATCTGTAATATTAATGCAATTTTGTCACATCGTTTTTTGGGAAAAAAATGGCTAAATTAAAAACATTCCGGTTTTCGAAGAGTCTCTTACCCACATTGTCGGAGTTCCAAAAGTCACTGTACATTTCTCCCTCAAAATAGCATCGACGGAATTTTTTGGATTATAAGAGGGCCCTTCTAATACTATCGTCGAACCGGCGTGAAGACTAGCGAATATTCCCGCTGCCATACCGAACGCATGGAAAAACGGAACGTTCAAACAAATTTTGTGATGATCGTCCATCAGTCCCAATCTACCTGCGGTCTTTGAAAAATTTAATTTAATTCTCAACGATCCGCCATTACTTCGCATTATTATTAAAAATAATCATTTATCTTACAAATTTTATGTCCAAACAGTTTTCACTTTTAATAACGTAATAGAAATTTCACAATGAGAGGAAAAAATGTACGAACACGTGAAAGATGTTTGAAGAATTCTCAAAAAAAAATTTGAACTTTTTCTTAGTTTGAAGAACCGGAAATAATCCAGTGCGAAAAAGGAAGACTGCGTTAGACAAGTCGATAAACGATTTCAATGCTTGTACAAGCCGCACCCTTGTTTCACCCTCGTCAAGTATTTATATTTGCAATTAAATGTTTCCAAGGTTTTTTTGAAAATTCCCAATATTTATGAAAAAAAAAACATTCAAAAATGTATTTTTTGGTTCGATTAAAGGAAAAATAATTCCAAATAATCGAGAATACTTCGATTCGCGAGTGGACAAAAATTTTATCATTGTTATCAATAAATCCAATCAATTTCAATTCAAGTTTAATTATAGTAGTTTTAATAATTATAATTATTTTCTATCTTTTTGATTTTACTTTTATTTTTATTATTGAGATTATCGATTCTTACCTGTCTGCTATTATTAACGAAAGATCTGTGAGAGAGAAGGGTGGCTTTTGGTCTTCCCGTTGTTCCCGATGTGAATTGAATGTTGCATCCGTCGTGAGGCGATATCTCGCTCTGCATTGCAGCAACGGCCTGAACCTCGGTATTGTTGGCTAATGATTCGACGTCGACGAAACGACGCGTACCACTGTGTGAAAGAGCGAACGAACCTGTAGCTCTATACCTTATCGATTTTTCAACAACTTTGCGAGAAGCACAACGAAAATTTAAACGTGAGAATGGACTTTCGTTCTGCCATTAGCCTAATTACAATGGGAGAATCCCATTAAATACCACGGGGCGATCAATCAGTTCAATCGGAACTTCCGAACACTCCTGCCGAGAAGATCGATATTTAAACTCGAAAGAACGAATAACCGATGTAAACTAAGTCGTTCGATTATGGAATTTAATTAAAAAAAATTAAATCCTAATTTCATTATTTGACTATCGATTAAAAGTATCGATGAAAATTCATAAATTAACGGATGTAAACAAAATAGTTCGATTATCGAATTTGATTTTAAAAAAATGAAATTCTAATTTCATTATTCAACTATCGACTAAATTGTCGATGATAATTGATAAATTAACCTATGTAAACAAAATCGTTCGATTATCGAATTTAGTTAAAAAAAAATAAAAATCTAATTTTATTATTTGACTGTCATATACAATTGTCTATGAAAATTGATATATAATTAATCAATGCGAACAAAATCGTTCG
Organism: Netelia fuscicornis; assembly: GCA_946811545.1. NCBI lineage: Eukaryota > Metazoa > Arthropoda > Insecta > Hymenoptera > Ichneumonidae > Netelia > Netelia fuscicornis. The sequence goes on along the minus strand of OX328013.1, from coordinate 42,719,708 downwards.
ATGAAGGAATTTAATTTAAAAAAATTAAAACCTAATTTCATTATTTGACTATCGATTAAAATTATCGATGAAAATTGATAAATTAACCGATGTAAACAAAATAGTTCGATTATCGAATTTAAATTTTAAAAAATGACATTCTAATTTCATTATTCAACTATCGATTAAAATTGTCCATGATAATTGATAAATTAACCCATGTAAACAAAAAACGTTCGATTATGGAATTTAATTAAAAAAATAAAATTCCAATTTTATTATTCGACTGGCAATTAAAGTTGTCGATGAAAATTGATAAATTAACCGATTTAAACAAAATAGTTCGATTATCGGATTTAGTTAAAAAAAAAAAAATTCTAATTTTATTATTCGACTATCAATTAAAATTGTCGTTGATAATTGATAAATTAACCTTTGTAAACAAAATCGTTCGATCATCGAATTTAGTTTAAAACAAATAAAAATCTAATTTTATTATTCGGCTGTCAATTAAAATTGTCAATGAAAATTGATATACAGCGTGAATCGCATAAAGTTACGCATAGCGAAAAAAAGTTGCAAATAAACATTAGGGATATTGTTAATAATTTAGGAGATATAAATATTTAAAGTTGGTCCAATCAGAGCGCGCCGAGAAGCGTTGAAGCCGCCCACCCCCATCTAGCCGTAGATATAGGATTTTTTAAATATCCTGTATTAATTCGCGAGATTGGTGGCCAAAGAAACAAAAGCCTTGGCGCGGTACGGCGCGGGGCGACGCGGGCGGCGATATAGCGGCGGGCGCGGGCAGTCAATCATTGATACATTGCTATGTCTCTATGCCTAGTGCGGGGAGCGGGCGGCTCCAGCCAATGCCCGAGAAAAAAAATGACTGCGGAAAAATACAATCAATCAAATTGACTGCTCTGAATGTGACAAATCCAAATGTAACGCCCTAATATATGCTATATCTACGGCTAGATGGGGGTGGGCGGCTTCAACGCTTCTCGGCGTGCTCTGATTGGACCAACTTGAAACATTTATATCTCCTAAATTATTAACAATATCCCTAATGTTTATTTGCAACTTTTGTTCGTAATGGCATCATCTACCTCAGATTTCGCTATGCGTAACTTTATGCGATTCACTCTGTATAATTAACCAATGTAAACAAAATCGTTCGATTATCGACTTTAACTAAAACTAATAAAATTCTAATTTTATTATTCGTCTATCAATTAAAGTTCTCGATAAAAATTGAAATTTTTTTTAATTAATAAAAAATCGTTCATTATCGAAAAAATTCGCTAGCAACTTTTAATCGGAATAAACCGTAATGAAAATTACATCCCTAAATAACTTTATTGCTCGATGGATCGATAAGTCGTTAAAAAATGAATAAACGAACAAATAACCAGCTACGCTTTTTCATCGTATATTAATTGTAAAGGGTGAAAAAACAACACGATTAGGCGAGATTCCTTTCGTTAACCGTGTGACCGAGTGGCCTTCGTATATGGCTCGGCACAATTGTCACGACAAGTGCTTAACCCGTTTCGCGTAGACGAACAAAGGCTCGAGGATTAGTTATATACGAGGGAGGGGGGTGGTTGGTGGCACACGCGATACTCATGAATCAGGGGGTAGAGAGAAAGACTCCCCGCCACCATCGTCGTAATAAGGTTCTCGTGTGTACGAGCGATGTTTTTTTCGCACAAACAGCAATGAAAAATGATTAAATGACAAAAAAGCAAAAAACAAAAAATTTCAAAAAAAAAACCCAAAAAAACAAGCAATTCCTCACGTCACGTGATCTTCCGAGTAGATAACGATGTGTTTCAAGTTCGGACAATTTTCCCTCGCTCTTATCAGCATCTCTGCGTAATTTTGCGTCTTGAAAGCTTTCGGCGCAATCGCAGCACGTGCATCCACTTTTTGCAGACAATAATCGATCTCGGATTGTTGATAAGCTGGATTTATTCCCACCATGATGAAACCAGCTCGAGCTATCGCCATGAACGATATGTACCACTCGAAATCGTTCGGTCCCCAAAGACCGATACGATCGCCACGCTCCAGTCCCAATTTCAAAAGACCCGCGGCCATTTTGTCGACCCTTCGTAAAACTTCACGATAAGTCAGCCTTACACCTTGATGAGTCGACACTATACAATCTCGATCGGGCCAATTTTCTACCGCTTTTTCCAACATTTTTCCCGCTGTCGATTCTATTAATGGTACTTGTCCCTCGTGACGATGATACGATATTCCCGTCGTTATTTTCGTCGAGGCCCATGGCCTATTCCCCCCATTTTCGAATTCTTTCAGCGTCTCCGTATTCTCTTTACTCAACGAACCTTGAAACAAATTTTCACACAATTTGTCTTCGTTAATTAATCAAATTTCTTATTCCAATCAAAAAAAGAATTCATTGTTTGAATTTAAAAAAAACAGTTTATTATTGTTATCAATAATCGTTTTGTTTTGATTCAACGAATATGATTAATGCGATTATGTAATTAATCAAAATTTATTTTAATTGATTGAATTTCATCGATCGAACGTCGAATTTCGTTCTTTGTCGTGAATAAATAAATCGTCGTTAACTTACTTTGATTCCACATCGACGAACATCGCGATGGTCGATTGTTGTAATTCGAGGTTAGAAAATTACGTCGCGATATCGTTCTGAAACCAAACTGTCGCGACGAGCCGAACATTTCGACGAGATTTTGGAAACGACTTTTTGTTTAATTTTCGCAGAAACGATGAGTTTGCACTGTTGTTTATCGAGGCGTTAAACTTCGAATAATAACGTAGCACCGGACTTCCGACCCTGATGGACCGGACGAACTCTTCGCGCAAACAAAATGACGATTTAAGCACGACTACAGTGTGACTGGCGATAAGGGTACCGAGCCTGAGATAAATAAACGAGAAGAGAGAGAGTCCCGGAGAGTAATCTTATCGAAGCACGCCTATTGCGATGGAAATATTCAAATTCTTATAAGTAAGAATTGTTCTTTAAATCAAACAAGAATCCAATTATTTATTTTTATTATTAAATTAAGAATCTTGATTTGCATTTTTTGATTAATAAACTCAAATTTTCTGTAATCGACGATAGGAATTTGAAAAATTAATTACGAATATCGATTCGATCGCGAGTGAAAAGAAAATTTCATAAAAATATAAATGAACGCTGCATTTTTGAGAATAAATGTACGACGTTGTTGATTTTTTGTTTTGAAACTTTGGTTAAACGATCGTCCTTTGTCAACGTCGTCACCGATTCACTCTCCGAATGAAACACAAAGTGAAACGATCCTCGTGCCGTCTCGTTATTTATGGGTCGGTCAACCCTGGCGCAACGTCGACGACAACGACGACAAGTAGTTAGGGACACTGGCAAGACACGGGACGCGCTGTATCTACTGCAATGCGACCGACCGGACACACGACCGGTGTACCGCGAGAGACTGAACAGAGAATTTATTGTCGTTGAAATCGCGACTAGTATAGGCGTATAAACGTACGTAAATGTGTACGATAGTGGGTAGTTAGTGTACGATGATACACGTAGAAACTCATTTTCATTAAGTGTAAAGAATTCTGGGGCAAAATGAGACAGTAACGATTGTTACTTTATTATTAAAAAAATGTCCAAAAATAATAATCATCGTACGAATATAATTATATATAATTTTTATATAATTAAATATATATAAATAAATTATATAATAATAATGTAATAATTATTAATTAATATAAATAATATAATAGTAATATATTAATAATTAATTAATGTAATTAATGTAATAATAATATAATAATAATTAATTAATATAATTAATATAATAATAATATACTAATAATTAATTAATATAATTAATATAATTAATATAATAATAATAATATACAGTAATTAAAACAGCAAATTCCGATTAGAATGGAATCGAGTTTCATATCGCCCGGGTTATCGTGTATACATGAATAATCGAGCATGCGTAAACGCAAAGATCGTCGTGCATAGAATACCTACAAGTATCGAATCGTCGCGTCATAAGAACGAGAAGCATCGGCTCGCTGACCTTGTTGTAGTTAGGTTGTTTGCCTTGGCAAAGTTTTTTTCATCCGTGGCGTAGATAAGTTCTCAATCTAATACGTGTATGAAATAGATCGAATTATCATCAGATTGCGAGAGTCATTTTATAGTAAAACTTCTCACAAGTTACTTCGTCGCTCTTTCGCTCAAGACAAAAAGCTCGACATAAGCTCAACAATCTTCAACCAATCTTTTTTTCCGTTCATTATTTGTGTATTTTTTGCCGGAAATGATAATGAACTCAGAAAATTATTTCAATGAAAATTAAATTTCCATCTCGCTCGCACTCGCTTGCCACGTGGACGGGATCAGCGCCACGCTTCACCTAGCGGCGATTTTTGAAACTAAAAAACTATTTCCAATAGAAAAATTCGAAAATAACAATTCCCCGTCGTTAAAAATCGCTTTCTATTTGTACAAATGTGCAAGAAAAATTGTAAATCGAAAATTAAAAATTTTTTATTTATGTAATTAATTTTTACGATATTGAGATATCTCTGCCAGAGTTCATCTGGCAAAGTGATAACAGCTGATTGCTTTACTTTCCTCAATTACAAAACAAATCCAGTAATAATTTTCAGAATTCTGGTTTAAAGTAGAAGTGAACGAGTCAAAATATTTTGAACTCGTTTTTCATTCGACCTATTTATTTATAAAGCTATATTTAGCCACTTAAGTTCAGAAGATTCTCAATCTATGTCACTACAACTCTTAAAAACCACAGGATAAAAGCCTTGGATACATTGTAACACAGTATCGCGCACTTAAATGTCGTGAGTTTCGAACAAGCAAACTGGGTTTATTTAATCAGACTTAGATAGTGCAAGCTAGAAGAAAAGAAAAAAGGTAACGTCCATTTCTTCAATTACCTTCGCGTATATATTCGTCAAGGTTATCGTTCGCAATCTCAGAGGTCGTAAGAAAAATCAAACGAGAAAAAGCTCTGAAACGACGATAAGCCGTGCAAATGTTTAATCACTGCGAACGCATTGGGAACTCGCGCCATTGAAATCGTACTCGAGGATCGAAAGACTCTCGATCGGAAGATAACGACGATCTGTTTTTATTTGAGATAGTCAGCAGCTGCAGGAGCGATTTTTTTGTATTATACTTTGTATTGGGGACCATGCGCGTTTCCGCAAAACTTAGGACGTTATCTAATCATTGAACGAAAATCTTAATTTCTTCCAGGAAAATTTGTTCGCGATTACTAAAAATACATTTTTTTTAATTACTCGATTGCAAAATCTGAAGGAATATTTATAAAATTTTGTAGCTGTTTCGTTAAATAAGTTAACCCTTATCTGCCCTTCGTAGGTCGAAGCTTGTGTCCCTCCCTCAAGCTAACTGCAACCGGAAGTCCTTGAAGGAATGAAACAATTTGGATGAAAGTTTTTCGTCGTTTAGATATTACTACGTTTATCTCGAAGTACGTAAGACCCGGTTGCAGGTGAAACGCATGTGAACTTGACTCGTCGAGAGGAGAGAGCCTCCCCCGTCGCGACGAGAGAGAGTCGTATAGAGTCGCGAGTCAAGAAGCGAGACGAGGTGATGTGAACCAAGAACTAGACAAAGAAACTTCAAATATACATATACACAAACCAGATTAACACAAGTGTAAGATAAAGTAGGGAAATACGAACCACCAAAAAAATCTCCCAGAAAACCCACCCCCAAATTCCAAATCGAATTTCCTAACTAAGATCGCAATCTTCCAACGAAAACACGAACATCAAATTTCCTAAATCGTAATATACAATAAAATACAATTATTTTCATATCAAAAAACAAATTTCGAAATAATCAACCACCGTGAATTCTTCAAATAATTAAAAAAAAGAGGGTGAAAATCGTATCTGTTTTATAGGAGGATCTTCGAGATGAACAAACGTGGAATTGAAATATTTTCCGATAACCCATTTGTTGAAACAAGGTCCGGATTCGGCCTGGGCCATATTCACCTGCTTTATCGCGTACGTGTAGAAATGGAAACGGTGTACCCCCCTTTGGCTTATCCCGAGCGATGGCGTGCTCGCGTCTACCCTCAAACCGGAAGTCGCGTGTCGACGTAGCCAGCGTTCTGGTGGTGTGGGGTAGAACCCCGCTGAGAGAAAACCTACCCCTCCTACTAACCGTTTCTTGGGTTCTTAGACGGGCAAACATGTATACCTTACCAGACTGCGCAGCCCCCCAACCCCTCACACACAAAACCACCCTCGAACTCGCTTCTTTACTCTCTCTCTCTCTCTCTCTCTCTCTCTCTCTCTACAACGATCACCGATGCACAGTTACCAACACCGAGAAATCTTCATTCCTATCAGGCTTCTATGTATTTTCCGTGTTTCAGAGTGTGAGTCACGTATGTAAAGTACCAAGCCTAACGAACCACGGCAGCGAGGCCACGATTGGTCGATCCTCGTGCCACAAACGAAGGTCCTAAAAGACCACCCTCCTTCGTACACGGGCTCTTTTCTCTACCCTTCGAAACCGTCTTCAGACTCGTGAGGATAACCGCGCGGCGTGCACCAGCGCGAAGGAAAATAACAAGAAATAATCAACCCTCTTGGAACGGAAAAAACGTAGGCTTTGATAACGATGTGCCGAGATTTTTCTCGAGGGGTTGACGATTATCGTTGGACAAGTTTCACTCTTGATCGTTCAATCGACGATGCATTTTTACTGAATTTTTGTCATTAATTGTTTCAATCCCAGATTGGAATTTATCTCATCTGTACAACCGTGATTCACCCCCGGGGCTGTGAATTTTTTGCTACCATCGCGATATTTACGTTACAAGTGTGAACGTTTTTCTTTGTCTTAGTTAGGAAAAGTTATTTTGAAAAATCGCGAAGTGAGTGTGATAGTGACTCGTCCTTTTAAACACCGGAGGATCTTTCCAAGCATCGCTTGAACGTCATCAAGAAGATCTCCGGAATGAAAAGTTCCTCCAATCCGTAAAAAGTCAAAAATTAAATAAATTTTTTTTTTTTCGAAAAACATTTTTCTATCCACCGTTTGTAACTCTACGAAGAGTTTTGATATCGTATAAAATAGAGGAATAAATTTGCTAGTCAATTTATCAATTCTGTCCCATCGTTGAGACAAAAATGATTGAATCTTCCGACGAATCAAAAAAACAGTCGCATTTAAAATACAAAAGAAATAAACGCATTGGTGATAGTAAGAATTTCTAATCAACGATATTAACTATAAAATAAAAAAACAAGTAATCTGTAAAAAAAGAAAAATTTGTAATCGAGATGTTTGCATATCGTGAAAGATTTGATAAAAGAGTGAAGTGCGAGATAACATGAGTAGCAACAAGAAACCGTCGGGCGTCAAGGACGACAAGAAAGCTTCATCCAGCAAAGAGGAGAGTCCTGCGGGTGGTAAGGACGATGGAGGCTCAGCATCGACAGGAGGAAGCAATGGTGTGCCGAGCGTCGAGCCGTCGCAGCCCGGAAGTAAACCAGGATCGGCAGGAGCAACCGCGAGGGAAGGTGCCCAAAGACTTTTGGGTCTGGCGAGTCGTGGAGAATGGGCGCCTTGCGATCAGTTGCTCAAAACTTTGGAAAAAACGGTGCAAAGCGCGGGCGAGGATGGCAACAATGCACCATTGGCTGGTGTCATGGACCCGGTTAGCTAGTTTTCTAGTGAAATTTTATCTCTGAACATTGAACGAAAATTGGGACGAGGCTTCCAAAGATCCTTCAGACAGTTTATCTGAAGTATCGAGGGATGAGAGGAGGTGAGATTTTTTTTGAGAAAATCTGATTGTCCATTTTTTCCAGACCACCGGAATGTCACCGTTGATGTACGCCGTGAAAGATAACAGGACGGCTTTTCTAGATCGTATGATCGAACTCGGCGCCGATGTTGGAGCACGAAACAACGTAAGTTTCACGATCGTTGCATCATTTAGGTTTTTTTTTAGTTTTAATGCAAAAATGTAATTCTTCGACCTTGGGTGAAGTAAGAATTTTGAGATTCTTAACAGATACTCGAGACAATATTGTTCATGTAATAATCGAATAAACTTATCGTTCTTCAAGGTCGTCGTTTGGAATTATTTCGAATTGTTAGAATAAAATTGTTTCACGAATTCAAAAATTCATTCAAATTTTGTTTCGTTCGAATAATTGTTTCCATTACCCGCAAGGAATCTTTTGCTTGATATAAATATCGAGTTCTTTGGGAAGAACGGGAATCATAGGATGCTGGAAGTTGGTGAAAAGGTTTAAAAATTTATTCAAATTTTGAGAAATTTATTCAAATTTTGTTTCGTTCGAATAATTGTTTCCATTACCCGCAAGGAATCTTTTGCTTGGTATAAATATCGAGTTCTTCGAAAAGAACGTGAATCATACGATGCTGGAAGTTGGCGAAAAGGTTGAAAAATTTATTCAAATTTTGAAAAATTTATTCAGATTTTGAAAAACTTATTCAAATTTTGTTTCGTTCGAATAATTGTTTCCATTACCCGCAAGGAATCTTTTGTTTGGTATAAATATCGAGTCCTTCGGGAAGAACGGACTCATATGCTGGAAGTTGGCGAAAAGGTTGAAAAATTTACTCAAATTTTGAAAAATTTATTTAAATTTTGATTAATTCGAATAATTCTTTCCATTATTCGCAAGGAATCTTTTGCTTGGTATAAATATCGAGTTCTTCGGGAAGAACGTGAATCATACGATGCTGGAAGTTGGCGAAAAGGTTGTACAGAACGACTCAGGGGGGACTTTGGTAACGATTTGGGATTCGGAAAAACGAGTAGAGAGTCTTCTATGTAACGTTTGCCACGTATACAGTTAATGATCCAATCCGTGTTAAGTCAAGTTGACTCAGGGGGTTCAGTTGACGTGGCAAGTGAAAAGAGTGAAGGGGGATTATAGAAACGCGGGGGTTGCGTGAAGGAGGGCCAAGGCCAAGGGGCTGTTCTAGTGAGCTATAAGGCACGAGCGAGTAAGCAATCGAGCAAAGCGGCATAGCGCCAGGTGTTCGTGGATATAAGTAGGCCGGTCAGTCAGTAGGACGAAAAAAAAAGTAGCTCGATTCTTAAAGACGATAAAAAAAGAGCGAGAGAGAGAGCGTATTAAGTAAACCATTCTCCGACGTACCCTTTTTCACGGACGCACCTTCCCGACCGGGACCTCTCGCTGATCTAATTAGAATCATGACCCAGCGATTCTCTAGAAATAAATTCGATCGACGGATGAATTAAACGATGAAAATATGTGAGAAGATTTTTCAAACGACCCAAATTCTTGGGACTGTTAAAATAATTTCATTGTCTTAATTTATATAAAGAAAGCTAGGAGTTTTAATATTGAGTTAATTTTTATTTTGACATTTACATTTGCAGGTTTATTCCCATTTTCATTTTTTTTTCGTTTTGCAAACGATCGAAATTGTTTTGATTATTAAAATAATTTGGTTCTCTTAATTTCTATAAAGGAAACTTTGAATTTTAATATTGAGTTAATTTTACTTAGTTAATTTTTATTTTAGCATTTATATTTGCAAGTTTAGTCCAATGTTCATTTTTTTTCATTTTTCAAACGATCCAAATTCTTTTGATTATTAAAATAATTTAGTTCTCTTAATTTCTATAAAGGAAACTATGAGTTTTAATGTTGAGTTAATTTTTATTTTGACATTTACATTTGCAGATTTATTCCAATTTTAATTTTTTTTCATTTTGCAAAGATCTAAATTCTTTTCATTATTGAAATAAGTTGGTTCTCTTAATTTCTATAAAGGAAACTTTGAATTTTAATATTGAGTTAATTTTACTTATTTAATTTTCATTTAGACATTTATATTTGCAAGTTTATTCCAATTTTCATTTTTTTTTATTTTTCCAACGATCCAAATTCTTTTGATCATTAAAATAATTTGGTTCTCTTAATTTCTACAAAGGAAACTTTGAGCTTTAATATTAAGTTAATTTTACTTAGTTAATTTTTATTCTGACATTTATATTTGCAAGTTTATTCGAATGTTCATTTTTTTTTCATTTTTCAAACAACCCAAATTCTTATGATTATGAAAATAATTTCGTTCTTTTAATTTCTATAAAGGAAACTATGAGTTTTAACATTGAGTTAACTTTACTTAAATTAGTTAATTTTTATCTTTACATTTACATTTGCACGTTTATTCCAATCTTCATTTTTTTAAATCTTAACTTCCGGTAGATCTTCTTTCCGAACGTCACAATCGAAATTTGATTTACTTTAAAACCCGATCAATTTTATTTTTTTACAATAATTTCAATACTTGCTCGAGAGGGTTGAAGACTGGATGAGGGGTGAGAACACTGCGCCGAGTGTTGTATAGGATCGCGTTAATGTTGGCCTGGGCGCGGCGAAATGCAATCTACGGCCTTATTACCTTATTGCCTGACTAGACCAGACCTCACCAAAGAACTGCAATATGGCTATCGCCTTTTTCCTCTCTCTCTCTCTCTCTACTTTTGCATCGGACATCCGACATCAATCTACCATCTCTTCCATTTTCTCTCCTTAATATCCCTCATTCGGTAACTCCGCCTTTTGTACACTCACGTTGAACATGACGTGACCTACTCTCTTTTTCTTCGCCCCAACCCTCTGAAAATCTCAGATTTGATTAAATTTAACAATCAAAAAAAAAAAAATTTTTTTAATTCTTTTCTAAAATAAATCAATACGATCATCCTTCAAACTATCAAACTTATGAAACAACAAATAAATATTTAACCAAATTTATGAAACAATTAATAAATAATTGTCGATAATAATTAATAAAAACAATACTTACATTAGCCTCCTTGTATCTCTTCCAGGACAATTACAATGCTCTCCATATCTCAGCCATGTACTCGAGGGAGGATGTCGTCAAGTTGCTACTGTCGAAAAAAGGAGTCGATCCATACGCTACCGGTGGAGTGAGTTAAAAGTTTACAAAACAAGAAGATTATATCGACAAAAAGAACCTAAAAGAATTTAACTATTCAAAACTACCAATTAATTATTATAATGAAAATTGATAAAAAACAAAAAGAAAAAGAAAGATAATGTGATAAATAACACGTTGAGTTTCAATGTAACATAATCGAGTCAACGTTTATAAATAGAAACCGCACGATGATCTATCGCGTATCGATTAAATAATACGATTCTATGATCTTGATTAATTTTTTCAAAAAAAAAAAAAAAAAAAAAAACAAAAAACCATCAACAACCACAACAACAATCTAGTCGAGACAACAAACAGCCGTTCACCTCGTGGCTTCGAGGCAAACGGGTACAGCGACTTCGATACTACGTGCCCTGTTGGCTGCCGCCGGACGAGACATTCGCCTCAAAGTCGATGGAGTAAGTTTCTTCCTAAACACATGCATGCAATTACCTTCCAGTCTTTGTTCAACGAAAGGAAATTCCCCAGGAAAGTTTCAACGTAAACTTTGTCCCAGTGTGTGTGTTGGTTTTTTTGCTTTATACGTTTTTTTTTTTTGCTTTATATGTTTTTTTTCTTATTTTGTTTTTAATTTTTAACGTCGTAATAGGAAAACGAAATGAAGAGGCTTGGAAAGAAATAACTCAAGTTAAACTTTCGACTTTTAACTAGACTATCGTTCTTATCTCATTATCTTGTCGTCGTTAATTCTACCGAGTCGTTCGTCGGGCACTCGTCACATCCGGCTCGTAGTGTGTAATCTTTCGCCAATCATAAATGCGTCTACTTTCAAGATAACCCGTATCGAACTATCGTGAAATCAAAGCACAAACAAATTTTGTTTTTTTTTTAAATTTTACTTCTTTATTTCAAAATAAAACAAACGAAACGCAAACAAATTTTGTTTTTTTTTATTTTACTTCTTTATTTTAAAATAAAATACACTTTTTTCTCAATTACTTTTGACTTTTTTTTTTTTAAATGTTCGAATTTTAAATGTTCGAATCGAAATAATGTTTATTTTCGTCTAAACGCTTTCGTTCGTGTCTACTCGATTAAATAATGCAAACGTTCTTTCCCCAGCGTTGTTAGAGGAATAAAATGAAAATTACATCGGCATAAATCACAGCGACGCCTCGGCTCGTTAACGACGTAGGACAAAAAAAAGGAAAACAAAAAGAAACAAGAAACGAGGAGTGAAAAAAGAAATTAAAATGGCTCAACTGTCCGAAAGGTCGCGGCGGTTCGAAAATTTGGCAAGGCGATGTAAAGTTGTCTATCCTCGAAAGCGTATGGAACGCTTGAAATAACGGGTCACAACCCTCCCCCCTTCTCCACCCTCTTCCATCCAACCCCAGGGTGGTTCGGGGTTATTCGGAGTTTTCGTCGATAGAAAGAGAGTACAGTTGCATCGTAGAGTTCGCGTGACAGGACGAGATGGAGGGTATCGCGGCCTGGCACCGACGAGCCCTATTCTTCTTTCTATAACGTTGTCCATGGCTCGACTCCGATCTACAATAATTCTTCGGTTCTCTCCCTAAGGCTCTTTGTTCTTCCTATTTGTATCCACCTTCATCTCCGTTCAAGACCCCCTGCACCCTTCTCCTAAGAAAATTGTCGACGCTACAACGAAAAGCTTCGATATCCGATTTTGTATGCTCGGTCGGTAACTCGTTATCGACCGAGTTCCAATAGGGCCGATCGACGAATCGAAGTATTCACCGATGGATCGTCACTCACGTTGGTTCAGGGAGGACGTGAAACGAGATACGTGCGAGACCGCAATGATGCAAAACGATGCGGAATACGATGCAGCGAGAAAGCGCATTATTATCGTGAACCAACCGCAGGTTGGAATCGTCGTTAAGCGATTTTCTGGGATTCCCCCGAAACACCCCGTGGGGGACACCACGAGCACGAAGCGAGAAAGTTAGTTGTCGTCGCGAGGTCGTAGGGTGAAGTTAGAAAGACAATTTCGATGGGATAGAAGTGTCTTTGTCTTGTTATTCGTTTAGAATTTATTTTTTTATTTTTGCTTCGATAGGTTTATGCCGATTTTTGAAAGAAGGAAAGAAAGTAATTTGTGTTAACGATTCGCGACGGAGGTTTATCATTATGCGTGAACAATGTCCGCGAAATTATCCGAGGAAATCGACAGATCCTCGGAAAGATCGGACACGCCTACCGATTTTATTCAGAAAAATCGGCTTCAGGCTGGTATTGCCAAGAATTGGCGTTATCTCGTCAACAGAGCGGAAGTTCAGGCGAAAACTGAGAGGGCCGAGGTGATTCGTTGTCCTAAATTAGAATCGTCGCGATCTAAATTTGTATCGACGATCGAGTAACGAACGGGAATGTTAAATAAATCTGATTGAAAATCGTTGGACCAGTACAAAACGATTCTAGCCTTCGTGGGAAAACAGAAATTGGCTAATTATAATTAAGATTTAGTGTAGAATTTACGTTAAAAACAAAAAAACTGTGGAAAAAATTGGAAAATCGGTTTTCCTAAAATACAAAAAAAATCGTCAAATTTGTCCGATCGTATTAAAAATTTCTGAATTTTTATTCGCAGAGAGGAAAGATACCGCTACTATTGGCTGTCGAGGCCGGCAATCAATCGATGTGTCGCGAACTTTTGGCACAACAGGCTACGGATCAACTCCGTGCAACGACACCGGCAGGTGACACGGCTTTACATCTGGCTGCGAGAAGGCGAGACGTCGATATGATAAGAATTCTCGTTGATTACGGAGGATCCGTCGACATGCAAAACGTGAGTCTATCCACCTTGCCATTTTAATTGTAATTAGATCGAATTTATGTTTTTTGATTTTTTGCAATTCGTCGATCGAAAGATGGAAAAAACAAAAATATTCCGTGTTTTCCACTTCTGATCGACAAATCAATCAATTTGTGTTGCGCGATAAATTTGAGTTTCCGCAACCATCGATCAAAATTATTTTAAACGAACCAAAAAATTTTGTTTTTCGGCCACATCGTCCGAAAATCAATCGCATTTTTCAGCTATCGACATCTTAAAATGATCGAAACTTTGTTTTGCACATAATTACACCAAAAATCCCGCGCCCACATCGTAAAATTCCCGTATATTTCAAATATGACGATTTTACTTCTAATTTTTTGCAACTTTCAAACCAAAAATCCATCCCAGCGAAAAAGTAAGATATGTTATTTCTTTTTTTTTTTAAATAAAACCCTGTATAACAGTAAACCAAACCGACAAAATTACCTTAAAACCCCCTTCCAAATCATAAATTTACCGTACATTCCAAATATGTCCTTTTTAATTTCAATTTTTAGCAACTTTCAAACCAAAAAATCTCTCCCAGCGAAAAAGTAAGATTTTTTATTTCTCTTTTTCGAATAAAATCCTGTACAACAATAAAAATTATGCAAATTGTTCACGCCTGCGGATTTATCATACTTTCTCATAAAGAAAAAAAAAAAAAAAAAAAAAAAACGAATTAAATACACGGCCACGTGTCGATAGTGCCGCACGTATCGGCGTGCCAAAGAAAAGAACGAGGTATATAAAGTCTGCACGCGCGCAAAACTTTGTGACAAATGTTAAGAAGGAAAAATTAGTACCCGTCGGTCGTAAAGTGGTGGTTGACGAGGAAGTAAAAAAAAATTTAAAATAAAAACCATACATGCATAACGAGCAGGTTCGAGTCCAACAATGAAAAAATAAAATTATGCACCGGGACCTTAGCGCTGTGATCTTCGAGGTCTCAAAACACCCTGACGTGTTTCATTTTTTTTCTCATAATGTTATGCCTCGTCCATTTTTCTTTCTCTTTTGTTCGCGTACGACAAAACGTACCATCGCTCTTCGTCCTAACGCCCGCCTTCTTCTTCTTCGTCGTATGACACGTGGTCAACCCATACGATTTTTCTTTTCTATTTTTACACGCGTCGTTGAAGTTTAATTACCGTTGTTATGTTTTTCCGGGCGGTAGCGACTTCCGTTACATGCCCGTGTAATATACGACGCCTAATCGTCGCAATGCGTCAAATAATGTGTGTGTATGTGTGTGTGTACGAGAACTCGCTCCGTCATTTTTTTCGAACGAGGAGCTCGGAGGACTGAAAAAAAGTCACCGAAGCTCCGGCAAACCAACCCTCGACGTCCTTCTCGTCGGTCGTCCCGGTGAGAATCTCCTCTCGCGAAAGCTCGCGGTTTGTGAAATGCGAGAAAGTTTCTCAAAGTCAACGATTCCCTCGTTACAATTTCATGACAATTAAAGTTTGTCAATATTCTTACGGGAGCCAATTTTCAGTGTCACGTTTTCCAGTGAGAATTTTCATTACAGAAAGTAAATTAAAACAAAAAAAACGTGCGTCGTATAACAAAAATTTGTTCTTTTTTGAATAAATTTCAATTTTTACTTGAAACAAATTTTAAGTAAAATTTTCATTACAGAAAATAAATTAAAACAAAAAAACGTGCGTCATGTAACAAAAATTTGTTCTTTTTTGAATAAATTTCAATTTTTACTTGAAACAAATTTTAAGTAAAATTTTCATTAGAGAAAATAAATTAAAACAAAAAAACGTGCGTCGTATAACAAAAATTTGTTCTTTTTTGAATAAATTTCAATTTTTACTTGAAACAAATTTTAAGTAAAATTTTCATTACAGAAAATAAATTAAAACAAAAAAACGTGCGTCGTATAACAAAAATTTGTTCTTTTTTGAATAAATTTCAATTTTTACTTGGAACAAATTTTAAGTGAAATTTGAGGATAAAATTGTTGTTTTATTGTTTTTATCCCAGGGCGAGGGTCAAACTCCTCTGCACATTGCCAGTGCCGAGGGAGATGAAACTCTGGTAAAGTATTTTTACGGTGTAAGAGCGTCAGCGTCGATCGCCGATCATCAGGATCGGACGCCTATGCACCTTGCTGCCGAAAATGGCCACGCATCGGTGATCGAATTATTGGCTGATAAGTTCAAAGCTAGTATCTTCGAAAGAACGAAAGACGGCTCTACCCTCATGCACATCGCGTCGTTGAACGGGCATTCGGAGTGCGCCACGATGCTGTTCAAAAAAGGCGTTTATCTTCACATGCCAAATAAAAGAGGCGCGAGATCGATTCACACAGCTGCGAGATACGGCCATGTTGGAATCATCAGTACCTTGTTACAACGTGGTGAAAAGGTTCGCCGAAATTTCACAATTTTCTTTCCAATTTTACAAAAATAAAAAAAACGATCACAAATTGAAAATTATTTGATCGAATTCGAAATTGAAGGAAATTTGTAGAAGCAATCTGTTCCAACGAACCAAAATTTCGTTAATTGGACAAAAATTGATTCGGAAAAAATAGAACAATTTGAAAATTGAGATTTTGATCAATCCAATTTTGTGTTTTACTTGTTTTTGTTTTGGAAAATTCCCAGGTCGACGCAACAACGAATGACAATTACACGGCGCTGCACATAGCAGTGGAAAGTGCGAAACCGGCGGTGGTCGAGACACTTTTGGGCTACGGCGCGGAGGTACACGTTAGGGGTGGAAAAATGCGGGAAACGCCACTTCATATTGCCGCAAGAGTGCCGGACGGCGATAGATGTGCTTTGATGTTGCTAAAATCTGGAGCTGGTCCTAATTTGACTACGGACGATGGACAAACACCCGTTCATGTCGCAGCTAGTCACGGAAACTTGACGACACTCTTGCTACTTCTCGAGGACGGAGGCGATCCAATGTACAAATCGAAAGTACGACATGTTTTCCTGAACGTTCGCTCGATAAAAACAACGATTGATTCGATTCCTAATTTGATTTTCACATTGGTGGACATTTTATTTTCCGCAGAGCGGCGAGACTCCTCTTCACTTAGCCTGTCGCGGCTGTCGATCAGCCGTGGTTCGTCATCTGATCGAATTCGTCAAGGACAAAAAGGGTTCGGAAATAGCGACGTCCTACGTGAATAGCGTTTCGAACGAAGGTGCGAGCGCGCTGCATTACGCGGCGCAGATCGACCCCGCGGAGGTCGTCATTCCTGGTGACGATCGCGCGGTGGTACGAGCGTTGCTCGAAGGTGGCGCTGATGTCTCGTTGCAAACTCGCCAGGCCGGGGAATCAGCGTTTCATCATTGTGCCCTTGCGGGAAACAATGAAGTGTTGTCGGAAATGATAAGTCATATGTCAGCAACCGAGGTGCAAAAAGCATTGAACAAACAGAGTGCTGTTGGCTGGACGCCGCTGCTGATAGCAGCCCATCGCGGACACATGGAGCTCGTCACGAATCTTTTAGCTAATCACGCTCGCGTCGACGTATTTGATCTCGAAGGCCGTTCGGCCCTTCATCTTGCAGCTGAGCGTGGCTATCTCCAGGTCTGCGACGCTCTGCTAGCCAGCAAGGCCTTCATCAACTCAAAGTCGCGAGTTGGTCGTACCGCGCTTCATCTCGCTGCGATGAACGGTTACACGCATCTCGTTAGATTTCTCGTACAAGATCATAGCGCTGCGATCGACGTTCTCACCTTAAGAAAACAGACGCCCCTTCATCTTGCGGCGGGCTCGGGACAATTGGAAGTGTGCAAGCTGCTTCTGGAATTGGGTGCAAGCATCGATGCTACGGACGATCAGGGACAAAAACCAATTCACGCGGCTGCGATGAACAATTATTCGGAAGTCGCACAGTTGTTTCTCCAACGACATCCGAGCCTCGTAATGGCTTGCACCAAGGACGGAAACACTTGTGCCCATATCGCCGCGATGCAGGGAAGCGTCAAGGTCATCGAGGAACTGATGAAGTTTGATCGCCAGGGGGTGATTTCGGCGAGGAACAAACTCACCGAGGCTACCCCGTTGCAATTGGCTGCTGAGGGTGGTCATGCTGAGGTCGTCAGAGCGTTGGTCAGGGCTGGTGCCTCCTGCGCCGACGAAAATAGAGCCGGCTTTACCGCGGTTCATCTAGCGGCTCAGCATGGACATGGACAAGTTCTCGAAGTCATGAGGTCGTCACAATCGCTGAGAATTTCTAGCAAGAAACTTGGCGTTACCGCGCTACATGTCGCGGCATACTTCGGTCAAGCTGGTGAGTTTGATCTTTGATTTCATGGATTACAAGCACTTTAATAGATATTGCTAACAAGACGAAGCACTGAACTATTTTCCCTTTCGAGAAAGAAGTTTTCTTTTCATATTCCTAGAAAACTTGACGAAGAAACTAATTTCTGGTGGGACATTCCGCAACTATCGAAATTCAGTTTCGCTACGATAATATCTCAATGGATACAAAATGTTCGTGTCTGCAGACACCGCGAAAATGGAGAAACTAGCGTGTGTTCAATGGATGAAAATAGAATTCGTTTCCTAACTGTGTTGACCAAGCTGGTGTGGAGGAATAAATTTCGCGCAGGAGCCAAGCAAGCTGCTTATAGACTCGCGACGGAAAAGAAGTTTTCGAATTGACGTTTTCCATGAAAATAGATAAAATAACGAATTTTCTGTATCCGGGTAACCAGCAATTCTCAGAAAATTTGAAATTTTCCATCAGGTTTCTCCGCTTGCCTAGAACTATCCGTGTTAATTTGTTCGCGAAGTGAAATAGCAGACCTGGAAGTAATCGAGCCAACTATAACTTCGACCCAACTAACACGCTGCAACGGAGGCTAGAAATGCATGGAATTCAAAGTTAATCGCAAGAATGTAGGTCGACTGCCTTTTGCCGCTACCTCTAATGAACATGGATATAGGCGTTGAGGGATTACAGACTAGCAGGCTATTGTGGGCTCGGGCGTTAGCACCTTCTCTCTCATATTTGCAATTTGGGCCACAATTCGAGTAGAATTTTAAAATAGCTCAAAAAACCTCACACACTTTCAATATCCAACGTCCAATCATCTTTCTTTCCATTCCCTTATCAGCAAAATTTCGGAATGTCTTTTAAATAAATCCCCAGATTTTCCTGCAATTTTTAAACAAACCATTATTTTTTTAGTAATCTCAAAAAAAATTCTATAATATTATTTAACTCTACCGTCTCCATAAATAAGAGTCTTCAATCTAATCTTTACAGGAATCTAGGCATAACTCATGGTGATAAAAGAAATATTTGATAAAATATAATACCCAGTCATAAATACGACCACCTAAAAAAAATCCTAAGCTCTTGGAATATTAGGCAAGATTTGGATAAAACGTAATCGTGATTAACATCCCTTCCTGTGACCCTTAACGTGCTTGACCCCTTGACCGTTTTACCGAAAATAACTTCGGCTCCTTTCCAGTCCACATCCCACCTGACTTCCGCTTTCCATCTTGCGCTCGATTCGAAGTTTGTGCGGTAAACCTCCCTCCATTAAGACGGTATGCGTGCGTAGATGAACTTGTTACTCGGCCCTATGGTGTTTTCTATGCTCCTGGCCAGAAAGCGGAACAATATTATTGTTTCGCGTGACTTTTTTTTCTATACCTTGGTAAGTTTCGAGGGATTTTTTTCGAGTCATGATATACACATCCGCAGCTCATTTTCCACCTTCAACCCCAATAACAAGGGTGCGTGCATTTATAGGTGCGTTCTTCCACGATTCACTATCTAGTCAACCGTCACAATATCTCACATTCGCCTGTTAGTTTATCTTCGTATTTTACGCGTTAAAAACACGGCATCTTAAAAGAAATATTTAAAAAAAAACAAGTTTTTGATACAAAAAAATTATTTCCAAGAATATGTTTTAGTATTATTATTTTTTAAACATTATCGACGGATAAATTGAACTCGTATGTTCTTCAAAATTCAAGAATTCAGTGAGAATATGAATAGAAAAATTTCTAAAAGGTTCTGGAATAGGAAAAATTTCCTGTAGAAAAGTTTCTAAAAAAAATCTTAAAAAAAAACAAATTGTTGTAAAAAAATTATTTCCAAGAATATTTTTTAGTATTATTATTTTTTAAACATTATTGGCGGATAAATTAAACTCGTATGTTCTTCAAAATTCAAGAATTCAGTGAAAATGTGAATAGAAAAATTTCAGAAAGGTTCTGGAATAGGAAAAATTCCTTTAGAAAAGTTTATAAAAAAACATCTTTTTGTGAAAAAATTATTTCCAAGAATATTTTGTAGTATTATTATTTTTCAAACATTATCGACGGATAAATTAAACTCGTATTTTCTTCAAAATTCAAGAATTCAGTGAAAATATGAATATGAAGATGTTCATCTCAAAATCATAAAAAAAGGAATGTTTATTTTGTATTTTTGTTTTATTTTTCATAGTATTTATTACATACAAAAATATAGTGTAGATATTATGAGACACGAGGGCAAGTATCACGCGATATAGCGATCTTTTCGTTCCGAGCCCTCGTAACGTTACACTCGTACAATAAACGCAACGTGAAGAAATTGGAGGGTGTAACGAACGGGAAAAAGTGGAGTCGAAGATTCATGGAAACGACGGGGTGAATGAGCCAGAATGCTAGACATAAACAGAGACACGAGAAAAGTGTAGACGCGATGACGGTGCCGGGTCTTGTACCAGCCTATAAACGCAGTAAACTACTTCTCCATTGTTCCAATACACCCAAAAGTTCCTTGTCCTCTGTCCCAGGGCGAAATGACAAAACAAAACATTTTCTCCGATCGAATGTCGATAAAATCTCAGGTTGATTTTCTAATCAACTCGACTGAGTTAAATAAATATTTATTTCCAATAGAAAAATTTCTGAAAGGAAAATAAATAATGTGACAAAATTTGACTTTTCTATTTTTTTCGAAAATCATGGTATTATTTTTATTTGATTTTTTAAATCAATCTCGAATCAAAAACAAATCGAATCGATGAGTTGTTCAATGTAAATTAGCAATCACAGCAAATTATAAAAAAAAACATTTTCTCTGATCGAGTATCAATGAAATCTCAGGTTGATTTTCTAATCCACTCGACTGCTTTAAATAAATCTTTATTTTGCCTATAGAAAAATTTCCAAAAGGAAAATAAATAATGTGACAAAATTTGACTTTTCTATTTTTTTCGAAAATCATGGTATTATTTTTATTTATTCATTTTTTTAATTAATCTTGAATTAAAAGCAAATCGAATCGATGAGTTGTTCAATGTAAATTAGAAATTAGAGCAAATTATAAAAAAAGAAACATTTTCTCTGATCGAGTATCGATAAAAGTAGATTTTCTAATCAACTCGAGTGCTTTAAATAAATATTTATTTTTCCTATAGAAAAATTTCTAAAAGGAAAATAAATAAGGTAACAAAATTTGACTTTTCTATTTTTTTCGAAAATCATGGTATTATTTTTATTTATTCATTTTTTTAATTAATCTCGAATCAAAAGCAAATCGAATCGATGAGTTGTTCAATGTAAATTAGCAATCAGAGCAAATTATGAAAAAAAGTATTTGCCCTGATCGAGTGTCGATAAAATCTCAAGTAGATTTTCTAATCAACTCGACTGCTTTAAATAAATATTTATTTTTCCTATAGAAAAATTTCTAAAAGGAAAATAAATAAGGTGACAAAAATTGACTTTTCTATTTTTTTCGAAAATCATGGTATTATTTTTATTTGATTTTTTAAATTAATCTCGAATCAAAAACAAATCGAATCGATGACTGTTCAATGAAAATTAACAATCAGAGCCACTTTATTGGATCGTGACGTTTGAGAGGAGAGAGAACGAGCTTCGCGCACAGAACTCAAGATTAAGAGCAAGATTGGAGGACCTTGCTGCAAGGTCTTGGATAATTCGCACGTCAAGCCGCTAAGCTTTTGCCACCATCGCGTTCAACCCCACGTACACAAACACTCAAGCATTTCCACATGCATTATACAAAACTATTCTCACACATACTCCTTAAAACTTCCGAGGCTAAGTTAAAATCACCTGAAATACTTTATCTTCAATCTTGAAGGAAAAGCAAATTCCCCTCTCTCTCACTCTCGTATAGGAAGGAAGAAAGCCCTAACGTGTGGGCCGTTCGTGTAATATATTGTGGAAAGCTTCGGTTCGCCACGTGGCGTATTAAACTCATTGCATTTTTGCACGTAAAGTTCGCCACCTTATACTTTTAATACGATGATATTTCGTAAACGCTTATTTTATACACATAATAAAAAGAAATTCCTCATTTTCGAAGCGAGTCGCTCGAAGAAAGAAAATCCCTGCAATGATTTGTGACTTGGGTCATTTCGCGTGCAACTTTCACCCACCACGTGGATCACGCTATTTTCAACAAAGTTTTCAAGAATGCCCGAGGTGCTTTTATCGTATAAGCGTGTATTCTTGATAACCTAAGTGTAATATAGATATAAACATTATATCGTTGACGCGGCGCTTTGTCCGCAACGTCGTTAAACGCATTTTCAGATTTTGGTCGATCGATAACCACAAGCTAATTACCGGAAGATTTAACTTCTTATCCGATACGATCTTGTCACGGTCAGGAATTCTGCAGGTTAGCAAGAAAATGATGAACGTCCATTTTCAGATACTGTACGAGAATTACTGACGCACGTGCCCGGTACGGTGAAATCTGATCCACCAACCGGTGGTTCGTTGGTCGGAGAGCTAGGTAGCGAATCAGGAATGACTCCGCTTCATCTAGCTGCATATTCCGGCAACGAGAACGTCGTTCGTTTACTCCTGAATTCAGCCGGCGTTCAGGTGAGTTGAATCAAGAGCCTTTTGATTTATGATTTTCCAGAAAATCAAAGGAAATCAATCCAGTTATCGATGATTTCCAATGTTTACCTTTTGATTCACGCTGCGTGACAACAAAAATGTGAAATAGGTCGAGGCTGCGACGACGGAAAATGGTTTCAATCCGTTGCATCTTGCATGCTTCGGTGGTCACATAACGGTGGTGGGATTGCTCCTGAGCAGATCGGCCGAGTTGTTGCACAGCGCGGATCGTTACGGCAAAACTGGGTTGCACATAGCTGCGACCCATGGCCATTACCAGATGGTCGAGGTCCTGCTGGGTCAGGGCGCCGAGATAAACGCGATCGACAAGAACGGCTGGACGCCGCTACATTGCGCGGCACGCGCCGGTTACCTGGATGTGGTTAAGCTTCTTGTAGAAAGCGGTGCTTCACCGAAAAGCGAGACGAACCTTGGTAGCGCACCAATATGGTTCGCAGCCTCGGAAGGTCACAACGATGTACTCAAGTATCTCATGGAAAAGGAACACGACACGTACGCCCTCATGGAAGACAGAAGGGTGAGACATCAATTTTTCTACTCGCGATGATTCGATCTTTGATTTGAAGGCAATCAAATAAATTGATAATTATTAACGAGTAAGCAAGTCGAACCGTCAATAGATCCTCAGCAGATGTTGGTATGAGGAGATCACAATCAAATACAATATCAAAATCAAGTTTCTACGTAACGATACAATGGAGAGCAGATTTTTGTTCACTACGTTGATAACCGATGATACGACGGTCAAGAAATAAATTTGCTCTCTAACGTCCTTGTATCACGCGATCCAAGAGAATGCGCTTCGTTGAACTGTCCTGGGTACTGGGTAGGTAACGAAAAATGCTCACGAGTAGACAAGAAGGGACGATAAAAACTGAACGTAGGTCTGTCAAGAGAAGTAAAGAACACCTTCGAGCTCGACCCACCCAAAAATTGACAAAACTAGAAAATGTTTACTCCTTCTTTTAGATACTTAACCCTTTGAGACCTGAGTAGTTTCAAGCTTATGTGGTCCGCAGACGCATAGTCTGACGCATATATGCGTCCTTAGAGCTCAAAGGGTTAAATATGTAAAAAAAAGCAATGCAAATGAACGCAAGGATAAAATAATATCGCATAATCCATACATCATTCCTCTTTCCATCCAGTTCGTTTACAACATGATGGTGTGCAGCAAAAGTCACAACAACAAACCGATCGAAGAATTCGTCCTGGTGTCACCGGCGCCGGTCGATACAGCGGCCAAACTTTCCAACATTTACATGAAACTGTCTGAGAAGGAGAAGGAACGAGCCAAGGATCTCATCGCAGCGGGTAAACAATGCGAGGGAATGGCGACGGAACTGTTGGCCCTAGCGGCTGGTGCCGATTCCGCTGGAAGAATATTGACGTCGATGGATCGACGTAACGTTGAATTTCTGGATGTGTTGATCGAGAACGAGCAGAAGGAAGTGATCGCGCATACCGTTGTGCAACGTTATCTACAAGAACTCTGGCAGGGTAGTCTGAATTGGAACGCCTTCCGTACGATTCTGCTCTTCATCGCGTTCATCATTTGTCCACCGGTCTGGGTAGTTTTCGCCCTGCCACTTGGACACAAGTACAACAACGTGCCCATCATTAAATTCATGTCTTATCTGACGTCGCACATATACCTCATGGTTTTTCTACTGCTGGTTGGCATAACGCCGATTTATCCAGCGTTCAGATTTAATCTGAATCCATACTGGTACGAGTGGTGTTTGCTCGTAATGCTGTCAGGTCTCTTGCTATTCGAGCTGACGAATCCCAGCGACAAGAGTGGCCTCGGTTGGATCAAACTAGCGGTTCTACTCTTTGGAATATTTGGTGTCGCCTTTCATCTCATCTGTTACGTCTGGGTGGAACACAAATTCTGGCCAACTCTGCTTTATCTGAGGAATCAACTGTTCGCCCTGAGTTTCCTACTCGCCTGCGTCCAGATACTTGATTTCCTGTCGTTCCATCACCTCTTCGGTCCATGGGCCATCATCATTGGCAACCTCATGAAGGATCTTGCCAGATTTCTCGCCGTATTGGCGATCTTCGTGTTCGGATTCTCGATGCACTTCGTCGCGCTCAATCAGGCGTTCAAGAACGGAGTCGAGAATCTTGATCGTGGACCTGGCAAGAAGAGCGCTTTTTCAGACGGTAAGTCTTTCGCAACGAGATACTCACTTTCTTTTCGATCCGATGAACATGGACTTTGACTACTTCACTGGCCAATCCTACCTTACATTTTTTACGACAATAACGATCCACCACAATCTTCCAACATCACCTAAATATTTCCTTGGACAATTTGTTTTTCATTGCTGCTTCAAAATTGATGTAAAATTGTATTTTACACTTTTTCGAAATCTCGAAGCGACTGTGAAAACGTCCGTTACGCTTTTCTTTTGATTTCTCGACCGACGGGATTGGCCGGAAGTGTCGATCCAGAAATTTGTTTTCGTTAGTCATACGAGTTACTAGAATTTACGCCTTGCAAATTAGGTCTCACTTGCTCGATCCTTCGATCGTACAGCGCGTAACGAAATTTATTCGTAGAATCTGAATCTCATCGTTAGTTCTTGTAAATATAATCCTTTATAATTGTAGCAACGATAATAATAATATAAATAATCTTAACGATAATGTAGTTAAGTCTTTATTTGATCGTGACAAGATTATTAATTAGCTTAGCCAATGGAATATCTTTATAATTTCAATTTTATAAATAATTTATTGTAATTACGCATACGCTGATAACCCATATACATATAATATTTTCACAAGCAACGACGAATGCAAAGATCCGTGAACATAATCGAGATGAATTACGATGATAGATTTGTTGGCCAATTATTCGGAATGGATAGAGACGCCACCGCCGGCGCCCCAACGACGCTATGGACGATACAAGAAAAAGAATGAGTGTTGTGACGATAGCTCCCGAGATTGTAAGTCTTGCCGGACTGGCGATCATCTCAAAAAACAAATCAAAACCAAAAAAAAAAAAAATCCAAAAAAAAAGAGATGCAAATCAAGCATCGAAAAAAATATACGCAAGTCCATGAAACGCCATGAATGCAGAAACATTGCTCCGCCTCGGTGTTGTCGTCCCCGTCTGCAATGCATTTTTTTAACGTGTGCGCGTGTGTGTATACAATTTTTTGCCTGTGCTGAGACTGCTCTGCCTGATACGATAACGAACAACAAACAACAAGAACAAAAATGAACGAACGAATAACAAACGTACACGAAGGACCGAATTAATCACAAACGAATTAATAGGACGACGATTGTTTGTGTCTATGTCTCTCGGACGCTGCACGTTGCACTTTGAATGAATTTTTTGTTTAGCGTTAGGAAAAACAAATGAAAAATTTGAAACATTTTTTGGTTTTGTTTTCATGCGAATTGTTTTTATTATAATTGAATTTTCTTTCAGATTCAAGTATACAGATTTTCTTTTTCTGATGATTTTGTATCCTTCGGTCTTGAAGAATATGTTTTTTCTGTTTTTTTTTTTTTTTTTATTTAGATCGAGAGGTTTTTCTTCGATAGCTAATCGAGGAAAAGAAATAATTCAAAGTGCACAAAGTGTTGAAAGTTGTCAGATCACTTGTACCTAATCATTTTATCTGGAAATGATCCGTACGCAACTTCAACGCCCATCAGCAGGATCGCAACGTTCTGCTCGTGTCATGTGCAACTTCGATGTTTCACGTGCTCATATCATTTGTCCGAATGCAAGAAATATTGTTATGCGTTTTTCTGCATAATGCCAAAAATATGCTGTGTATGATGAATTTTACGGGCATATTCGTATATATACGCGATTGATCGCATCAATGTCCCCCGCTATTGATTGTGAGTGTCGTGTCGAATTTTTGTTCTTTTATTCGACATTCGCCCTTGCACCGTATTCATTATATACATATTTAATATTTCACACGAATACCAACGAACTTTGAACGCAGAAATTTTTTGTTTTGTTTTTTGAGGAAAACAAGGAGTTCTGAGAAAGAATCCTTTTGAATGATTAATTTTTACAAAGAATCAAAGTTTCCTCTCCCAAAAATTGATTTATGGAACGATAATGAAAATCCAACGACGTTTTAAATCGACTCTGCAATTTCTTTTACGAAGAAATTCCTCGAAAAACAGATTCTTGATTTAACAACTATATTTTTCTTGCTATTTGAACAATTAAAACAAATCTTTTTATTGTATTTGCCATCTGTGGTTTATGTAACTGTCGAAAAATATAGCCAAGAGGATTTCAAAAATCTGACAAAAATCAAGAATCAATTTTTCATGATTTCAATTCGTTCAAAAAATTGAAGAGTAGTTATAAACGAGAAACGTCGGATTTTGATAAGGAAATATCCCATAAACACGATTCAAAAATCCTCGATCCGGACATTTTTTTTTCATTTTGTTTTATTTTTTGAGGAAGACAAGGTGTTCTGAAAAAGAATCCTTTTGTACGATTAATTTTTCCAAAGATTCAAAATTTCCTGTCCCAAAAATTGATTTATGGAACGATAATGAAAATCAGACGACGTTTTAAATCGACTCTGCAATTTCTTTTACGAAGAAATTCTTCGAAAAACAGTTTCTTGATTTAACAAACTATATTTTTCTTGCTCTTTGAACAATTAAAAAAATTTTTTTAGTTTTTTTGCCACCCGTGGTTTATATTATTGTCGAAAAATATAGCAAAGAGGATTTCAAAAATCTGACAAAAATCAAGAATCAATTTTTCATGATTTCAATTCGCTCAAAAACTTGCAGATCAGTTATAAACGAAAAACGTCGGATTTTGATAATGAAATGTCCCATAAACACGATTCAAAAATCCTCGGCCCATACGTTTTGTTCCCTTAACTTCTCGCCTCTTTCACTATCTACCGAACGACCGTCCGAGTACAAAAGTGAAAACAAAACAAAAAAAAGAAACCAAAAAACATTCATCCAGCAATTTATATACATACATATAAGTATATATATAAATATATTTATCTTTGCCCGATATTTTATGCATGTAACCACGACGTTTTACGTTTTACCGGACGTGTTTCACGGCAAGCCGAAAATCAGCGCAGTTCGATGTAATCGATATGTTGCATAAAAATAGGCAAAACGAAAAAAAAGTACGATTTACATTTGCTTTATCCATGCGCAAGAGATTTCTCAAGAAGGAGGGAGGATGGCCGAGGACGAGGAAGCGGAGCGAATGAAGGAACGCAAAAACCATATATATATATATATACATAAATATATATATATCCAAAATAACGAAAAAGAGATTCGTGCATGCTACCTAAAATTCGTGCATCTTGAAAAATTGACCCAAAAAAATCCAAAAAATTCGGAAGAATTACGAAAACGAGAGAAAAACAAAAATGTAAAAAGCACTGGAACGCGGCATGGAACCGTTTAGCGTCAGTGTCCTGGTGTGACGAGGGTAATTTCTGCACTGGAAAATTGACGCATAGAGTGACGCAATTGGAAAATGGATGCGATAACGACTAAAAAAAAACGCAAGAGCCACGGAATTAAAAAAAAAAAAAAACAAAAAAAAAGTTTTAAAATATTTAACAATATTTAAACCCGGAAAGCCACCAAAAAAAGCGTACCACATGCTCGAGAGCCTACTGTAATACGGCATGCAAAACACAAGATCGATGTTTAAAAAAAAAATACCAAAAAAAAATCAAAATTACCAAAAATGTTCAGCAGCTCGAGCATGACCACTCCTATATCCGTCTATAAAGCATGAGCATGTCCGTTCGTTCGTAACACGCGTAGCGAGTTTCGCCTAGACACCTCGGAATGCGAACCAAAATTGCAAAAGCAAAAGCGCAAAAAAAACCAAAAAAAAAACAAAACCAAAAAAACAAAAAACACATTACCTCGAAATTGCAGTAAAGATGAATCCTGTACTCGCCTTCGAGTATCTGTTCTTCGCTGTCTTTGGCCAAAC
Organism: Netelia fuscicornis; assembly: GCA_946811545.1. NCBI lineage: Eukaryota > Metazoa > Arthropoda > Insecta > Hymenoptera > Ichneumonidae > Netelia > Netelia fuscicornis. The sequence goes on along the minus strand of OX328013.1, from coordinate 42,690,992 downwards.
GACCCACAGCGAGCTCAAGGTCGAGACCATGCAGCCAGAATGGACCTCGGTCCTCTTCAAGCTGGCATTCGGGGTTTACATGTTGGTCTCGGTAGTGGTGTTAATTAATCTTCTTATCGCCATGATGAGCGACACGTACCAGAGGATACAGGCACAGTCTGACATTGAGTGGAAATATGGACTAAGTAAACTGATCCGAAATATGCACAGGTAAGAAAGAGTTCTCTTTTTTTTCGATACGATTTTTCTCCTGTTTTTTTTTTTTAATTTCTTTCTTTTCTTATGCAATCTTTCGATTATCTATCTTTATCTACGTCTCTTTCGAATTATGGCCAAAGGAGCACGATCACATTTCTGCAGACGCTGGACAAAAAATCTTTTTGAAAAAGTGTATTTTTGAAATTTTTTTCTTCTCACTGAAAATTCTATTTCCGTGTATTATCGCCGCACTGGAAGTCAAGTTCGAAAGTTTCTAACGATTGGTTGACTTTGAAAATTGACTTTTTCTTTTGCCTCGACGAGGAATTGGACGTAAAGATCTTTTTTGGGGAATTTATTTTTGAAAAATTCAAAATTCGGAACATCTAGTTTGTTATTATCTTCGTAGTTTCTGTTTTTTACTGGCATTGTATATATTTTTTAATATCAAAATATCTCCGTTTGCCAAATTTGTTTGATTTTTGAAAATTACGAATAATTCGAACATCGAAAATTTTGGACTTCCATTTCGGCTCGAAACTAAATTTCCATACGCTAAAACAAGTCACTCCGAACTGTCTCTTATTCTCGAAACGCTTGAGCCTGTCTTCTTCAACTTTTTCTCAATCTTCTCCTTCTTCGTCTTGTTTTTCCTCGAAAACAAGAGATTTTCTCAAAATCTTGCTTAAAAATCTTTCTCTAAAAACCAAAGCTCTCTCTCTCTCTGTCGCTTTCTCAAAGCAACACACCAGGATGATCGAGAACGATCACGAAACTGACCGAGAGTCGAAGAATTTGGGTTTTCAAGGTTTTCTTTGTTCGTTGACGGAGACTAAAAAAAACGGTGATAAAGAACGATAACGCAGCGACAGTGTCGTTTTAAAAATCATCGTATAACGGTACATAAAGAAAAACAAAAAAACAAAAATCAAAAAGAACGGTTACCAAAAACGCGATAGTGAGAAGAAAACGAAAAAAAAACCGTTGAAATGTTTGCAGAACGACAACAGCACCGTCGCCCTTGAATCTAATGACAACATGGATCGTCTACTTCATCAAATTGTGCAAGCAACGAGCGGCGAAGAAAAAACGACCCTCCCTCGTACACATGATGGGTCTTCAACGTACGGGACGTTTGTCGCCACGCTCGAAAATGGGAGCAAAATGGCTGGCCAAGGTCAAGAAAGGACAAGTACGTCCTAAGGACAGTGTGACATTGTCGGTCGTCCATCTAAGTCCCTTGGGCAGCCAATTATCGTTCAACAGCGCCCTCAGAATCGAGAGTGTCGTCGATTGGGACTCGATTAGAAAAAAATATTTGATACTGACCGGAAACGAGCCGGAAAAGGAAATCGACAAGGACGAAAAGGAGGACGATAACGAGAACGAAGACGATACTGGCGGACCCACGGCGTCCAATGCCTCGACAGCACCGGCCACTTCTTCGAGTCCGCCCGTTTGAAAGAAAGAAAGAAAGATCAAAGAAGACGAAGAAAAGAAAAAACCCAAAAAAAAATGTATACGACACCTCGTGTTCAAAAATTATGAAATAAAAGAAAATTAGTCTTACCGCTTGTGAGATAATTCGAAGGGAAGATAAATATAGTGTGCAGTACGTGAACGACTTAAAGAAAACAAAAAACGCAAATATCAAAAGCGAGGAAAGAAGCGAAAGAAGATGGAAGACAAATAAACGAAGAGATTTTTTGTTTGTTTTTTAAATAAGTGCGGAAACGACCGTTTGTCTAGACGAGAAGACATTTTCATCAATTTTCCGATACTCCTAGAATTTTAATATGTAAGTAACGATTATTTTAATTGAAAGCGAAAAGCTGAAGGAACGAATGAGCGATTCGTGAAAGTCGAGAGCGATGAATGCAAAAAAAAAAGAAACGAAGGAAAGAAAATTGTATTTTTATGAAATAAAACGCGATCGACCAGACGCTTGGTCCTTCGTCCTGCGAACCCGAAAGCATGCGATGCGATTTTTATTTATTATTTTTTATTTTTCAAATATTTTGTAATTTTACGTTTATTTGTGATTTTTTGTTGTTTGGGTTTCAATCTTATCGTTCACAGCGAATGCATTCGTCGAACGTAGCACATTGATAGAATTCGCGAGCGCATAATTAAGATTTCATACGTCTGCGATCGTTTGATTACGTTTTTACATCACGTATTTTCAATTTTACATTTCTTTTTTTCTTTTCATTTCGTCACGAACTAGATCGATGTGCATGAACGACGCAAGAAGAAAAGTCCGATGCAATTTAACCGCGATGCAACAAAATATGCATCCCACGTTACGACAGACCCGCTATCATAGAATTTAGTAAAATAAGTATGAAACAAAAAAAAGACAACAAAAAACCCAAAGGAAAAAAAAGAAAATCAAGAAAATAGGCAAAGCAAAAAAAGATCCTTGGCTGAAATAATTTGATGTTTTTTACGTCCTAATTTTTACCTAGATAAGTCCATGAGAAAGATAACAACGCGAGAGAATAGTGGATTGCGTAGTTGGATATGGCATGAAGGTGTTTTAAAAAAAGAAAATAATACCAACAAAAAAAAACCCAAAAAAAAATGTCATTGGTGCACGGAATGTGGACGTTGAGGGGGAATAATTTTCACGAAACGTTCGGACGTATTTGCAGTCAAGATGAATCCCGTAGTAGCCGTCGAGCTACTGTTCTTCGCCATCTTCGGCCAGACGACCCACGAACATTTCAAAAGGGTAGGAAGTGCTCAGCCCGATTGGACTACTGTACTCTTCAAGCTCGCATTCGGCATTTATATGCTGGTTTCCGTAGTCGTGCTCATTAATCTACTCATCGCGATGATGAGCGACACCTACCAGAGGATACAAGCGCAATCTGACATCGAGTGGAAGTATGGATTGAGCAAACTCATTAGAAACATGCACAGGTGAGATTCGTAACAAGCGACTTCTCAGATCTTCGTTACGACACCAAATTTTCCAACCGATTTTGCTAATCTTGCATGCCTATAACTCGCTCGAAACAAACTCCTCTCTTGCGAATCATCGACGGTACGAATCGTTATCAATCTTGATCAAAATTGCAATCAAACTGTTCGAGTTGGAAAATCGAAAACAAGAGTGAATTTTCCAACCGATTTTGCTAATCTTGCATGCCTATAACTCGCTCGAAACAATCTCCTCTCTTGCGAATCATCGACGCTACGAATCGTTATTAATCTTGATAAAAATTGCAATCAAACTGTTCGAGTTGGAAAATCGAAAACAAGAGTAAATTTTCCAACCGATTTTGCTAATCTTGCATGCCTATAACTCGCTCGAAACAATCTTCTCTCTTACGAATCATCGACGGTAGGAATCGTTATCAATCTTGATAAAAATTGCAATCAAACTGTTCGAGTTGGAAAATCAAAAAACGATTCGTGTCTCGATTTTCCGCACGATTTTCTCTATCGATTTCTTTGTTCTACGTCTGATCTATTCTAGCTTGCGCGATCGAGCACGATTACGATTTTATTAAGATCGTTTCCTTCAATTCTCTAAGTCGCTTCGTGCCGATTTTTATGCTTAAATTCTCGTGGAATGGAATCGAGGAGTTTAAAACGAATGTTCTTTTTTTTTTTAATTTAGAACAACGACAGCACCGTCGCCTCTCAATCTTCTGACGAGTTGGATGTCCTACTTCTTCAAAGCTTGCAAGAAACGATCGGCGAAGAAACAACGACCGTCCCTCGTTCATCTCATGGGTCTTAATCGATCGGGAAGAATGTCACCGCGCTCGAAAATGGGAGCGAAATGGCTCGGGAAGATAAAGAAGACTCAAGTTGCTCACAAAGATAGCGTCGCACTTTCGGTCGTTCATCTCAGTCCTCTCGGTAGTCAATTGTCGTTCAGCAATGCTTTGAGAATCGATACTGTCGTCGATTGGGATCCGGTTCGAAGAAAATATCGGGAATTGTACGGTGGCGAGGCGGAGAAAATCGTCGAGGAGAATAAAGAAGCTAACGAGGCGGATCCCCTCGTGACTTTTGAAGAATCGACCGCGACGATTGCTAATGTTCAAACGAACGAACTTACGTGAAAACAAAAGAATCGAACGATTTTCATGAAATCTGTGAAAATGTTTTCTGAACGCTGAGAAGAATCGTCTCGCGTTCATGTTTATATCCATTAAACTCATCATCGGCAACTTGTACCTTCGACATTATCGTAAAATAGGATTTTAAAAATGCGAAATAAAGATACGACGAAAAGCATTGTTTCTTAAGCAAAACGTCGAGAACGAGAGCTCGGTCGTGAGTCAAGTTTTTGACATAAAAATTCACACACCTTTATTCCCGAGTAATAATTGTCGTATGAGACATTCTACAGGCAAAACCAGGATATTACTGCGAGGAAAATAATTCCGGTATGGTTAGTCAATCGTTGATGATTTATGTGAAATTTTTGTTTTATTTTTGTCTTTTTTTTTTGGATCGTTTAGATACAATTCAATTATTTTCTAGAGCAATGCACGAACGTTGGAGTATGTTACGTGTGCATTTTTGCGAATTGCAACCCTGCGATACTGACAGGGTCGAATGGCCTGCGATATTTAACAAATTCATCGAATAGCATGAATTTCGATTCGTACGAGACATTCGTTTGGTTTTGTTTTGTCTTTGGTTTATTGGGAAAATAGATTATCGATACAAAGTGGTGCAACGAAAATTTATGGATTTTAGAATTTTGGAATAGTACCAGAGCCTGCGACCAAAATTTTGACATCATAGCATTACGACTAAAACCATATAAAGTCGATAGCTGGGATTAGTCCGAACCAAAAAATAATAATATCAGTAATTTTCTGCGTAGCGTCTGACCTGACTGCATTTTCGAAAATGTCAACAAATTTTGCCCACCTGAATCATAGTAATACGTCTGATTTTCGAAATATAGTTGAATGATAGATCTTAAACGCCGAAAAAACGTTTTTCAGACGCCAGTAGTGTGGCGCCTAGCAAGGAGACCATTTTCAAAAATAAAAAATGAGACAAAGAAAAACTTATAGCAGCCCGTCTGAAAATCTTTTTTACAAGTTAATTTGGATTAGTTGATGCGCAAAAATCAGTTTCCAGAAGAAAATGTGAGCTACCTTGTGTTTTGAGAGCGTTTTAAAAATGTTAAAAAATTTTACCGATCGGTAACATAGCAATCTGTCTGGAAATTATTCGACATGATGAAATGAGTTATCCAGATGAGTTAGCCAGATTCTACGCGCAAAACGTCTGAAAACAATTTTTTTTTGTAATAAAATGACAAAATCTATGTACATTTTCAATATCTGACGCATTGTGATAATACCGACTGCATTTTTTGTTGACATAGCAGAAACGGGCTTCCATCTAGATGCTACACTTTTGACCGTTAATACCCGACTAGTTGGGTTCAGAATCATCTCAATCTAACGATTTTATACGGTTTTGGCCGTAAAACGATCATGCATGGTTTTGGTCGTGGGCTCTCTTACTAGAATGAGTTTTAGAATTATCGAGGTCTTTGTGACCTTTCAACCCTTGAATTCGACGAGTTTATACTTCAAAATCGTCGAGACAGCCTGCCCATCTCTCGAATAATCTCTTTTCCCAATTTTCAGACGTTACAAAAGTGAAGTATCCTTTAGGGGTGCGTGAATTTATTTGTCGTTGTATTTATACACAATTATTGTTTTCATAAATTCATTCAAGTTCCATGAGGCATGAAACAGGCTGTATGAGAGTGAAACTTTTCTCGTCGTTTTCAAGATTCGAACGTTTTATGAAAAAATCGGATCGTGAAAGGGTGAAAAGCGATGAGGCCCTTTAGGGGTCGCACGAATGGATATTTTCGTCATTAACTTACACAATTAATTATGAAAACAGGCATGAAAATCATTCGCATGCGACGACTGATGAGAAGCTCCCATTCTTGTGCTATCGAGCATTGCGTTTCTGGTCAATGTTGCGAGAGAGCCCTCAAGCAGTTTTTTCGTTTTTTTGTTCGAGCAAATTTCGTTCGACGTTCATTCCATACACCGTCATACACTTCGTCACTCATCAATCCAAGAAGGCATGAGTTACGATACTTCTAGACAAATTTTCGTGTGGCATGTGTTACCAAGGTTTGCTGCAATCACACTCGACAACCCTTAGGGACACTGAAACGAAAAACAAATCATCAAATGGCTGAATTTAGCAATTATAATTTCAACAAATACGTCCAGACGTGGACGTTTAATGTATTAAGTATTGTTTAAGAAGAACGAATAGATTGGATCCTTTTTGAAATTATACGTTTTTCCAAATTCCAGTTGTAGCTAGTCCAATCGACGTCACCGAGAAACTCTTCTTTGCCATTTTTGGTCAAAAGGATGCGGATGACTTCATGACGTCTTTGCAAAGAAGATTGCAACCACTGTGGACCATCTACCTCTTCAAGGTAGGAATGAAATTCAAATCTCATCCATGTGACCTGATTACTTTTTATTCCACAAATAATTTTGTGTTCCTTCGACAGGTTTCATTCTCGGTCTACATGCTCGTCAGTGTCATCGTCCTGATAAATCTTCTGATCGCCATGATGAGTGACACTTATCAGAGAATCGTTTCCCAAAGCGACATCGAGTGGAAGTACGGACTCAGCAAACTCATCCGAAGCGTTCAAAGGTCGGTGCGATTTTCTCTGTAACAAATTTTTTTTTTTAACGAGACAAGTATTTAATTGGCTCGAGAATTAACGTTCTTGAAACTCCTGACCTCCAAATACGCATAAAGCTTGTCGAGATCAGAATTTCGAACAATTACCTGTTTTAGTGTTTCTCTACCTTGTACTATTTCGGGCAACGAGGAATGCAGTTTGCGTGGAAATATTTCACGTTTTATGTCTCCCTCTCGACATTTTTCTCGTTACACTTGAAACATCCCATCTATGATTTTATCAAGACGAGTCTGCTTTTTTAATTACTTTTTAGCAAAATCATTAAAATGGAAAATAGGCCAAGCTGATAAAAGGGCTGTAAATTTAACAAATACAAATTATAATCTTATGAATATAAAATGAAAAAACTCATTGTATTTCTGTGGTGAAATGTGAATCTTGGTTTTGTTTTTGAATGCAAATTTTATTTTACGTCTCAGAGCTCGTTCAGCACCGTCGCCGCTGAATCTTCTGACTACGTGGATAAGCTGGCTGCACAATATGCGGAAAAATTATATAGAAAAGAAAAAGGGCTTTACGCAAGATTCTCAACAAGGTGATGGAGGAAGATATTCGTTCAATCAAGTGAGTATTTTTTTCAACATTGAAAAATTTGCCTCAGACTTTTAAAAATGAATTTCCTCATTAGAGCAATATTTCTTATCTTTTTCAGAACAAAATGCAGACAAACGGGACTGCCGCGGGCCAACCAACTTCAGCGGGTAGTGCTTTTTCTTTCTCGAGCGAACCCGGTATAAACACAATCGTCGACTGGAAAATTGTTGCCAAAAAATACAGGCAACGATTCGGCGATGAACCCGAGAAGCCTTAGCTATAAGAATTTGATTCGCGAACCAATTATTCTATCGTCAATTAGAAAGACCCTACCTCGTATCGACTTTCGTTTTAATTCTCTTTTTCTTAATGAAACCACAATTTTGTAATCAGCAGCAAGGATCACAGGAGGAATACCGTTTAAGAAACGCTCAATATTTAAACTTATCAATGTCGAAGCTCCTCTTTAATTATTTTGCTCGATATGCCAACTCGCTAAAACTCGGAGCTAAAACATAATTAATCATTACATTCGGAAAATAATTTAAAAAAATGCGTATTGCTCAATCCTGAACTTCGGTATTGGACGTTCCTTTAGCAAACGGAGTCTCGGCATTTGTCTCAAGAAAATATTTTCCGCGTGTCTCTCGTTTCACGTGCTCACCCATCGTCGCGATAATATTTCCCTCGCATTTTGCGGCCTTATAGTCGGCCCAACTGTCGCACTTGACAGCAACGAATTCCTTAGGACCCGTGATCGATTCCGTCATGAATTGGTGCGATCTTCCGTGGCTGCAGTATTCTGTAAAGGAAAAGAATTAAAATTTTTTCAATAAAAAATTTTCTCTTAAAAAATTGATTAATTACGTGTTATGATTACGGAACATCCTGGCTGCCTAAAACTTCCGCCGTTTGGATAAAAATCTACGTGACCAACCGCCCTGACGAATCCAGCAGTTCCAGCACAAGTGTGAATAACGTCGACGAACTGAGCGTCGCTTGGATCAAGACGATCCTTCTGGCCCTTCACAAACGGAACTTCGAAAGCTGGCCTGGCTGGATCTAGGCCTGTGACACGTCCTATTTTACTCGATACCACCGTTCCCGCGTAGCCAGCTATATGAGCACCGAGACTGTGTCCTAATATGTGAACATCCGGGTAGGACAGGTTTCCCTCAGAGTTCATGTATTGGAGAAAATCGCCCAGATATTCACCGACCTAATTTACAAATCAAAAAGAAAATACAAGACTTTTCAAAACGTTCAAAGAACTGAAATGATTATAATCACATTGCAATAATTACTGAAGGATAGAAACGAAAATAATAAACCTGTTTAGACAGCCGAGCGGCGACAAAGTATTCCTTGATAGATCCGGCGTACCAATTGAGTGAAATAACGTTATAGTCATCGGCTGAGAGATAAGTCTTTCTCATGTATTTGACCCAGTAACTATTGACGCTGTCGGTCCATCCATGCACGATTATTTTAGTGATTCGTTCGGGTTTGAAATTCGAGGCTTGCAAATTTTCCGTATCGTTGATCTTCAGTAAATAAGATTCATCCGGATTGTCTCTGGTGAATAGATGAAAGGCAATATCTTTCTCAGGGACGAAGGACGGATCCAATATCGTTGAGAAGCTCGCACGATCGTCTTTCAGTAGAGCCAGAGAGTTTATCGAAGCTTCCCGGATCACATCGTCCTTCAAGACATCTTGCAGGCTTAGATCCGGTGGAAACAAACGGGACGCGCTTCGAGCCGCCAAACAGTAGTTCACAAATCCTGTGGGAACAAAAAACATTCGTTATCCGCCAGAATTGAAATTCAAATGTTTTTCCATATGTGAATAATCCTCTTTTTTCTTACCTATGATAAAAAGTACTTGAGCCGTCGATCGAATCATCGTGAACGTATTCGCGAGTCTCTGACAGAATAGTGAGCAGCTTTGTTCATGTGTACGCAAAACTTATCTAATGGAAAATTGGACATCGTTAGAAATCTGGACTTTCAACTTTGATGGAAAGATGATCTTAGATCACTTGAAATAATGATTCTATATCACGAGATCGAAAGAACGCATTTACATAACTCATGAGGTTTTATAAATAGCAAACAGGATTTAAAAAAATAGTTTGGTTGCATAGAACATCAAATGTTTATTGCGTGTCTATCTTTGGGCAATTGCGTACAATGAAAATTGTTTAGATAGAAACTTGATCTAGGAACTAATCTTTCTATAATGTCGGCACTCGTCCGAAAATCGTTGTTCTTTTTCTTATTTTAGAGGAAATCGCGTCATATACCTTGGGATAAGCTGAAACGTCTAAGCACTACTTTTTTCACATGAGTATTAAGATCACTTTTTATATCCATCATAGTTGGATACGATTGATTCTGGTCATTGTGCCAAATCACTGTTGCGCTAGAAGGAAAATTGGTCAACGATGACCAAAATTGTAACTCGATATCTTCAAACCTTTACAGTGCCGTTATGTATGTAGATTTTGCTAGATAATTAATTTCTTTCCCGTATCTGACGTGTTTGACAACAGTGAGGCCCAAGCGACTTGCTTCCTCACGCATAAACTTGTCTTCAGTCGGTGTCAGACCTTCGGGAAGAGGTTGACGCAGAATTGAATCATTTTGCGCAAAGTGCTCGCAAAATTCTTTAGCGATGTTTACATATTCATTGACTTCTTGCTTGCCCTTTCGCAATTTGAGACAATTTTCCCAGAGACGCTTCTCTGACTCCAAGTATTTGCGTTGGAGATCATTAGCCTGAAAATATTCGTATAACAATGGAAATGTATTGTGAGAATCGAAGATAATGAAGAAATTGGCGATTATTCCAATAATACTTACTAATTGAATTTCAGCGCACGTATGAACGTTTCCTGGATCTAATTTGAGTGAATGTTGCAGTTTCTCTAAAGCTTGCTTGTATTCGCCCATTTTCAACAGAGCTCGACCGTGACTGAAATTATCGAATTAATTAGAAAAATATTAAATTGGAAAGTTGTTGATCATGAAGTGAAAAAAAATGATTAAGCTCACTGGAAATATGTCTTAGCGGTTGGAGTTGGCACGGTTAAACAAGATTTACAAGCCATTCGCGGTTTGTCTTCTTTGTTGTAACATATCGCGAGATTTCCATGGATTCTCGACAACAAACGATTTAGCTCTTGTTCCTCTTCATCATTGTCAAGGCCAGCTTTATCAAGCATCGCAACTGCCCGAGAATACCTTAAAAAAACATTTTTTTTTAATCATCCCATCTACATTATTAAATAGTCAATCACTCGACTCACTAATCAATACAAAATTAATGAAATATAACAAATTGAAACCTCACTCTCTGATAGCTTGTCTAGTTTTGTTTCGTTTGAAACTTTCACCAGCTGTGCGAATTAGCCCATTTGCTCGCACTCGAATATTTCTAAATCGATTTCTCTCCTCAGAGCTGAGATTCTCCAAATTGTCAATAGAACCTCCCTCGATTACATCTTGTACATGCACAATGAAAAGTACTTCGGCATTCGGAGGTATAAGGGGCAAGCACCCAAGTTCTCCATATGCGTAATCTGGATGTAAAATGAAGCAAGAAGTCTCATGCTTCTTCATTGATTTAATAGCCATTTCAAGCCCCCAGATCAATTCTCCTTGACTCAAATGGAATTTGTTCGGTCCGCCACGGGCAAAAGTGGAGTCAAATGGTTCGTCGTGGTGTTCGAAGTATCCACCATAATGCACAACCACCATACTATCAGGAGGAACGACTTCACCAACACCCTTTTGTCTTACAAGCTTCATAATTTTTCCATCTTCCGTCAATTTAGTCGACTTTAATTTTATCTTGTCGAAACTCAGACTCCATGGCATCATTGCTTCGCCATTGTTCGGTATCACACTTTCCTCATCATCTTGCCCAAATTCCTCCATATTTAGCAATTTTATAATATCATTATCCGACAGTGTAGCGCTCGACTTCCATTTGTACGGCTCATCAGTATCCTCGACCATTTCCTCGCTTACATCAATAATGACACCATCTTCGGACATTAAGTCCCTAAAGAATCAAATTTTAATAAAACATCTTTTAAACAATGTGAATTCTGATTGCGTGAAATTGTTTCCAAAAGACGCAAACTTTTTTAGAGATTTTTACATTTAAATTTGGTAAACATCCATATTTAAAAACTCTATTATTCATTAATACAAGTTATGAACCGTTATTAAACTTATTTACAATTTGTTGCATGCACGAGATTGATCAATGAGAATATTTCAATATCCCATTTGTTTATTTGTTTTTATACATTTTTTGCTATCAATGAAATTTATTAATTTAATTAAATTAATTTATTAATTTAATTTTTTACTTACTTAATGCTCATACCGTCCAACGAGTTTATAAGTTTCGACATTCTTATAACTTCTTAAAAAAAAATAATTATTTTCGAGAATTATCGAGGGATTCCGTTGTTTCTTTGTCTTCAGGAATATGCGCATTCAATGAGGAACAAAGGCCGCTCTGAACTACCGGTGTCGTATTACTTCTTCTCCTTTTGATTATTTAAGACTTCTTGTCACAACCTTGACTCCGTTGTAATTCTCAAAACGCAATGAAAAACACGATGTAATATATAACTATGGGCATAGAGATATAAATACTTTGTTTTTCACAGTATCGCGTTCCTCTCCAACGTGCAGCGGTTTTCGTTTTGAAAACACGTGCGGCAACAAGTGGCTCGAGTACAAAGAAAGTAGGGCCGCGTTCAGAAAAGTTACCGGCGGGTGAAGGTAAGGTAACGTCACGTGATCAGCTCCATCCCACTCGATCGTCGTCTTTTTTGAACGCATTGGGTAACCGTTTCGCGCAATATCCAAAAAAGCGTTACAGCCTATAAAAGTTTGTCGGAAAGGATGAATATAAAACGACAAGCGATTGGTTTGTTTCAAAACCTGGCTCGTCCTTTATTTGATATTAGAATAAAATTCTTGCAAACTATTTTATTATTCTACTAGAGATTATCAGAATTCTAGTCTACGCCACAAAAATCGTTTCTGCGTATGTCGGGTTTGAATTCCTCCCGGACTTTTCAGCGAAAACTTTCCGAGTTTCTGAACGATCTCGGGTAATATTCGAGTGAGAATTTCCGGTCTTTCTGATCGCATTTGGGTAAACTTTACCGTACCCTCAACGTTTCTGAACGCGGCCTAGGTGTAATCTTCGCTGTATCGGTAATGTTGGTATCTTCATGTACTTTCGCAAATAAGTAATCTTCTCGCGTTTTCCAAGAGATGGCAGCACGAAAGTGTTCACGGCGTCTGCGCTAGATGGCAGCCTTAGTCCAGTTCGGCGTCCTAGTTCATTCTCCGTGGCATACGTATAATCAGCTGTTTGTGTTTGTGAAAAGCGAGACTCGCATTTCTTCACGAAATGTTTGATATTTATCGAATATATTCTTCATGCTGTGCGTGAATCGATCAACGTTACGAGTGTGATCGTATGTGATCGATATTACACGAACAATTTGTTTCGATAATTAATATCAAGTGATTCGCGCTAGTGCAAAGTGCGCGTTGAACTTCACGTCGTGTAGCTAGGTTAATGACGCGAGGACCCCGGTCTTCGTAAAATTGTTATCCACAGATTTTTTTGGAAGGAATAACAAGAACACTTGACATCATGTAAGTCACTCAAACGCTTAAATTATCTAGAAATTAAGATCCTACTGATTGACGAAAATAAAACGATGTCCGTTTCATTGATGTCAAACTATCGTTTGATTATCCGTGCCCTCCTAACCTACAATCATACGACAGTACCTTTAATGTTTTAACTTGTTCATCATCTTTTTAATTCCTGTGCTCTTAACGAAATTTTGTGGAAATCGTGACACAGTATCACGTTTATGAATAAAAAAAAGTTTTCATTCATAACCTTCAAGATTTTGGAGCAAACAATACATTATTAAAATGATTATTTTAAAGGCACATGACTAAAAAATCATTTGTTACACGAAATGAAAAGAACATTTATCACAAATTGGACATCTCTCGCTAGAATGAAATTGAAGTCGCTTGAGAAAAACCAAGCGACTATATCGCTTACAAAGAATAAATTCTAAGTGTGAACCGGTGATTTATAAGGATAACGAATGTTCGCACGGTCCTACAATTATAAAGATTCAATCAGTATGTAGTACATTTTTAAGTTTTAGTTATAAAGTCCCTCAAGGTGGATATTCCAGTCACGAGTTCAATAAAGAATTCTGGCAGTCTTGTTACGAGGTAAGTATAGGCATCTGTAGGCTATACGGTATGAGCCTATATCTTTATATTTATATGCAATGTGGATAACACAAACTGGAAACAGTGCGGTCGTTGAGCAAGATTTTGTTGGTAGATTTCTCGAGGTGCGAGATGGAGAGAGTTCGTCGCACGTATGGAAACAATTTTCCAACTTTACGACGTTCTACTTTAGTTCCTGTGCACAGGAACGAAACGTGCGATAAAGTTATCCGATTCCGGTGCTCGATGCGACACATGCACCACGGCTGTTCCTCGGTCTCCCTACGCCCACTGACCCTGCGCGCCCTTCGACGTACACACGTGGAGGATTTTCGTAGCACGTGCATTTTTAACTCGACGTAAAGAAGTATACTTTCTACCAACGTATCTCTAGTCCTGTATCGAATCGATATATCGACCCTCGACAACAAAAACGTTGGTTACGTAGGTATACGTAGTTTCGTTAACTCAAAAGCGATAAGATCTTGTTATTGTTCTCACATCGCTTTCCTCTTTTTTCTCTGTGACGTAGGTACGAGCACTAGGAGACGAGGGATCTCTACGTTTCGCCTTTCATCCCTACATCTTCGACAATTCCACTCGTTCAATAATTTGATTATAGACAACTGTATGAAAATTATTTGACATTGTCGACAATTTTTTCTACAAGAGATTTCTTTCAAATCTCGCCCATTGTAAAGTACAGAATGTTTCGGTTGGAAACGAGTCTTGTACCATTCTGCTTCATTAGCATATATAGTACATTTGTCGAAGCATTGTGTATCTGCGCGTGTCACGCGTGGCTATGGAGAATGCGCTTTTCGAGTTTAATCTGCGAAACCCCTATGCCGCTTTAATACACGACAATAATGTAGTACGTACATGCCTGTATATTGTGCACCCATGTACCACCGTTCATTGTTCGCTCAACGCGCTTCGGTGTCCTTAATAAGCGAATCTGGGGCGGTCTACCGGCTGAATCTCTTCGTTTAGGACCGGGGCAGGGTAATTGACGAAGCGCACACACACATATAAATATACGTTGTGTATACACTCCATCTATCTCTATACACATGCCCCTAAAGATATAATTGAAAAAGTAATTATTATTCACAACATAGACCGACAAAATGCTAATAATAATAACGAGAGTAACAATACTTAATTATCGTTGATATTATTAAAACTATATTAATGAGAGTGTATTATCAAATTATTAATTGATAAGCGCACTATAATAAAATACGTAAGAGGAGAAATTTTGTATCCTTTATGCTTTTATCTATAAAAAGAATGTTCCATATTCTCGCGAGTGACATCGTAAAGTGTTACATTAGGATATTATTTTCGTTTTATATTTTATATGCGACTCTTTCCTCGGGGCATTAGCTAAACGTTAAAAAGAAGTTCTCGGTCATCCTGGCAGCTTTGTGTTACTGTAAGCTTGTTCTAAGATCGTAAGAAAATGGACATGTACGATCGAACGATACGTCGCATGTCCGGTTGTTGGCCAGCTTCTGTCGCGTCGGTCTCGCTAGACGCAATGCGTCGACGACGCTCTGCCAGAAAGACCGCAACCGCAGCAAAGGGGAATGGAGAGATGGAACGAGCGAGCGGGCGAGACGAACGAGCAGTACTCTTGAGATTCTCGACCCGTCGAAGACAATTCTCTCTCTCTCTCTCACACACACACACACACACACATTTTCCTTTCGTGATTTTGTATATGACCGTCAGTACTTATAGATAGGTAAAAGCACTTCTGCACGTACGACAGGAACTTCTTCTTTGCTCTTCTTCCTCCTCCACGACTTCTCTTCCATCCCTCGCTTTTCGCAGTCTGCGAATATGTCTATCCCGTTTATATCCCCGTCTCGCCCGGTGAGAAGTCGCATTGCTGTCAATTTCAAGACGCGATGCGTCATCGAGAATTTCCGCATTTGCATTACACGTGTGTACGTTCAATCTCGAAGACGATACATTTTTATTCTTTTTATCAATAATTGGTTGCAATAATGAGGAAAAATAATTATCATAATAATAATACAGATAATAGCAGAAATAATTCGTTAATTAATTTTTTAATTACACCAAATAATAATAATAATAAATTATAATGGCAACAATGAGACAAAGAATAATAATAATAATATAAACAATAGCAGAAATAATTCGTTAATTAATTTTTTAATTACACCAAATAATAATAAATTATAATGACAACAATGATACAAAGAATAATAATAATAATATAAACAATAGCAGAAATAATTCGATAATTAATTTTTGAATTACACCAAATAATGATAATAATAATAATAAACTATAATGACAACAATGATACAAAGAATAATAATAATAATAATAATGTAAATAATAGGAGAAATAAATTCTTTAATTTTTTATTTACACCGAATAATAATAAAAATAATAATAAATTATAGTGAGAATTATAATGACAATAATGATACAAATAATAATAATAATAATATAAATGATAGCAGGAATAATTCTTTAGTTTTTTTATTACACCAAATAATAATAATAATAATATAAACAATAGCAGAAATAAATCGTTAATTTATTTATTAAACCAAATAATAATAAATTATAATAACAACAATGATACAAAGAATAATAATAATAATAATGTAAATAATAGCAGAAATAAATCACTAATTTTGTTATTACACCAAATAATAAATTATAATAAGAAATAACTTCTTAATTTTTTAACTACACCAAATAATAATAATAATAATATATTAATAATAAAACAAAAGCCGAAATAATTCGTTAATTTTTCATTACACCAAATAATAATAATAGTAATAATTTTTTTTTGTAAATTTATACAAACTACAATTTTTCATTACTTTCAGATAAAAATATTTCCCATTATTTCATACGAGGATTGTAACGTACGACGATATATCGTGAAAATTTTCCGGACGAGAGAGGGAAAGCGTGTTTGGTACACTATTTACCGTCCATCGTTCTAAAGTATAAAGTATGACAGTACCGCTGTCAAGCCAGCCGGAATTACGTCACTTAAGCGTGCTCGCGCTGCTGGGATTAATCGAATGGAAGTATATACACGTATAACTATATTTTGCAACGTAGAAACCGACACGCTTCCGTACCGTGGCCATTTGACACGAAATTTCAGACTCTCGAGCGTTCGTACTCGCGTCTCTCTTCTCGCGCCCGCTATTAACACGTTACACGTATACGGTATAAGTTTCCCCTCGCTCGAGTCCAAATCTCGTCTACCTGCCTCGCATGTCTCTGTCCAATTATGCAACTTTAACGTCACTCTAACCGGGATCTACGTTTATTTCCCTATTGTCATTTAATTCTCGCCGATTTTTTTTTCTTCCACTCTTACTAAATTTTTTATTTCTTCCCTTAACAAATTTTGTATTTCTTCCCTTAACAAATTTTTTATTTCTTCCCTTAATAAATTTTTTATTTCTTCCCTTAATAAATTTTGTTATTTCTTCCCTTAACAAATTTTGTTATTTCTTTCCTTAACAAATTTTGTTATTTCTTTCCTTAATAAATTTCTTATTTCTTCCCTTAACAAATTTTGTATTTCTTCCCTTAATAAATTTTTTATTTCTTCCCTTAACAAATTTTGTATTTCTTCCCTTAATAAATTTCTTATTTCTTCCCTTAATACATTTTTTATTTCTTCCCTTAATACATTTTTTATTTCTTCCTTTAATAAATTTTGTTATTTCTTCTATCGTTATCCGTGATGGAAAAAAAAGAATTGTAATTTTTCAATTGTTCCAGTCGAGAAAAATTGTATTTTGATTTTTATTAACGATGGTATTGAAAATTTAGCCAGTAACACGTGTAAGGGTGAGGGTTTTATTTTAAGGGAATTCAATTATGTGTGTGTGTTTTTTTTGTGTCTATAGGTACCAATTATGCTATTCGAGAAGGGAAAATAAGAGAATTGGTTGATTACACAGAGAGAGAATGGGAGAGAGGTGGTCGTGTGGGTCGAGGCAGGAACGAAGAGCAAATGACGATTCCACGTCACGTCACGAAATTGACCCCAAGCAGACACACACTACCGGATAATCTTGCATACCCCTGCGGGGCAATACGTATCTCCCTCGCTGCAGGATTCGCTACTCGTCGTCTAGCGTTGAGATCCGGCTCTCTTTATTTTTTCACGGATAAACATGCTTTTTATTTTCTCTCATCTGCCACGTGTGTGTCTCTCGGCCACTCGGGTCAACTTGACTTCTTTTTTTTTCTTGAATCTTTTTTTTTTCTTCTTTTTGTTCGTTGATAAAGTTAGCGTTGATGCAAAGTTCATACGCGTCTGCCGGCCTTGATTGTAATTCCATAACGTTCTATGACTTGGAAATTAACTAGTGATAACGAACTTGCTTTATTTTTAGAATGTTGGATTTTTCAACTTTGAAAGGAACAATGAAAGTGAAATTTAATTAAATTTGTACGAATCGATCAATTTTTATTTCTGATTACTGGTTGTAAATGAATCAATTTTTGTTTAATTATAAAATCGGTATATTTGATTCTTTGAGCGAGTGAAAATAATATTTTGCTAGACTCGTTTACTTCGAGAAACAAATTTATATAAAAATGCACATTTTTATCACCAGTTAAGCTAAAGTCAGTTTTTTTTATCGAGTCGTATCGACCCGAAAGAATTGATAAGAGCTTATGCATCAAGGTGGGACAGAATTTATTTCTAACTACTCGTTTTAGATAAATCAATCTTTGTTTAATTATAAAATGGTTATCTTTCATTCTTTCAACGAGTGAAAATTATATTTCTTTAGACTCGTTTTCCTCTAGACTCACTTTCCTCTAGACTCGTTTTCCTCTAGAAAAAAATTTACATAAAAATGCACATTTTTATCACCAATTAAGCTAAACTCAGTTTTTTATATCGATTCGTATCAACCCGAAAGAATTGATAAGAGCTTATGCATCAAGATTGGACAGAATTTATTTTTAATTACTCGTTTTAAATAAATTAATCTTTGTTTAATTATAAAATAGTTATCTTTCATTTTTCCAACGAGTAAAAATAACATTTTTCTAGACTCGTTTTCCTCTAAAAAGAAATTGACATAAAAATGTACATTTTTAGCTAAACTTAGTTTTTTATATCAATTCGTATCAACCCGAAAGAATTGATAAGAGCTTATGCATCAAGGTGGGACAGAATTTATTTTTAATTACTCGTTTTAGATAAATCAATCTTTGTTTAATTATAAAATAATTATCTTTCATTCTTTCAACGAGTAAAAATAATATTTTCTAGACTCGTTTTCCTCTAAAAACAAATTGACATAAAAATGCACATTTTTATCACCAATTAAGCTAAAGTCAGCTTTTTTATATCGATTCGTATCGACCCGGAAGAATAGATGGCAGCTTATACGTCAAGGTGGAACAGAATTTATTCGAAGATACTTTAAAACGTGTATATTTCACGAGAGTCGAAAAACTCCATTTCCGGTGACACGCGTTATAGATCGTACGAGCTACACGTGGGTGTGTATCTCTGTGTGTGTGTGTCGAGGTGCGTGGGCCCCGAAGAATTATATGTTCGATTCTGGATCAACCTGTACAGGTGGCTTCCTTCTTCCGTGTCATCCATTACCTCGTTTCCGACGATCTGTCACAGAGAAACGTTGTTCAACCTCTCTCTCTCTCTCTCTCTCTCTCTCTCCCTTTTCTCTCTTCTCACCGACACGGTTAGCCTCGATCATCGATCCGGACCTAGTTCGTTGAGCTCTCATTGTTCCCACTCCAAGAGACCAGTTCCGATATTTGATCGTTAAAAGCGCTGGCACGTAAATGCAGATATGGCAAGAGCGAAAAATAAATAAATAAAAATGCCCCCCAATTTCTATTCAGACCTACGAATAAAAGCTGTCGCTAAACTTCATACAAAATAAAGTACGGAAGTCATATTTTGTCGTTTGACTTGCGAAATATTTCTTTAGACAAATTTATATAATAAAATGCGAGTTTTGTCATCGATAAATCGATTCGAGGAGATTGATCGAAAACAACGTTTTTTTTAAATTGTACAATTTTAATTTAAAAATGCGATACGAAAATGTAAATACATAAAAGCACAATTGATCGTTTTGATGTAAAGATTTTTAAGGTAGTCCTATCGTTACAGCGTTTCCGTTAGATTTCACTGAAAATTTGCAGAAACGTTCTTTGATGTCATATTTATATGTGTGTAAAATTTCAAAGGCCTTTATCGACTCAAAAATCACGATATTTATTCTTGAAAATCGTCACTTTTCGCAATCTCCCATAAGAGCCCGTGTTAAATATTGCAACATTATACAACGAGTATCTCAATCATTTGATCGATAAAGCTTGTTGAAATTTTGCACACATTTTTATATGACATCAAAGAAGCTTCGATTAGTTTTTATAACAAATCTTATGGAAACAAAAATTCATGATTTTGTTTATTATATAACAAATAAACTTTACGTAGGATCAATTTGAATTTTGAGTATGTTGTTCTTTAGTCGATTTGCAACAACTTTTCTTAATAAACTTTAACGCTTGGTCCACTTCCAATGTGAGAAAAAACGGGAATACAGTTTTAATCCCCCACCCAACGATAGGCCTCCCTTAAGGGGGTAAACCTTTCTAGAGGCCAAGAAATATAGCAAAATTTGTGATTTTTTTTTAACGAAACTAAACAACATATCGAAATTTTGTAAAAAGATATTTATTATACAAGTATTGAGTATTGTTTATAAATTTTATCAGTGATGTACTATACAAAATGGCGGAATTCTCCCCTACCTTAAGGGGGTAAACCTTTCTAGAGGCCAAGAAATATAGCAAACTTTGTGATTTTTTTCCAACGAAACTAAACAACATATCGAAATTTTGTAAAAAGGTATTTATTATACAATTATTGAGTATTGTTTATAAATTTTATCAGTGATGTACTATACAAAATGGCGGCATTTTCCCCTACCTTAAGGGGGTAAACCTTTCTAGAGGCCAAGAAATATAGCAAACTTTGTGATTTTTTTCCAACGAAACTAAACAACATATCGAAATTTTGTAAAAAGATGCTTACTATACAAGTATTGAGCATTGTTTATAAATTTTATCAGTACTATACTAAACAAAATGGCGGCATTTTCCCAGCTGTTAGTTTTCTTTTTCATTGCTACCTGGCTGAGCCCACAACTCCTGCAATTTCAAAGCCACGATAATGAACCAAAAAGAATTCGATAGAGTATGAGAACAGCTTCGACCCAACGTAGGATTCCTTTTTTTATATTGCATAGTTCAAATGTTATTAACAATTTTCGTGATTTTTTTTGCGTTTTGTTGACATTTTTGTTGAACAACACGTCACTTTTGTAAAAATCAATTTAAAAAACAAATTCTACGTAGTGTCAAAGCTGTTGTCATATTATATCAAATTCTTTTTGGTTCATTATCGTAGGTTTGAAATTGTAGCAGTTATGGGCTCGACCAGGCAGCAATGAAAAAGAAAACACGCGGCTGGGAAAATGCTTGTAAACCGCCATTTGATTTACTACAGCTCTGATAAAATTTATAAACAATGCACAATACTTGTATAATACGAACCTGTTTACCAAATTTCGATACGTTTATTACTTTCTTCGAAAAAAAAAATCCCAATCTTCACTACATTTTTTAGCTTCCACAGTAGTTTATCCCCCTTAAAAAAAATTCGATTTGTCCAATTTATAACAATTTTACAAATCGACATCAAAAAACAATTCCTAAAATTGAATAAAAACGTCGTCTTTTCCAATTCCACGAAACAGCAAAGCTTCAGCTTTATGCAAAAAGCACAATGGCACATTGAATCTATTTCTACATTTGCAAAAGTGAAGTGAAATACGACGAAAGTAACGTATAAACGTCGAGTTGAAAATCACGGAAATTCACAAATATACGTTTATATCTGTGTAAACGAATGCAAAAGAAAGGAAGGAAAAAAAGTAAAGAGAAAAAAAAGGAAAACGTGACACGAGTAAAGATATAATAATCGAATTTGGCAGAATGAAAATACGATGAGCTCTCGCGTTGGCTGGTTTTTTCGAGGGTCGAAACGACGACCGTTCCGTCGACGAAGTACGAACGTCGAGAGACGAATAATACACACGCACATAGAAGAAGCGAGAACGAAACACGAGTGAAGAGAGCGCAGAGGTGGAAGCTCGCGGAAGCGCAAGCGCGAATTTAGCGTGTCTCGGACTCGAACGAGCCTCGTGGCGCGTAGAGTTAGAACTTTGGCTTCGATGCTTTTAGTCCGTCTCCGTCCCTTCGTTCATTCTCGTCCTTCTACTCTTCGTCGGCATTTTCAACGACGATAGACACGTTGATAAAGACAGAAAACTGAGAGAGAGAGAGAGAGTGAAAAAAAAACAAATTCTCATCTCTCTCTCTCAATTTTTCGTTCCCAAGACTCGTCCCCTTTTCGCGGTCGAACTCGCAAAAGAAAAGAAAAAATGCCGTCGAAGACCGAGAGCAAATCGAATTTGCCTCGTAGCCCGAGGTTCAAGTGTATCGAGCGATAAGAAAAAGCTGCGAGAAGATTCTACGAGACAGAATGTAAAACGGGACGAGTGGAAGCGACACGAAAAATTTAAATAAAAGAAGAACGCAGGAGGAAAGGAGAGAAATAAAACAGTCGAAAAGCAAAGTGGATACAGAAGAATGACGAAGATCCTTCCTCGTTTTCCCAACGTTATGAAAGAAAACAGTCAGTAAGGTTAGCAAATTGTGACAAAAAAAACTAAACGGTTAAAGACAAAATAGAATTCCGCCATTTTTGTAAAATTAAAATAAACAAGAACAATTTGAAAATTAAACTCTGGGAAAAGTTTGATATTTTTGAAGAGTCGATATGTCGCGTGAAATTTTGAGCGAATTGGACGAGGGCAAGAGTTTGTCCAAGGTGACGACGCGCAAGGTCGAAGGAGTCAAGAAGGACAGTAGCAAAGCTCAAAGAAGATGGCGACTATTGGCGCGCGCATTGACGCGTTCGCCGGAACCGTCGTTGGACATCGAGGACGAAATATCGGTTCGTCGTTTTACTTCTTTCGATTTGATAAAACCTGTGCTTATAGAAAATGGCCTCGCCGATCCGGAATCGACATGGTACGATTATCGTACGTTACTCGATCATGAGATATTCGAGATCGAGATTCGACGGATAAACAAAACATCGTTCACGGCGAATGAACTAATGGGATTCAATAATACGGGAAACGTTTGCGTCTGGCCGTCAGAGGAATGTTTGGCGTATTATCTTCTTAACAATCGGGACGTTTGTCGCAACAAAATGGTGTTGGAACTTGGCGGTGGTATGAGCTGTCTAGCCGGTGTTTACGTTGCCAAATATTGCAGACCAGCCGGTGTAACGCTCACCGACGGCAATGTCACGAGCGTTGACAACGTAAGATGCATCGTTGCCAGAAACAACATGGCCGATTTTGTTAAATGTGGCGTCGTACAGTGGGCAAGAGCCGCCGCGGTACTGCGACAGGACAACATAGCCAATAATTCAACCTCCAATCGGATTCAGGTGATTGTCGAACGGATATTTTTGATCCGGGGATTTTCATTGCCAAAATCATTTCGTGGGTCGTTTGTTCATTGTTGTTTAATGGGAGAAACGTTAATACGTTTTTGTAACTACAAAATTGCAACTTTATTATGGTTAGAATTCAAAAATTTCAAGCTTTTATTGTTTTGTCGTTTTAGAAATTTTTTGTTTTAATTTTGTTTTTGTTATTTTTTGAAAAATAAAGTTGAGAGGATTATAAAAATTTACAAATTGTGGAGGTCGATTGCTAAAATAATCGTTTTTATTGCTGTAAGGAATATTGAAACAAAATTTGAAAATTATTCGTTGAATTAAAAAAAATGAGGAAATATAATTCGAAAGAAAAAAATTGGTACAGATTGGCAACACGGTGGTTCGAGCTAGAGGCGATGAAACATTTATCATAACGCATCAAGCATTTATCGTTTTGTCATTTTAGCATTTTTTATTCTAATTTTATGTTTGTTATTTTTTGAAAAATAAAGTTGAGATTGTTATAAAAATTTACAAATTGTGGAGATCGATTGCTAAAATAATCGTTTTTATTTCCGTAAGGAATATTGAAGAAAAAAATTTGAAAATTACACATTGCATACAAAAAAATGAGGAAACATAATTCGAAAGAAAAAAATTGGTACAGATTGGCAACACGGTGGTTCGAGCACGGAGGTGATGAAACATTTATCATAACCGGGATGTCGCAATTATTTTCATAAATAATCCGTAACCAGGGAGCTCCGTTAATAATTGTCCATCAAACCGGGTGCAATGCCGACGGACGTCTAGTTATTAATACACGAACAACAGAGTGCAGGAGAACGCTTCCGGCTAAAGCTTGATTTTACTTCCGCTCTTTCCATACTGCCTCGCTCTACCATCGCGTCTCCTATACGATAAATCCAATGCAGTCATCCATGCCTATCTCTCGCATAACCATATTGTAATTTAAAAAAACAAAATTCCTATTTTCAATCTCGATAAAAAAAATTTCAACAAAAAAAACATCTATAAAACAAAATTCAATTTACAAAATTATCAAATTTATCTTCAAGAAAATTCCAATCGTTATTTCTTATCACAAATTTATCATCCACGCTTATCTCTCGCATAACGAAATTATAATTTAAAAAACAAATTCCTATTTTCAATCTCGATAAAAAAATGTCAACAAAAAAAACATCTAAAAAACAAAATTCAATTTACAAAATTATCAAAATTATCTTCAAGAAAATTCCAATCGTTATTTCTTATCACAAATTTATCATCCATGCCCATCTCTCGCATAACCATATTGTAATTTAAAAAAGCAAATTCCTATTTTCAATCCCGATAAAAAAAAATTTCAACAAAAAAACATCTAAAAAACAAAATTCAATTTACAAAATTATCAAATTTATCTCCAAGAAAATTCCAATCGTTATTTCTTATCACAAATTTGTCATCCATGCCTATCTCTCGCATAACGATATTGTAATTAAAAAAAACAAATTCCTATTTTCAATCCCGATAAAAAAAAATGTCAACAAAAAAACATCTAAAAAACAAAATTCAATTTACAAAATTATCAAATTTATCTTCAAGAAAATTCCAATCATTATTTCTTATCACAAATATCGATAAAGTTAAACTTATAGAAAAAACGACCCCACAGAACTTTTTTATCTTCTCTCAATCCTCATTTTTCTCACGATTTTTGGTGCTTTATCATATAACAATGGTAATGTGTTCGATTACGGAGGATTTACCGTAGCGTGAAAGATAAAAAAAACGATGAAAATTGTCGACAGACACGAAGCATGGAGAGTGTCGACGAGTCGAGACGAACCGAGGGACTTTACGATGTGATACTCAGCGCCGATTGTCTCTTCTTCGACGAAGCTCGTCTCGATCTCGTCGAGACGATATACGGTTGGCTCGCGGAAAACGGTGTTGCCCTACTAATGGCACCGAGACGAGGCACGACATTCCAAAAATTTGCCGAAGCCGCGATAAAGCGTGGCTTCATTGCGCGAGTCACCGAACGATACGAGCCCAAGGTATGGTCGAGACATCTGGAACTCGTCGAACACGGTCAAGAGTACTCGCCCGATCTTCACTATCCGATATTGCTCGAATTGACCAAACAACAAAAAATATCACCTGGTTGACGACAGTTTCCCAATAGAAACGAATATTCTTCCTTCTCGTTATATTATTATTATTTTTACACGTGAACGATCCATCGCGTTATCCTTTTTTATCGCCACGAAAAACGACCATTTTGTTTTGCCACGTTGGAATATTTCTCATTCGCATTTTTTTCTTTCTCCTTTTTTCGTTTATTTTTTGTTTTTTTTTTTTTTTTGTTGTTTCATTATTTTATTTCACGTCGAAACTGTCGATACGTCGATGGATTTTCGGGTGATAATAAAAATGACGAATGAGATCGAGCGTTGCGTTAAAAGAGAAACCATGTGTCATGAGTTTTTTTTTATCGCCGACGATGCAAAAATCAAAAATTTTTCAACAAGCTTAGAACGATAGGGAAAAAAAGGGTTTTTTTTTCAATAAACAGTTTTTTAAATATATCTCACGACGAGATTTGCCACTCGTTTCGAACTCTAACAAATGGCCTTTCGATACATTGAAATGAAAAATTGACGATTTTTCAATCGGAAATTCGATCGAATAAATTCAATCGATCAATTTCTTTTGGAAAATAGTCAATTTTTTAATCGGTGCCTACATTTATAATTGCCAGACGATTATTATTGTTAAACAATACGAAATAAACAAATCTATCGCGCGAACGAGAATAATTTATAAAATAAATTAGAGACATAAAAAAAAAGCGAAGAAAAAGACGAAAAATCGAAAAGTTTCAGGAATTATCGTCACGAATAACGCTGGACGTGTTCAAGATCGATAATTGTTTAAATGTAATTGTTGGTGCGCCGGATCGTGAATAAGCGCTGGACTCGATAGTACAATAATCCGTAATTGTAACGAATAATGTTAATTTATCATCACGAAGATCCTTGAAGAAAAAAAAAAGAAAAGAAAAACAATTAAAACAAAAATATTCCTACATATATATATTTTAAAAATAGTTGTAAATTTTCCCGGTCGTCCTCTCGATCCCTTTGTGGTCGAGGGACACCGACCGTGTGCCTGGGTGTGGAACGTTTACGAGAGCGAGAACGAAAATAAACCAAACATAGCACGATAAATTAAACCTTTACGTGAAAAAAAAAACAAAACAAAAAAAGCGATGGAAAAATAATAAAACTCGACGACCGGAAGTCAGCCGGACGACACCTGCCATTGAGACTCAAGATAAAGCATCGAGAACGACGAAGAATACTAATTCTAATATATATTCGTTCCATGACACGACAAACACCACTCGCGAGCTTTCCAAAAATAATTCGTAATGTTTTTTTCTGTTTTTTGTTTTTTTTTAATTCTAACGACGAGTATCTCACATTATATATTGTTGTTTATTCCACGCGAGAAGTTTTCATTAACTCACTTTTGCCACGTGCATTCTCCTTTTCTAATTTCCCTACTGACAAAAACTTCCGGAATTTTACGAATTCCAATATTTCCAGAATAATCGAGTTCACAAATTTTTATATACTCGCTTTACTTTTTAGCTACATTGTTTTATATAATTTGTCGATAATAAAATGTTTGTAAATATTTTTAAAAAATTGTCATTTGCTCAAATTTAACGCTATTTTTTTATGTATAACAAGAAAAACGTCTATGAAAAATTGTGTTTCTCCAAATAATTTTGTACAGCTATTTTTTAATTATAATTTTAATGGCTGTTGAAAAAAAAAAGGAAAAAAGAAAAAATTTCTAACGAAAACGTCCATTCCATCTGGACTAGCCCATACGTGCCTGGCCCAAATCTTCGACAAGACCAGATCATACGATTAATCAAACCCTCTCGATCATATAATGGCGGATCATCCCTGAACACCTAAAAGGTCTTTACGGTCCAAGAGCGATACCTCTCAATTCCAAAAGGTCGTTAAGGGAAAAACATCCACCGTCTCGCTCCACCTTCCGTCACAATCTCGTCGTTTTTTTTTTTTGTTCCTTCTTCTCTCTTGCCTGCCCTCATAAATCCTCGTGATCCAATATAAAAGGATAAAAGTATGAGAGAGAGAGGAAAAAAGAAATCCGATCGGAGCCTGACAGTGACAATTCTTCGTCAATCATCGAGAATCTCGTCGATGAGGACGAAAAACGAAAATGATCGAGGTGGCTTTTGCCTTGTAGTTGGCTCTTTCGGTATTGAAAAAAAAAAAAACTTTTTGTCGATGGATCGCGGAAGTTCGGTTAATGACTTCGTTTTCTCTCTCTCTTTTTTCACGTTCCGTTGACACGCCTGCTCATCTTCTTCCTCACTCGAGTTCGAGATCTCGCTCGTTGAAACGTCTCGCCCTTTACGCTCCCCCCTTTTTTCGAAGGACCAATCTAGTTGAGACTAGTCAAGTATTTTATCGATCTTGCACATAAAATATTAGTCTGAGGTATTTTACTCGTTGTCAATTTTTCAAGGACTGGTACCTCTCGCTATTTATTATTGTCGTTATTGATATTAATATTATTATTGTTATTATTATTGATAATACTCGACTATATCTGTAGTCTCCTGAAACTCCGAGAATTGTGTAATATGTATATATTAGATAATGTATATGAATATCTTATACATGTAATAGGAATATTATATTATCACCAGAGAGATAAGAAACGCGAAGAATTATTATTGTACAGAGAATTAAAGAAAATTCATTATTTTGAATATTTCTCATTTTTATAATACCCTTCCATCCAGTAATTAATAATTATTATTAATTATATTCTATAAATAATATGATAAATAATAATTATATTATATATAATTATAATTGTTAATATTATATATTATATATATATATATATATATATATATATATTACATAATTATAATTATTGTCATATAAATATATATATATATATAATTAATAATAATAATAATATAATAACAATAATAATTATTTATATTTATTATATAATTATTATGATTATATTATTATTATTATTATTATTATATTGAAATATAAAAAAATGGATATAAATAAAATTAACAAAATTTGTTCACATAATTATAATTATTGCTATATAAATATATATATAATTAATAATAATAATATAATAACAATAATAATAATTTATATATATTATATAATTATTATTATTATATAATTAAATGTAATTGTTGGTATATTATTATATCAATAATATAATAACAATAATAATTATTTATATATATTATATAATTGTTATTATTATATTATTATTATGTTGAAATATTTAAAAAAAGGATATAAATAAAATGAACAAATTAACAAAAATTTGTTCACGATTGCGTGCAAGAATGAATAATAATGTAAAGATGAAAAATTTCGTTTCTGCCCCAAGGCCAGAAAATTGACATTCGTTGGGTCCGAAAATTTTATGCAACCGTCTCAGCACCTGCGAATGTACGATGGAACCATTAATCTCGCTGCCTCTCTCACCGCTGTGGCTCGTCGCTCTTGCGGTGCTTAATGGCCCGTGCCACTGCTCCACTCTCGGCCGAGACTAAATACGCACAGTCGTGTTATAAGAAAAATCGAGGATTTGTGCACAGTGCAGTGAGCCCGTGTCGCTCCGACGACCCCGTTATCTGCCCCCGAACCAACATCCCCCTTCCACCCTCTCACCACCCCCCTCTTTCCCACCCAACTATGAAATTAAGGATGAACGCCAAAGTATAAGACTTTTATTCTTTGCTGCTGTTGCTTTTTCACAAATGACTCGATCCAACTGTCCTCTCCCGTCATTTTTAACGAGCTCATCGCTTTTAAATCTCCCCCTCCGCTGCTTTTTGTACGCGACGGATGAGAGAGAAAAAAAATATAACGTATTGGCAAAAAGGGAGAAACGAGTTTATCTAGAGCGAAAAGATTATCGATCACGTCCCGATATAAAAAAAATGTTTAAAAAAAGATAATGCAATTTTTTCGAACATACCAAATTTTCATCCTGCAATCTCGTTCGATAAACTAATCTCTGTTTCTTTGAAAATTCGTAACTCAATTCTATTCTCATTATCCTTTTAATTTTGATACTGCAAGAAATTATTTTGATTAGAATCATTTTTTTATGAAATTATTCGTAATTTTTATTGTTTATAAATCCAATATTAATTGTCTTAAATGTGTTTGAACAATTTGTTTAAACGAGTTTGGAAGCTTTTCAGTTATTGCAAAAATTATTTTCATTAGAATCATTTTTTTTTTATTAAAGTATTAAAACAATAATTATTTATTATAAATCGAATGTTTCCTGCCTTAAATACGATTTAGAGTTTGATTAAACGAGTTTGGAAATTTTTCAGAGTATCACTAACTTTTACATTTGTGGTTACAACCTCCCCCCCCCCCCCTCTCCCACCTCGCCATCTCACGTGCCACTCCCAGCTGAGCTATTCGCCTATCTGTGTTTTGCTATTCTAATTCTCGTGCTACTGCACGAAATATCTATTCCGAGCTCTCGTTCTGTCTCAAGCTTCTGCACCAAATGTTTGCCCACTGAAAGACATATGCAGGCACGCACATAGGCGGTGAAGGGAGTTGGATCGAAAGAGAGCCAAACGGGCCAATGTTAATCGGACTTTGCCATTTGTTTCGATTCTATCCGTTCTTGTTAGTTGTAAGAAAAAAAAAATGAAAAAAATACGAATCCGTAATTTTTTAAAAATACGCGTTTTTATTGATTATTATTAATTACATTGTTATCGACGGCTTAATTAGTTCTTTTATTAATTAAGCTATATAAAATAAAGAAAATTAAGATAATCAATTAGATATATAATAATAATATTAATAATATTATTATATTATAATATTTAATTGATTAGCCATTATTAATATAATGTTAATATTATTATTAAATAATAATAATATTAATATTCTATATCTTAATAATGATAAAAAAATAGCTTTTTTGAGAGAGAATTTGAGTATTCGATCACAAATATTATTATATTATGATATTAAATTCATTAACTATTATTAATATATTATTATATAATAATAATATTAATATATTCTACGTCTTAATAAAGATAAAAAATGAATTTTTTTAGAGAGAATTTGGAGCTTTGATCCGAAATATTATTATATTATAATATTTAATTCATTAACTATTATTAATATATTATTATTATTATTATTATATAATAATATTAATATATTCTATATCTTAATAAAGATTAAAAAATAGCTTTTTTTGAGAGAGAATTTGAGGATTCGATCAGAAATTTTATTATATTATAATATTTAATTCATTAACTATTATTAATATATTATTAATATTATTATTATATATTAATAATATTGATATATTCTATATCTTAACAAAGATAAAAAAATACCTTTTTTTACGAAAATTTGGGGATTCGATCAGAAATAATACGCCACGTTACGATGAGAATCACGAGACTTTCTGAAGGTATTTTGTCGACGAATTTATTTCGCAATTCAACGAACCGGGACTTCCCGTCGTATATCAATCGACGGGCACGGGGCGAGCTTGCATTAGTTTTAATTAGTTCCCAGACGACCGATCGAACTAATACACACGCCGTCTGAACTAGGGACAACTGTATATACGACGTTATAATTGCTCGACATAACTGTGACGAAATTAGATTATTGCTAAAAGGGGCCTATAAAAGAACGAGCGGAAACTCGTGGAACTAGAACGTCTAATTATTTGGCAATGATTGAATGTTCGCCAAGGAGGACGTTATACTCTCGGATTTTGCCCAATCACAATATTCCATACGCGTAACGATCTGGAAATCAAAACTATATTTAAAAAATCGATCATAATTTTATTATCTTAAAATTAATTCAATCAATTAATTAAACTCGTTAATTAAAAATATTTTTGGGAATATTCTTACGATTTATATTTAATATTTTGCGAAATCATTTTATTCGTCGTTCGTTTTCTCGTTGAACGGATTATAAAATAAAATTTAAATATGCGTTATAAATCGAGGGAACGTGTACGTCAGTGTCGAGCGAGCGAAAAGTTGATAGGACGAAATTCACGCCACGATAACGCGAACGGTGAATTTTGGCCCGGAGGCGAAACGGTCGCGATATTCTATTATATTAATCAAATCGTAGCGAGAGAACGAGAGACTCGAAGATGTTCGCGAGCTTTTTGACTTTTTGACGTGTCATAGTCGACCGTGACAACACAACTTTTCGCGAGAGAGAGAGAGAGAGAGAGTTGAGTGAACGCTTGGGCCAGAGAAATGTCGTTGGGAGTTCGCACATTTGCCTTGGCAAAGCTAGATAAGCATCCGGGGTGTTTCCCGTTTTCTTGTTCTCTTCCCGTTTATACGCGTAAATCGTAAATATACGAGTACGACAAATTATTCGTCGCAACAGTTTTCCCACCTTCTTCGTTCCTTTGAATATATTTTCGACCCAGAAGTCGTCGTCGTTAGAATTACGAAATTTAGGAAAATTTTCGCTCGATGCTTTTTGCTCGTTTGCTCGTCGTTTATGTTATAGTACGGGAGCCCACGACAA
The DNA here is from genome assembly GCA_946811545.1 of Netelia fuscicornis. Classification (NCBI taxonomy): domain Eukaryota; kingdom Metazoa; phylum Arthropoda; class Insecta; order Hymenoptera; family Ichneumonidae; genus Netelia; species Netelia fuscicornis. The sequence goes on along the minus strand of OX328013.1, from coordinate 42,658,977 downwards.
AAATTTTGACATCATAGCATTACGACCAAAACCATATAAAGTCGATAGCTGGGATTAGCTCGAACCAAAAAATAATAATATCAGAAATTTTCTGCGTAGCGTCTGACCCGACTGCATTTTCGAAAATGTCAACAAATTTTGACGACCTGAATCATAGTAATACATCTGATTTTCGAAATATAGTTGAATGATAGATCTTAAACACCAAAAAAACGTTTTTCAGACGCCAGTAGTGTAGCGCCTAGCAAGGAGACCATTTTTAAAAATTAAAAATGAGACAAAAAAAAACTTATAGCAGCCCGTCTGAAAATCTTTTTTACAAGTTAATTTGGATTAGTTGATGCGCAAAAATCAGTTTTCAGAAGAAAATGTGAGCTACCTTGTGTTTTGAGACCGTTTTAAAAATGTTAAAAAAATTTACCGATCGGTAACATAGCAATCTGTCTGGAAATTATTCGACATGATGAAATGAGTTTCCAGATGAGTTAGCCAGATGCTACGCGCAAAACGTCTGAAAACAATTTTTTTTGTAATAAAATGACAAAATCTATGTACATTTTCAATATCAGACGCATTGTGATAATACCGACTGCATTTTTTTTGACGTAGCAGAAACGGGCTCCCATCTAGATGCTACACTTTTGACCGTTAATACCCGACTAGTTGGGTTCAGAATCATCTAATCTAATGATTTTATACGGTTTTGGCCGTAAAACGATCATGCATGGTTTTGGTCGTGGGCTCTCGTATTATTAGGCTTGATGCGAGAGGTTTAAAGTTATGTCCGAGTACAGGAGTTTGACAGCGTTCGTTAAAAGTTAATATTTATGGAAATTGTAATATATCGAGATTAAAATTGGGATATTCGGGTTGTGCGGGAAAGTACCAATTTCCTTTTTGCCTTTTTAGCCATTTTTATGGACTATCGCCATTTTTATTTTGATATGTTGCAATGTATGGGAATATTCACGTTTTCTACCTTTTCACTTACTAATTCGAGTGCCAGCAATAAGGGACCTATTTATTCGTTATGGGTGACAAATTTCCGATGGACATAAGTTTTTATAGCTTTTGATACGATCAAAATTCACCGTAATACAATAGGGGCCAATTTTGATGGATATCGCAAAACCGCGAAAAATCGACTTTTCACGCTGCTGTATCTCTGTTCTCGTTCGACCGACAGAAAATTTGATGAATTACTTTTTAAAGAGCTGGTCGAGGACTTGACAACCAGCCAAGGATCATCCGGATAGCTCAATTTTTGTGGCCGTGGCAACATTTCGCAAATCACGATTTGCTCAAATCTACAAAAAATTTATATTTTTATCAAAAAGCTCTAAATCGCGGTCAAAATTGAAACCTTTACGAAGAAAGTTGGATCAACACTTTCCATATAACAAATCCTGTTTACGTCGAGACACAATGTTCGATATTTTCGAGCGGGGAAACAAAATTAGAGAAATTTCAATCGCCATTCTCTTCATTATTTATTATTATTATTATTATCATGACGATTATTTACAATATCCCGTTCCATTTTTTCTCTCCAAGCCTGGACAGGTTCCACTTTACGCGCGAGACCGTTGACTTTATTTTCCAACTTTCGCGAGAGACTCGAGCACAGACCGAGGGTCTGTCTCGCTTTTTTTTTCATTGTTTCTTTTTTATTTCGGGTTGAAAAAAAAATTCAATCTACTATCCCCCACGCGCGAGACCGTCTCGCTGTTTTGGTAGACACCCTACGTATACTTATTTCACTTTTGCGCTGGTCGCCAGAGTTTTATACGCGTACATAGTCGACCACGTACAATTTTCATATTCTCATTTTCTATATACGTATACATAGAAAGTTTTCATATTCAGGCGGTAAAGAACGCGAAGTCCTCTTTTTCATATACATATTTTTTGTATATACGACGGGATTATAAGGTCTCCGCAACGGACGTGTAACCAGCAACATTGGAAGACCCTCAAGCATTCGCTCGTTGTGGCTAGTCCGATTATAGTCTTATGCGCTTTTTAGAATGGTGATATCGCGTGTTCGACATCGTTTCTTCGCACTTATACCCTCGTAATCAACGTCAGGGTCATATAAAACAAAATTATTATAACCTTTCTCGTCCGCTATTAACGATTGTTTATTTATATTTTTCCTCGAACTTGACGTTTATTAAACAATCTTTTAAAAAAACACAGGTAAATATTATTTTAGTATTCTGAAGAAAATTTCCAATTCTACGTGGAAACTTTTGGACCAATAAGAAAAAAACAAATTTAACCTAACTACACTTAAGGTAGTCGTAATGGTTGGGGGAGGATTCAATTTGTATTCCTGTTTTGTTTCTTACATTCCAAGTGGGCTGAGCGTTTAAGTTCATTAAGAAAAGTTGTTGCAAATCGACTAAAGAATAACATACTCAAAATTCAAATTGATCCTAGGTAAAGTTTATTTCTTATATAATAAACAAAATTTTACTTATAATAAGTACATTTTCACTGAAATCTAACGGACACGGATAGGACTACCTTAATTTTAATCCCCCACCCAACGATAGGACTATCTTAAGGTAGTAATATCGTTGGGTGGGGGATTAAAATTTTATTCCCGTTTTTTCTCACATTGGAAGTGGACGAAGCGTTAAAGTTCATTAAGAAAAGTTGTTGCAAATCGACTAAAGAACAACGTACTCAAAATTCAAATTGATCCTAGGTAAAGTTTATTTGTTATATAATAAAGAAAATCGTGAATGTTGTTTCCATAAGATTTGTTGTAAAAACTAATTGAAGCTTCTTTGATGACATATAAAAATGTGTGCAAAATTTTAATGGGTTTTATCGACCAAATAATGGAGGTACTCATTGTATAATGTTGCAATATTTAACGCGGGCTCTTATGGGAGATTGCGAAAAATGACGATTTTCAAGAATAAATATTGTGACTTTTAAGTCGACAAAAGTCCCTTAAATTTTACACACATGTACATATCCCGTGCAGAAATTTTGGCAGGGGTACAGCTGAATTCTGAGTTGTATCCCGGGCTCCTAATCGGGATCTAGTCCGATATCGGATCAGATTCGAGGACTAAATGTAAGATCCGTAAACTGGATTTCATTAGGAATCCCGATCCGAATCCGTTAATGACTCTAACTGGATTCGAGCAGGGATCCCGATCAAATCACGTAAGAATAATGAATTGCTGAAAGCATTATATTAAATACTAGCTTCTACCCGCGGCTTCAAGGAAACAAATTAAAAGCAGCAGGATAGGCTGAGAAAATAATAAGTACGTATATGAAAAAAGTCTATGTAATTGTACGATCCAAGAATTGTATAGCACACTTATTGGAGTGTGAGCTAATTCTTTGCAGCACGTTCCAGAGGAAACTTAATACTTTTCTGCACACTTTACGCATTTATAATGCCAGCGGACGCATGGTTCGTTTGTGAGAAGCGGGATGGCCATGCGCCACCTGTCGGTGATGACATGAAAGAACGTTTCTGCAAATTTTCAGTGAAATCTAACGGAAACGTTGTAACGATAGAACTACCTTAAGTCTCCAGACTGCTCCAAGACTCAGAGGACACTTTTTTTTAATCAAAAACCTCTAAGTGTATTTCCTCATTGGAAATTGTCCATCAAAAACTAGAATAACAGTTCCATTCTCATAAAAAAGAAAAAAAAAGAAGCAAAATTTAATTTTTCGAAAGTGATTGAATTTTGTTCGTTTCGAACATCGGTCATCTTCGCTTATCGACTAATGATAAGGCGCCTAAGTTGTTTCTACCTTACGCCGGGCCAAAACAGCTCGGATATCCTCAAGAAATTGTTCGATCATTCGACGCCCGATTGAACACGATTGGATTGCGCGCGTATTGGGCGAATCCAGCGAGCCAGCTCGCTCTCAACCGCCCCAGTCCTCTTCCAGCTTCCAATTAAGGGCGTAAGGGTACAATCCGGTCGGAGGTACTCTCGCTCACGTGCTTTTGTTCGTCGAAATAGAATCCTATACCCGAGAAAAATATATCGACCGAGCTCGTGGATTTCTCGACCGGTCCATATCCCATCTAGCGTACGTCCAACACACCGTCCATTTCGCGATGATATATATATGTAGGTATCGTTCTCTTTTTCCTCCATACCAATGCGTACGCGTATATAGATCGTGGGACATTCACGTCGAGCATGACGGATTCGACAAATTCGCCCGCGAGAATTCTCGCGAATAAATTCAATTTTTATTCAATTCGTTTCTCCACGTTCTCTCTCGCGCTATATCCATTCGGTATTGACGGACGATACACACCTATGAAGCAGTTCGATTAATATTTAAAAGGGAAAAAGAGAAAAAAGGGAGAGAAAAAGACAGCGAGAAGAAGAGGACGAAGTGAAACAAGATATTTTTTTTATTTCCGTTAGGATTCCCAAGTCTGGAATAATTCGAGAAAAGTTCCCCTTTCGTTGCAACCTTACGTCAAACTTTTGTATATTTTTATCCAAAGTGAAAAGTTCGTTATTTTTTCACGTCTTGTATATTGTAGTAAGCGTCACGATTTTGACAAATACGTATTGTTACCTATATTTTGTATACTTTGGTATTTTTTATCATATATGTGGGAGCAAGATGAATAATATTCTCGTACTTCTTCGCCTTATCTTGGTTCACCTCTATGATAGACGCGCAAATAGCAGTAAGGAGGTATGTACAATGTCGTAGCCCATCAGCATCTTCAACGGTACATCATTTGCTGGGAGTTTGTCGCCAACAAACAGCTCGCTCTCTATGGCTGGTTCGAATAGACCAGAGAGGATGCTACACTATATATATATATACCATATATAGCGAGAGAGAGAATATATACAAGTGCAGCATCCTCTCTATTCCATTTCAATATATATATATTATATTATAATATAGTATTATATTTGATATATATATAATATATTATTATATATTATTATAATATTATTATTACATTATAATATAGTATTATATGTCATATATATAATATATTATAATAATATTATTATATTATAATATAGTATTATATATCATATATATAATAAATTATTATGATATAATAATATATATAATATTATATATTGATCATATTATAATAATATTATATATATATATGATATATAATTTATTATTATAATATAATAATATATATAATATTATATATTGATCATATTATAATCATATTATAATAATATATTATAATATGATCTATAATAGTATATTATAATATATATATGCATACTAAGTAAATATCATCGATAAATATTCGTTGAATATTTCACCATACAAATAATTGATTTTAAACATTTATTAATTTTCTTATATAAAATCAATTATTTGTATGGTAAAATATTCAACGAATATTTATCGATGATATTTACTTATGTTAATATGCAAATTTCTGTTCACATACAAGAAGATATATGATTAATATTTATGTTAATACCTTTATCTATGTTTTTTTTTTAATTATAGCAGAGTTGGATCGGACTCCGTTTGATTATTGCGAGGAATCGATCAGTAATTATTTCGACAATAAATGTTTCACGTACGGTTTGTTTTATATTAAAATTTGGGTTTTTTTTTAAAGGCCATAGGCCGATAAGTATAGTGAATCGGCCCCAGAAAGATATCTGGCTTATAATTTCAGGGTATGTTGGTACTTATGAGATACTTCGATACTGCAAGTTTCAGCTCTTCATCTCATACCGTTTTCGAGAAAATCGAAAAAAGCTGAAATTCAGAAAAAAATTATTTTCTCAGAAACCCGTGAACCGATTGATCTGAATTTTTAATATGTTCTGGGGGATGATGGTAGCTTCTAGAAGAAAAATTATGAGCTATATTGGTTCATAAGAACCTCGAAAAAAATGACGTTTTTCTTTTAATTTTAATTTTTAACTATGATAGAGTTTTGGCACAATTATGAAACTATTTTCTTTGAATTCCTCATTCAATTTCCTGTGGAATTATGACTTTTACGAATATTAATAAATGGTACGCCATATTGAAAAAAAATAGAAAACCATTTTTTTATTCAAAAATCAAGTTATTTCAATGTTTTTATTCATTAAACACTAGTTATCGCTATATTTGAATACATTATTTTTTACATAGTAAGAAAGATTTTCTGTGATCCTCATGACTAATCCTCCTCGCTATCTTCATCAATGACCGTGGTAATATTATCTTTATTGAATAAGGAATTAAGTATTTCAGCTGGTCTGGGGATTTTAGCCAAATATCGAGCGTGTGCTAAGTAGAAAATTATTGCAGCGACATGTGAACAACAACCAATTGTTCTGAGTCCATTAGCACATTCACAACAATACCTTGATATTCCACTCCATCCAATTGTGTCTGGTTTATATTCAATAAAACATCTGTAAACTTTTCTTCCGATATGACGAGATTGCACTTGAGCCTTCAACACATTGGTTTGATCTTTGACAAACTGAATAGTTATATTATCTGATTCATCCATCATTTCTGCTAAATATGATATTGCTTGTTTATATTGATATGATCCCGTAAATAGAAGCTTCAAGTCCTTTTCAGTCATTTCCGGAAAGTCCATTAATTCACAAGATGAAATTGTTTCAAATGGAAGTTTCTTCCGCCGCCAACCATTTTTATCTACTTCTTCAGCTAATGTATTGTCCGTATTATTTCGAGATTCCATCATTTCAACAATTTCATCAAAATACTCTGCATCTGAAGACAGGCGTTTATTGTATTGATTGTGAAGAAATGATGCAATTCTATAAAAACTACCTACTCTAGGAAGCATTTTATTGTCGAATTTCTGGTCAAGTAAATGATATTTTTGTTTTAGCATACCATGTACTGCTTCTACTACCCATCGAATTTTTGTAATGTACCTTGAAGCATTAGATTCAGTCGTCGTTAAATGATTTCTTTTATCTTTCAATGCGGGCATCAATACTTGATAACCTTTATCTTCTAAGTGCGCCTGCACGTCACGAAATCCTCGATCAACAACAAAAACATCACCCGGCTCCAATAAGTTGCAAATACCATCAGGAGAATCGATAATCTCTTTCATTATAGCAGCGTCATTTAGGTTGGCGTAATATGGCCCTAGCATATCAACTATATAACCATTTGTTGTACAAATAGTAAATGGTTTACATAGCGGCACTTTCTTTTGCCCAGAGAAAGACTTTCTTTGATATGCATTATTAGAGCTCTTTCGATGACGAGCATATGTTCCGTCACAAATCAGAAAAAGCTTATCACTCAAATCAGCGTACAAACACTTTAATAGCGGTGATGAAGTATTTTGAACAAAATCAGTTCTGGACATGGCTTGACAACCAAAGTAACGAGGTAATACATCTTTTTCGAATGATTGTATTACTTGTTCGCAATACTTTGAAACCAACTGCTCATTTGGTAATTGTAAAGTCGCTGATATCAATTTGTTTGAGTTGCCAGTACGAAGTTTGAATAGAAATACAATAAGTGCTTGAGTAACCGTGCGAGAATCTGTATTTCTCATTGTTATTAATAAATCACGTACTTCTATTATATTTTCTCTTCTTAATCCAGTAAATATATAAAGTTGTTCATCAGAAATTCGAAAATCATCCATTTTATCGAGCAAAGTAGAGTCACAGTCAACAACCAAGTTTTCCATAAGTTGGGTTAGTTCTGACGATCTTAAAATACTCCAATTGGAAAAAACCTTTAACCTATCTAAATTCTCTTCATAAAAACGTTTTTTTATCAGATGGTCTCTGCAGCATCGATTTCCATTCGGAATAAAAATTCGTCGCTTGATGAAGCATTGAGTACGTGCATCTTGAGGAACAAGTACAAGATAGGTATTTGAAACATTACACACACAACAGTATCTGTGAGTAGCAACAGTTCTTTCAATTTGAATTTCAATACACTCCTCTGTATCATGAGATACAAAATTCAAATGATATGATGGATCATCAGAGCTTGATTGCGACAAAGTCATCGATGATAAGTTTGATTCAGTTCTTTCTAACATGCCACTCAAATCACTTATATCTGAAGTCAATTCATTTTCTCCAAATGTTTCCGTTTCTTCATCATCAAGTTTCATTTTTTTATATTTTTTTACACGGCAACATGAGCACACAATATCACCAACTATAATTGGATAGTCGAAAATAGTTGAAAGCTCTGCAGCATCTCCATCACTTTCTATATGTTTTGGAGCACCAGGTACTTTTTTTATGAATTTTGAACAAACACAACATTTTGGGTTGTTATTTTTCGACGTAGACATATTTGTATTTATATAAAATCAGAGTAATAGTCCTTTTTATATTTTGGAACAAACGATAATCGAAAAACAAACCAAGCTCTTTTTCAATGTAAACAGTGAATTTGAAGGTTAGTTTGTAAATATGTCATTTTTAATTAAAAGTAGAAAATAAGGTTACCGACTTGTAATAACAGTGCCATCTTACAGTTACTGAATGAACTAATTATTATGCGGGAACAATAATATTTATTAAAACGTAGTTATCGAATACATAATCGAGAATAATATTCGAGTGAGCACCATTCCTGCTGTTCATTGAATAAAAACATTGAAATAACTTGATTTTTGAATAAAAAAATGGTTTTCTATTTTTTTTCAATATGGCGTACCATTTATTAATATTCGTAAAAGTCATAATTCCACAGGAAATTGGATGAGGAATTCAAAGAAAATAGTTTCATAATTGTGCCAAAACTCTATCATAGTTAAAAATTAAAATTAAAAGAAAAACGTCATTTTTTTCGAGGTTCTTATGAACCAATATAGCTCATAATTTTTCTTCTAGAAGCTACCATCATCCCCCAGAACATATTAAAAATTCAGATCAATCGATTCACGGGTTTCTGAGAAAATATTTTTTTTCTGAATTTCAGCTTTTTTCGATTTTCTCGAAAACGGTATGAGATGAAGAGCTGAAACTTGCAGTATCGAAGTATCTTATAAGTACCAACATACCCTGAAATTATAAGCCAGATATCTTTCTGGGGCCGATTCACTATACTTATCGGCCTATGGCCTTTAGTTTGCATTTGTAGTTTCGCTTGCCCCTCGATCATTCTCAGCGATTGGTCATCTTTACTCGGGCAATTTTTCATGAGACATATATCGAACGGATCGAGACACCGAAGGCATGCCATTGAGGTTGACGTTTCCCCCAAAATGCCAATACCTGTGTCAATCATAAACCATAATACGTCACTCGAAGCAGACAAGCCGAAAACTCCCCGAGCGAGCGAGCGAGCGAGAGAGAGAGAGAGAGAGAATTGGAATATTGCCGGAAGCGTTTCACCGTTCTAATTAGTGACCGATCGTGCGTGAGAGAGTTTGCTCGAGGTCTACGGCCTGATTAGATTTTCCTGATATGTATATGTCCGCCCGTTCCTCGAAAATTTATCGAGGCGATCGTGTCAAGCTCCCACTCACTTCGCTCGTGTGACTTATCGAACGACGTTTGGCCCACGAAGCGTGTTGTCTTCGATCCGATTACAATTATTTCACTTCCTCGTCGTATGCACGCGAATTCACGTCTATTTTATCGTCTCGATGAAATCAAAACGTTTCCCAACCAAATCCCTGAAACGTAATCCAAGATTTTATTTCTCAAATAAATTCATTATAAATAATCCGTTTCGTTTAATTTACGTATAATTGAACAATATTATTCGAAAAATTATTTATTATCTTATTGTATTAAAAAAAAATTTAATTACTGTCTTAATTTGTTTGTTATTTCGTTGATTTTGGATTCGATTCGAATTTTGGTGATTAGCATGTATCAGTTTTCTCTGGATGCGATAAATTACGAATACGAGATTCAATTAAGTCTCTTCCATTAAGACTAGGTATAATAAACGTAGAAGGTGCAAGTGGAGGAGTGTTGTCCCGCGCGAATTCACGAGTCCGATGCATCCTCGCTTTAACTATATCCACCCCCCCCCCCCCCTCCCTCTCTCAATCTCTCTCTCTCCCTCTCTCACACTCTCTCTGACTCTCTCTCACTATCTCTCTCACTCTCTCACTATCTCTCTCACTCTCTCACTCTCTCACTATCTCTCTCACTATCTCTCTCACTCTCTCTCACTCTCTCTCACTCTCGCTCACTCTCTCTCACTCTCTCACTCTCTCACACTCTCTCACTCTCTCTCACTCTCTCTCACTCTCTCACTCTCTCCCACACCCCCGTTTCTCAGTGTCTGCAATGCCGAGAGATCACGCGCTGCCGGGCCGCACGCTCAGCACTGCAGAAATACCAGAGACCGGATATAAATTTTCTGGGCACAAGAACCGTTTGTTCCGGCAGAGGGCCGCCCCGTGCACGTGCATGTGTATGTGTGTATGTGTACGGTCGCACTTTGAATTTCCATCTCTCCGTGCTTCGTTTTTGCCTCTCCATTGCCCGAGCCGTTTTAATGTTCTCTCTCTCTCTCTCTCTCTCTCTCTCTCTCTCTCTCTCTCTCTCTCTCTCTCTCTCTCTCTCTCTCTCTCTCTCTCTCTCTCTCTCTCTCTCTCTCTCTCCCTCTCAACTTCACGACTCTACGGCAATGGCTTTTCCAGAATTTCTCGATTTCGCGATATATCGCGTTGCCAAAACGTCTCCATAAAATAAATAATTCACCACAAACAAAATCATCAAAGCAATTTTCAATGAAATAACGTTTCACTAAATTCGCCCCAAATCCATAATAAATACAAAAAATTACTTTATCGACGAAATCTTAATAATTTTAATCACAAACTAAATCAATCGTATAATCTAAAATATTAAATAAAATTAATTTAATCGTACATTTTTAGATTAGTTCGAATAAATTTTAATTAAACTTTGTTTCAATCGCCATTGAATAAAATCACGATTAATCCCAATCGATAATCGTTTAGTTTGGACTACTTTTAATTCCATTAACGTGTTTTATTTCTCATCAGCGATTGTATAATTGGAACGAAAGGAAATGGAAAAAAAGTGTCGAACGAAGACTACATCGTACTCGTCGCTCCGGTGCTTCCCCGATATATATATATATATATATATATATATATATATATATATATACAATAGACGTATGTGTATATGACAGGTCATACATCACGGAGTGCATTCTTCAGCAGTGGGACAAGTTAGCTATATATAGTATGTCCAGTGTACCCTTCGAGCCATGTGAGAGTGGTAGTTGGTGCACGCGAGGCCGACAACGTGCTCTCACTTTCCGAGTCCCTCTTGTGGCTTTGCCGCATTACGTGTTGTATATAACCATCGCCAGGACGCAACAGAGATCTCTGCAAATAGCACTGGGACGATTTGGATCTTAGTCGTTTTGTCAGGTAGCTAGTAACCTTACGACATTTTGTACAATAACAAATATATATATATATATATATATATATATAGAATTGTTACATGTGCACTTAAATTGCGATATGATCGAATCGAAATCCCCCATTAAATTTATAACTATGAAAATATTTGTGTTTAATTATTCAAAGGTTTATCTTTTAATTTCTTGGTGGGCGAATAATTTATAATATTGGTTATTTTTTCTAATTATACATTCATTATTGTATATTAATATAATTATATAATATAATATAATATGATATAATATTACATTATATTATATATTATATCATTATATATTATAATAGAATGTAAATGACATAATATATAATATAATGTAATATTATATCATATTATATTATATCATATTATATTATATTATATTATCTTATATCATATTATATTATATTATATATATTATTATAATATAATATTATATTATATATGATTATATTATATATTCTATTTAATATAGAATATAATATACAATATAATATATAATAATATATTATTATATTATAACTTATATTATAATATAATATTATATTTATATATTAGATTATATTATAGGTGTGATATATTCTAATATAATATATTATATTATGATATAATATAATATTACATTATATCATATAATAATTATATATCAATTATAAATGAATAGTAAATCAATTAATTCGTTTAATTTCTCGTTATCCGAATCAAATAACTGTTTAATTTCCAAACGTTTTTTCGAACCCGTTCGATCCGACCAAACTCGTCCGACCGCACCGTGCCTCTTCTACTTAAATTCCCGATCAATGAATAAAACCGTGAATTTCGCACGAAACTCGACGAGGATTTTGGATTAAACGCTCTCGACGATACGACGAAAACAAAAAGTCCATCCAGTCGCGAGAATGAAAATACGAGGGAGAAATAAATAGAAGAAAAAAAAAACGAGAGGAAGAAGAAAGAATAGGAGCAATGAAGAGACTGCAAATAACGAATTGGAAAAGAGAGCTCCGACTAAGGCGGACAAGTTGTCGAGAGGGACGAATGCATAATTGGAAATAGGCCAATTTTCTCTCGTCCGCACATCCCTCGTCCGAGTTCTCTGGATTCTCGCGAATTCACGCAGATGTATATTTTCTCACACTGTTTTTTTTCTCTTTTATTCATTTATTTGTTTTCTGATTTTTTTTTTAAATTATTCTCACTATCGTCATTCGTGCAGATTTCATTTTTGTTCACCACGTATTTTCGAACCCTCGATTTAGCGTCAATCGTATTCGTCGCTTTTTTGGTCCATTCGCAAAAGCTTGAATAAAAAATATAAGCGAACAAAAAAAAAATAGAAGAAGAAGATAAAAAGAAGGGAAATGGCGAGAAAGAATTTACGAGCGACGCCTAGCTCACCCATAGAATCGAATCCATATTGTTCTCGCATGATTTGTTCCACCGAATGGAATATACACACACACACACACACACACACACACGCGCGCGCGCGCGCGCGCGTGTGTGTGTGTGTGTGTGTGTGTGTGTGTGTGTGTGTGTGTGTGCGATATATGTATAGGATAGATAAGAGCTATGATATATCACTGCCAAGTACTTCCATCACATCGTCATCGGCGCTTTCATACCTGCGCTCGCGTGGATTCTTCCTTCATCTAGAATTTTGCTTCGCTCGTCTTTCTTCTTTTTTCCTCTTGATTTTCTTGCGCAACGACGAGAACATAACAATTCTTACAAAATGTCGTTTTATCATGCATCGATTCTTCTTTATCGCGAATAGCAACAAAAAACGAAAAAACGTGTACTTCCTGTTACCCTGGCCGTATCGAGTTTCGAGTATACGGACCGTTTTACGAAAATTTGTTTTTTTTATTTTCACGTAAGGAAAAAAAGATCAGTATGAAAATTATGTTTGAGAATTTTTTTTTTGTCGATACGGAATTCTTTATCTCGTTCCTATGGACGCAAAGTCCATACTTGTAGATACGCACGGATTGGTTCTGTGATCTATTAATAATGGCTTCTATTAATAAATATCACTTGGAACTATAAATATCGGGAATGAGTCTGACTGCATGAAGAATTGTTCTATGTGCATGCAATACTATATATATATAATTACTATTATATTATATTATATTATATTATAATATATTATATGATATTCTAATATATTATACTCTAATATATTCTAATATATTATAATATATTATAATATATATTGTATAATATATTATTATATATTATATTATAATATCTTAATGTATATTATTATATATTATTATATATTATATATTAGATTATACGATATTATAATATATTATAATATTTTATAATCTCATATAATATAATATAATAAGATAGAATAGAATAAAATATATTATATTATATTATATCATATTATATTATATGACATAATGTTATATTATATATTATAGTATTATATTATTTGTATATATATATATATATATATATATATATATATACACACATACGGGTACATATATATATATATATATATATATATATATATATATATATATATATGTACCCGAACAAACTTATAAATGTTATGGGCTTTCTCGTAGTGCGATTTCTCGTTGTCCCGATTTTTCTTTTCCCTCTTCATATACCTCTAAAAACCATATACATACACACACACATACACACACACACATATGTGTATATAGATTGGCCTGTATGAGTTTCGAGGGATGCTAAAACTTTGCTCGTGTATCCATTAAAATGTCATTTTCCCACGCGTTCCATACATCGACACACATACACGAGAGTAGCTTTACTTGTAACAACAGGTCACGTGCAATTAATGTCTCCCCCCCCCCCTCTCTCTCTCTTTCAATTTTGCTTTTCAATTTTGCTTCAATTTTACTACTATACCACTATACTCGTACTATCGCAATACAACTACAGTATTACAACATTGCTGCTCAACTACTATTATTTACAATTACTATTAATTCTGTTTTTTATACTTTTACTATTATTTGTTATAGCATACTATTATTATCAATTCTGTATTATATGCTAACACCATGAACTGTGCATCCAACCTTGGACTTCACTAGCTGCTTCAATTTTGCTTCAATTTTACTACTATACAACTATACTAGTACAATACTACAATACTACAGTACAACAATATTGCTGTTCGACTATTGTTATATACAAGAACTATTAAATCCGTATCCAACTTTGCATTTTATTGGATGCTTCAAATATTACTATTTTGCATAATTTAGAGAAATTTCTATCATTTAGATTAAGAGAGCTTTGTACAATTCTGTGTATTACATTGTCCCATAGCCTTGCTAGGGCATAATAAACCTAATCAATCAATCAGTCTCTCTCTCTCTCTCTTTCTTTATGATTCTTCTTATTATTCTTTTCGTCCACGTTTTTTCATTAATTTTTTTATTTTCATATTGAACGTTTTTTTCTAGTTTCTTTTGTGGATATACAGACGAATTTCTAGTAAATTTGAACATCCTTGAGAAATTCTCTGGCACGACTATACGTCGACAGAATGACGCGAGCCGTAAAATACTATCGACGTTTACGGCGTGCCTTTTCATACCTACTTTACGAGTTTTCCGGAGTCAAAACGCCAATATTTCTTCTCGTAGTTTAAAATACGGTATTTCATCTCGCGATCTTTCACTTATTCTTTTCCTCGTCTTTTTCATCCCTCTATTATATTTTCACATTAATATTATTATTATTATATTCATATGATAACTATATACCTATATTATAATTCTATTATTATTATTATTGTTGTTGTTGTTATTATTATTATTATTATTATATGCGAAATCCTCCCCTAACTCTTATATCACCAATTATCGATTCCCTTTGACCCTCCATAGAGAAATAAACCTGTTGCTGACCCACACACACACACGCAGAAACACATACATACCATATATAGTTAAATTACGAGAACTAGGACTCGAATTCCGCCTTAACTTCCGGTTTGTAGAACCGGAAGGTGAAAAGCTTGAACGCCGATGATCCGATTGAGATGGTCTAATTTACGAGCCCAGGATGGACATATACTTCATCCCCCGAGGAATCTTCGATGCACGTGCGCGATGTTGACGAAATTTTGTTTTTATCGTACACAGAGATAAATTCTTTACGACACGTGTATATATATATATACGTACGAAAAATCACATTTCTCCCTCGTCGTACAACGTAGTAATCACTATCTGTCAACGAAGCAAAACCATTCCCTCTCTTCGTCCTCGCCGAGGGGAAGTAGCTTTGGGTTGGGTTTGTAAACCCAAACCCAAACCCACGTACATCAACAGAGACCTAAGCTTTCACGAAGGATACCCTCCTGCCTATATGCTACGACCCGCGCTTTACGCCCGAACGACATCGAATTATTAACTTTTCGCTCGTTCCTCGTAAGAGGTACACAGCGATTTTACTGCGAAAATTTTTAATCCACTTTCAAGGAGACGTTGAAGTATACAAACTGTATTATACACTGTGGAAAGAAAAACAAAGAGAAGAAAAAAAGGAACAATGAGAAATTGGCGAGTAATGGATGTTGAAGAATAGCGCGGGGGGGGGGGGGGGGGTATAGTGTTCATCGGATCGAGACCAATTTTTTTCCTTGATTTATAAGGAGGAAAAACAAAGTAATCGACCGATATACTCCCGATTTCATCGAAGCTCGAGCTAAAAATAAAAATTGATTAAATTAGCGATAAAAATGTACTTACGAAAAAATAAGCTACGATCAAAATAATATTACCTGGAAAAAAACGTAGGTACGTATAACGATCGATCGATACCAGTCGTTATTAATATTTGACGTAACTGTTTTCTTTTTTACGACGATCATAAATATGTCGATTACGACGAGCCGCCCGTTCGTTGTTACGGCGAAGCAATCGCCGATGTGGTAACATTGGTAACAATCACGATCAAACATCGATGTAACATCGACGCGACGTATAATTTATCCATCTTTGTTATCAGAATTTAACATCGGAATAGCTTGGCTCTTCACGATGAAAATTATTGTATTACGTATCCGATAACGCATCTGATAACGTCACGATTTTTCCCTAGAAGAAACGCTTGAGATTCGGCACGCGCCCAAAGCTTCGAGACATTGCCGCTAGATGGCTGCGTTTAGCGCAGTAGAACCCAGCTCGGGCCGATATCAAAATTTAACATCGAGGTAGCTTTACTTTGCACCTTGAAACTTACTGTATTACGTATCCGATAACGCATCGGATAACGTCACGAGTTTTCACTAAAATAAACGCTTTAGATTCGACACGCGCCCGAAGCTTCCAGAAATTGCCGCTAGATGGCCGGGTTTCGCGCAGTAGAACCCCTATCGACCAGTACTACTCGGGATAAGAATTTTGGCAATAGAAAAGAATCTGTGAAATAAACGAAAGTTACGTAATGAGAATTTGGCTCGATTTTCATCGAATCGATCGACGTTGCGACTATTTATAGAAAAACACTTTAGAACTATTCATCGAACTTGTAACGCTTCTCGTTGGTTTCGTCTCGTAGCTTTTTTTTTTCTTTTCTCTTCCGCTTTCATCCCTTCCTCCGCACGCCATCTGGTTTCTCTACGATGAAAGTTCCTAATGCATCGAACTTGTACAACTTGATCCTCTCGTGTTTCTCACTATCCGTACAAACTCGTACGATCTTCCTGGGGTGTAATTCGCGACCGAAGCTTCGACTTATCCGTGGATGAGTTGTTTCGAAACTCTCGCGGACGATTTTGCTTTTCTTTTTTTCTCTTTTTTTTTCTGACGAGTGGGACAAAACATCGAGGCGATTGGCACACTCGCTTCTCTAGTTTTACCACGCGAAAGAGCGCATTCCGGCGTTGCCAATGACTGTGATTTATGGGCTGCGATCGCTGACAAATCCGACGAAAGTTACACCGACCGTTTGTGGTACGAACGGATCGCGAGAAGCTTAGCACGAAAGCTTTTATGCCTTCTCTTTGTTCCCTTCGTCCCACGACTGCACTTTTTTCTCAAATCGTGCTACGAACGACGTTTCACAACGGTGCAACAAATTTCGGACTTAATGACGAATCGAATATTCGATGATTCTTCGAGATCGGAAATGAATTTTTACGATTATCGATCACTCGAACGATCACGTGGAAGTCATTGACTGATTTTTTCAATTATTTTTATGATTTTTAATTCATTTTTTGAATTTTTCATTCAATTTTTAATCTTTTATTTATATTTTCTAATTTTCATTTATTTTTTAATTTTTTTTGCGGAGGTTTATATTTGTTTTGTCAAAAAGTTGAAAATTAATTCTCCGCGACGGACGACACTCAAGAAAAGCTCGGAGGGTCACCCGTCGTTGTCAGAAGTGGCGAGGTCGGTGTGGGCCGAGAATTCTGACGTTGAGTTTCGCGAATTGTGCATGGTCGAGTGTGCCACGGACCAAGGGCGACGTGCGAGGGACGACCGCTAATTGCCAGCTTTAATTTTCTACGTACCAACATAAGTCACAACCTCTGGACCTTAAACACAAAATTCATCCGAATTGTTTGTTTTTTTTTTTCATTTTTTTTTCTAATTATCCATTTTCTCTTTCAACGTAATGATTATCATAAAAAAAAGAAAGTAAAAAAATAATTCAAAAATTTTCTGAATTAATTTTTGATCCACATTTTTCGATCGAATTAATCGTTCGCTTCGAAGATGTCGATTTTGAACATGACCCTGTGCAATTTTCATCGAGAGCCTCGAAGATCAAAGAGCACTTTCGAAAGGCTTTGGTCTGTCGTACATATATGCGACAGATATATATGCGACAGTACGTTAATGGCACCAGAAGCAAGCTGTGTGCGGTATAACTTCATCAAGTCAGCGCGAGACGGGCATCAAAGTCGTGGATGCATCAGCCTTTCCTCTCGAATAGTTGCTGAGTAGGTACGGTAAATTCTAGTAGAAACATATACGCGCCACTACATCGAGATACGAGTGTTAACCCGGTAAGAGGGATTTGCGTTATATCATTAATTATGAAATTCGGTGCGTCTTTATTAGCGCATTTAATTATTTAATGAAGAACACGTTTCCTACCATTATAATCTTGAATATTATTCTCATTATTATTATTATATTATATTATACAATATAATATAAAATAATATATTATAATATAATATAATATGATATAAAATGATATGATATGACATAATATAACTATAATATAATATAATTATAATATAATACAATATAATATAAAATAATATATTATAATATAATATAATATAATTATAATATAATGCAATATAATGTAAAATAATATATTATAATATAATATAATATGATATATTATAATATAATATGATATAATATGATTATAATATAATATGATATATTATAATATAATACGATATAATATGATTATAATATAATATGATATAATTATAATATAATATAATATAATAATATTAATATATTATTATTGTTTTAATAATAATAATTACGAAAATAAAAATAATTTATTATTTAAAATGAATTAATTATTCTATAAAAAAGAAATATTTACCATAATAATAATATTTCCACGCCGCATTTCGTTGATAATTCGTCATGCTTAATATCGACCAATGCCATTTATGTATTCTCTCCCTCGCTACAGAATACT
The DNA here is from genome assembly GCA_946811545.1 of Netelia fuscicornis. Classification (NCBI taxonomy): domain Eukaryota; kingdom Metazoa; phylum Arthropoda; class Insecta; order Hymenoptera; family Ichneumonidae; genus Netelia; species Netelia fuscicornis. Next base: position 42,639,895 of record OX328013.1, on the reverse strand, counting down.
CAGCATTTTCAATTTCCAAGAATGGCCAGTGAGAGTTCGCGGACATCTCTGCACCTGACAGGACTGTTATGAGATTATCCATTCGAGCTATGGTCATGTAATCGTACGTTGAATTTTTTACTAGACGTAATTATTCGACCTTTGAAACGTGTAAAAAAATGTTTATTCAAGAGTGAATAAAATGTAAATGAAAATTGTTAAATATTGTTTAAATTCGTGTTTATATGCACTTCGGTTTATTTATAGTCGTCATCCTCATTAGCTCTTCAAGGATCTCTGTCGTTTGTTCGAGTGAGGACCTCGAGATACCTTGTTCATTAAAGCACTCAACGAATAAAGAGAGGATCACTATCTCCCTCCCTCTCCCTCCCTCTCTCTCTCTCTCTCTCTCTCTCTCTTCTGGTAACATGAGAGGAGAGAAATCCCTGTTGAAAGTTGACGTTGCATCTCGTCATTGTAATGCATCGGAGCTAAGAGCAACCCATGCTTGCGTATAACATCCTCTTTGTTGTCATGAGAATCTGTATAGAAGTGTTATGAGTGTATGTGTACATATTTGTATAGGGAAAGAGAGAGAGAGAGAGAGAGAGAGAGGGTGAGAGAGCAGCCTACTATACCAGAGCCACGAAGCAATTTGATTCTCCTGTCGTTTTCCATCACGTGCAATATTCCCAGATGCGATAAAGCACTCCAGTGACCAAGCTGATAGCTCCACCAAGACCAGATTCTCATTTGAGGAAAATTGTTCTCGTCGCGAGAATTCTGAAGCCCTGTGAATAGGGTCTGACTACAAACTGCCGTATCTACTTCTCGAAATACACACCTAACACTTTTCGATAAAAGAGGGTGAGATACGATATTTGATCTCGAAAATGATATTTATTGTCAAGTGGCTGTTGACTAATGACGAGAATACAATTTAACTTGACAAATTCTATTTGAAAAAAAAATTAAAGAAAGAAGAAATTGTTCTAGAAAGGGATTTTTAAGAGGCAAAAATTTAGGAAAAACGAGCTGTTTATATTAAAAAATCATTATTATTAAAAAAGAAAACAGAAGATTTCGAATATTCTTTTTACGATAATAACAATTTTTCCTTCAAAGAAATATTTGTGTATTTTTCGTGAAATAAACAAAAGTTCGAGCCATACAAATTGCCGTATCTACTTATCGAAATACGCAACTAACACTTTCGATAAAAGAGGGCGAGATACGATATTTGATCACGGAAATGATATTTATTGTCAAGTGGCTGTTGACTAATGACGAGAATACAATTTATCTCGACAAATTCTATTTAAAAAAAAAATTAAAGAAAGAAGAAATTGTTCTAGAAAGCGATTTGTAAGAGGCAGAAATTTAGGAAAAACGAGCTGTTTATATTAAAAAATCATTATTATTAAAAAAGAAAACAGAAGATTTCGAATATTCTTTTTACAATAATAACAATTTTTCCTTCAAAGAAATATTTGTGTATTTTTCGTGAAATAAACAAAAGTTCGAGCCATACAACTGCCGTATCTACTTACCCTTATCTACTTATCGAAATACACAACTGACACTTTTCGATAAAAGAGGGTGAGATACGATATTTGATCTCGAAAATGATATTTATTGTCAAGTGGCTGTCGACTAATGACAAGAATACAATATAACTCGACAAATTCTATTTGAAAAAAAAACAAAGAAGAAATTCTTCTAGAAAGGAGATTTAAGAAGAACGAGCTGTTTATATTAAAAAGCCATTATTATTAAAAGAGAAAGCAGAAGATTTCGGATATTCTTTTTATCATAATAACGATTTTTCTTTCAAAGAAATATTTGTATACCTTTCGTGAAAAAAAGAAAAGTTCGATCCTTCCTACAACTCGCTGACCCGTCTGAGATGTAAATCCCAGTCAAAGTAGTCAGTTGAAATAAAATTAAAAACCAGGTCAACCCGAACGTGCCCGTTTTCTCAATGCATTATAGCGACAGTGCCATTGCACTTTGTTGAAATTCACGAGCTTTTTTATTTATATACATATATATACAAATTTCTGAACACATTTGCGTATACGACCGTCTGTTTTAATATTTATATATATACATAAACATAAAGTCACAGAGCACCATTCCCAGATCGTTCCATATTGCACAACGTTTAGTTATAAAATTGGTTCGTAGCGTTTTATATCGTCGATTAAATTATACGATAGGTAATACAGACATTAAGACAAGATAGAGTAAAGTATGAGTTACGAGAAGGAAGCAATCGTTAGACATCTACGAGTTAAACCAAACTGGATAATATAATACAACGTTATATTATTCATTGTAAAATAAAATTTTTCTTTCTCGACGCAGCAAATACAAAATCATTCTACCAGGTCAATTAGTCCCAAGGGAATCTTCCTACAGTCGTGTTACGTGTGTTATCACTGCTCAGATTCGTCCTTAAAATTTGTCACTATTGTCAGTGACACGAGATTGTAAAAACTAGAGTGTAGAATTTTTTTTTAACGACTGGAATTATTGATTCGTTTTCTGACATAGTATAGCTATTTATGGATTGTATTTATCCTTAAGAATTATTTTTTATTTTAGTTTCTTGGTCGACTCGACGATATCGCCAAGTTTCTGTCACAATCGTGTACAATATCGAGCTTACGAGCTCCGGCGATACGAGTGCATTCGCGTAAACCACCCCCTTGTCATAAAGGATAAGAATAGATGCGAGGATAGACGGCTCCAAGTCCGCGAGGCAAGCGAGAGTTTCGCCCGTTCTGGAGATTGTCCCTTGTAGCGACTGATACGAAGAGACTTTTCGTTTTTTTTCATTTCTTCTTTTGTTACGAACGATCAGCCGAGAGCTGAGAAATCACGACGTAATCGTATCGAACAGTTTTATCGCGAGGCGTTTTCCTCTTTTTTTCTTGTTAACTCTATTTTTATTGCTTTCTAATCTTGTCGAATGTTTCTGTGCTTTCAGGGCGGATTACTGGAAATCCCAGGCTCGAAAATTTTGCGACTTTTGCAAATGTTGGATCGCTGATAACAAACCGAGCATCGAGTTTCACGAGGGTGGCAAGAAACACAAGGAAAATGTTAGCAAGAGACTCAAGGAGATTCACAAAAATAGTGCCAAGCAAGCGAAACAGACTCGAAAGTTTGAGGATGATATTAAGAAGATGGAAAATGTAATTATTCTCAAAGACAAAATTTAGTTTAATTCTTTTTAAATTAAGCTTCGTTCTAATTACTTGACTTTCAATCGTTTTCAGGCTGCCATGGCTGCCTATCTTAAAGACGTTGAAAGTAACAACGTCGATCTCACTGCTGAAAAGATTATGCGTGACAAGTTGAACAATCCTAAAAAACCTGAGGTAAAATATCTTTGATAAATTGATCTTAAAAACTCCTCAAAAACTTGTTGATCATTTTTATTTCTTTGTCTTGTAGACACAGGAAAATCCGAACCAAATGCCCGAGGCCTCACCGGATACTATTCCACGATACAATAAAAATAGGAGGGATCGTGATGTGAGTATGCTTTGTATCATCTACGATTAATCGTAGACAATGTCATTATCAAAAGTACAGTCGCTATAGTAGAAAAAGTATCATCGACTTTTATGTACGAAGAGATAATAAGAAGATTTCGTTTCAGTATCCGGCTGATATAGATTATTGCGATCCGTATGCTCAAGCGAAACGAAATCATCAGCAAGCGAAATACGGGACTCAAGGCTTTCCAACGACGAGCAACAGTAGTAGCGGTGAGAACAAGACCCAAGGGAAAGGTAATAAACCGTCACGTGAGAAGCGAAAAGGTAAAAGGCCACAAGAGGACGACCGTACCAGCAAACCGAATTCGCAAAAGTTGTGGTACGAAGCTCGCACTCCCGAAGGATATACGTACTACTGGCATATAGAAACTAACGGTGAGTTCGATAACTCTTTAATCCCTTTACCGAGCCAAAGAGAGAATATTGTTTTCTCTTGCTACAGTCTTCAGTCATTAATCTTTCATATATTTGAGATCAATGTTTCTATATCCATTGTAAATTACAAAAGCATCCTTGTAATTCTGCAGAATCCGTTTGGGAACCTCCGCTGGAGGGTTACATGACAGTAGAGGAGCAAGAGATGGAAGTCAAGGAAGAAGCGATTCAGGCAGAATTCTTCGAGCAAATTGATCAGGAAGAAGCGAAGGAAAAAGCTGAGCTTTTGGAAGAGCAGAGAGCTAACGCCGAACGTGAAAAACTGCGGGAATTGAGAATACGAAAGACCGAGAAAAGAAAAAAGGATGATAAGACGGAAACGACGAATAGTGTTGTACAGCGAAACGCAAAAGAGATCAAGGATGAGGATGAGGAGACTTCTGAGAGTGAAGAGAAAATACCTTACAGAAGAGATTACAGCGTTCCCGAGAAACCAGAACCTTATGGACCTTGGCAAACCGTCAAAATTATGTAAGGAAAAATTTGCTTACATTTCTATTCTGAATCTTATAACTTTGTTTTATTATCGAGATGTGTTCTATGGATTTTAATTGTAATTGTAATTTTGTTTCTGATAGACATAAGAAACCAGTGGACCTCCAGCTACCTAAAAAGAAGGAGAAGCTGATTGTACCGACTTTGCAAAGCTCAAAACCACCTGCCTCAGAGAGAATTTTCACGGAAAAGACTGTGACTAATTTGTCGACAGGTGGCAGCGACGACGAGAGAACACCGACGACTTTCAAGAAACGTAAATTCGGCACGAAGAATGTACGAAAGAGAGTCGACGATGATTGAATGAATAGAATAAAGCATTTTTTATTTTATTTCATTCCCATGAAATTAACTCGACGTAACGTCGTAAAATTACAAATGTATAATAAATAACTTAGCATCGAAGTTCTATTCGATTGCTTCATACAGAATAAATAATTGCGAATGTTAATATAGCGTAAATAATACGTTAAAATTATACCAACAAGATTGTAAAGTATATAAAAATATTAAGAAATGAAAATGATCTTTTTCTTCAAAAAGACTTATCGACTGTAAACAAAACAGAAAATTCATCTCCGTCGGTTAAACAGTTGCTGCACTTCTTGCAACTTCGTAATTCTCCCGTTACCAGTGACAGTGGCGTTGCAGTCGCAACACCTCCGGATTTCTTTATTATTATTTTCCTGTGGGACGAACGCCAACAGTGACGAGAAATCATGCGCTAAGCAAGCTCGGTACTGATATACTTTCGTAGTATTTTGGTGTCATTAACTCGCGAGGCTTGTGCGAATGTCTTGTCAAAATATGATCGTGATTCTCGTGCAATCCGTTCGAATAATTCGCGACAAACGTGCCTAAGGAACGCGATCGAAAAAAAAATCTATTTTCTTTGTTGCTGTTCAGCCTCGAGTGTCAACAAAGAGTGGGGGTAAACGTGGAGAGTTTCACGCGCTTCTTCGATCGTGTACGTGTTTCGTGCGCGTCCCATTCACCGATTGCGAGATTCGTGGATCTTTGTCGCCATTGGTCGCGGTGTCGCAACCTTTTTCCGCGCTCTCGAACAAAGGTACGTAAGTGATTAAGCAAACGTTTAATTATTCCTTTTTCGATAACAAAAAGAAGTCAATTTTATTCTTCAACGAATAGTTAACTATTTTCGTCACCGTTATGGATGCTGCAATAACTTTTGCGCCACCATGTTCAAACTATATACACACATATACATATTTAAATTATTGTTGTTTCGCGATTTAAGTTACACCGATACGAAATATCCAATCGGAATATTCATCAGTCTGCTCTTTTTTCGACGACAGTATGAAAATAGATTCGAAGTTGGCGAGTCGAGTGCAGTCGGTTCTTGCTTGTTCCCACTGTCCCTATCTTTTTTCTGATAATCCACAAAAACACACAGAGCTTTGCAGTTTATATTAATATCTAATGGTTTTGCTGCTATAATTCGCCTTTTTTTTCAATGGTCACAATAATCGCTCTGAATAAATCCTAGTGACATAAATATCTGGACATTTCAACATAGATATAAACTTGTGTGTATGTATATAGGTATATACATATATATAAGTTCTTCTTCTTAGCACGGCTGACGCGCCGCTGACTATAACTACTGCAGCGCCACCGTAACAAAACTTTGCTGCGTTTTAAACCCAAACTACTAAAATATTAGTAATTAATATTTTATCACAAAATAACTTTTGTGATTGCATCTCAAAAACGAGATGATAATAATAAATGAAAATATTTTTCATTAGTGCAAATTATCGACGATAAAGGTATCTCCTCTTTCATGCGGTGTCTTTTTTGACTAGTACAACAAACTTATTTTTCCAACCTTTTTAAACAAATGCCCACACCTGTCTTGAATTTAAGAATTAATTAACTTCTGTTATGTAGGAACGTTCAAAGTTTTCTGCGCCATTTCCAGAGATGGTTTGATACAATCATTGTCTTGGAAATTTCTTGTACCACCGTTAAGTTCGTCCAAAATGGATTCCAAAGTTTTGCCTTTTGTCTCAGGGACGAGAAGTAGCGTGAAGATGAAAGTGGCTGCGCAACAGAAACCGAGGAAGAAGAAACAACCGGAGACACCGATGACGATCATCAGAGTTGGGAAGAATTTGACGAGCAGGAATGCGAGAATCCACATGAAAAATTGTGCTACGGAATTAGCGAGACTTCTTATATCCGAGCTGAAGACTTCTGAGGCTACGATGAAAGGTCCTGATCCCATGCCTATGTTGTAGACAATGGCGTATGTTGAAAGAGCAGCTACAGGAACCCAACGGAAATATGTCACGTCGTAGCCTGCTGACTGCATTTGACAAAAAATAGCGATGGAACAGTGACAGGCACCCATGCCCAGGCATGAAATCATCATCAGAGGTCGTCGACCGGCTCTTTCCATCAGCACGGTCGACAGCCAAGAGCCGAACACTTGTATAGCACCAACTATTATCGTCGCTGTGTTCGGGCTCAATGCACTTCCAGCCATCTTGAATATCGTTGCAGCGTAACTGACCTTGAGAAACAAGAAGAATTGGAATGAAGAATAATTTTCTTATGGGAATTGTCAGTTTCTCGACTAGTGAAACTCATCCTTACCATGGCAAATATTCCACACAGTTGCTGTCCACCCAACAGTCCTAGAGCTATAACGAAACCTCGGGTCGTTCCACGGTCTCTAAAAAGATCTTTCAGACCCACCAATTCGTCCTCTGACCCGCCTTCGTTCGCCAGCAATTGTAATCTCAGAAGTTCACGATCCACAGCTGCCTTGTCACCGTTCTTGAGCCACATGAGAGATCTTCGGTAAAGACACATCATAAGTATACAAAATAAACGATGGAAAGTTTCTAGACTTGCTCCGGTAAATAACTTTCACTTTCAAATTAGGAAAATATGTCGGCATGTCTCGGATTGAACTTCTTTGTCGTATGATTTTTTTGTCTCCGAAACAAGCAAATAATAGAAAAATATTACAGCGTTTCCTGCAACTACTCACTTCGCGGCGTCGTTCATTCGATGACGCCTGACGAGATATATCGGCGTTTCTGGCATGAAGACAAAACCGGCGAGGAACAGTATTGGAAAAATTAGACCGAAGATGGCATACACTTGATAAGACATCACAGCACCAGTGGCAAAAGCTACGACGATCCCGATGTTAATGCCGAATACCATAAAGCTGCCAAGTTGACCACGTAGACTATCGGCAGAAATTTCCGAAACATACAGAGGAACCAGGAAGATGCAACCGGCACCAGCGATCCCAGCGAAGAATCGTGCAGCGAAGAGATACGAAAAGTCGGTAGCGAATATCGTCAGCAGCCAGCAAAGACCAAGCGGTAGCGCAATCAGACAACCCATTATACGACGCCCAAGTTTCTCGGCTATCGTACTGCAGAATGGCATCGTGATACACGCAGCCCCACAGAGCGCACCTGTTAACCAGGATGCCTCCTCGTTCGACATCGGATGTGTGCCTACCGGGGTATCGACGCTTTGCAGAAGAGGTATTACCGGTGATGCCCATCCCAATATTATCCCGTACGCAAGAGCTGCCAGATTGACTGGAAAGAATTTCAATTCGTTTGATTTTCTCAAAAGTGGTTGAAACTTTAACGTTTGATGCCATCGTTAAATATTCACGCACCAACGGCCGCAGCTAGGGTCTGTCGAAACCTCCCCGGCTCGGTCGTTGCCGACTTGGCATCTTCCATCTCTTTCTCCAGATCTATAAAAAAGATAAGCGTTGAATTATAAAAAAGCAAAATTGTTTCATCGACCAAAAACGCAACGACCAACTGGAAGATGGTCGTGAAAAAATCGTGGACGCTCGGACGAGAGACACTACTGACTATTCTTCATTTCGTCGGCTGCTCCTCTCAGCTCAACGTTGACGTAACGGCACTCCAGGCTAACAATTTTAGTGACGCTGGTCGCGCAACTTGTTATTAACGATGGAATAAAAGAAGAAGATAACAAAGTCGTGGAGATAGCAATGTTTCTACCACCCGCAGTTATCACAGTCGGAATAACAAGACTTATGGTCGAGCACAAAAACGCGACGAATGCAACGACTGAATTATTTTTATCCTCGCAAATATTCAATTCTTTTAATTAGTTTTTAATTTGTAATTTTTCAATCAAAGCGGACATTTTGTATGTCGTTTGTTAATAGCACGAGTGACGAGACTCCCGGTGTTGTACTCGTAGCTTCGTACTGACTAGGAATTCAATTTATAGGAATTTATGATAAATGAGCTACCCCCGATTTTACATCATACTCTCTATCAATTCCAAGCAACATCTTATCTTTCACCTCGTCTGTATTGGTATGACCTACACAGATGAGATGGCGAAATGCAAATATAAAAATTCTCCCAACGGTAAACAAAGAGAAAAACTCGATCGGAAGAATATCCCAGAAGCAAATCAGAAAACGGTTCATTCTGATAATAAGCAAATAGAGATAACATTATTATACCAAAGCGGAGTAAATTGCGTCAACCGAACTTTCTTGTTTGCAGATAATAACGTCCTCTATCTCTCTCTATCTCGTTACAAATTGGCCAGCATCGCTATTGCAAACATTAAATATCGCAATGAAAAGTTACAACATAGTCAAGCCTACAAATTTAAAGCAAGCCCTCGCTGCGATGGCCAGAAAAATAAACTTTGTTTCATGAATTTTTTTAATTCACTGAACATCTGTTTTTTCGGCTCAATTAAAAATATGTTATTCCACATACATCAAAGTAGATTGAAGCAAATTTTTATTGAAAACGATACAATAGTTCATGTACAATAAATTATTCTAACCGTTGCAGTGTTACTCTGTCTTAAATCAACAACGACTTGTAATAAATGACCGTCGACTCGACATTATCAATAATTCTTGTCAATTAAAGGTCAAGTCCTGATTATTATACCAAAATATAAACTACAAATTATAGATAACAGGGGAGGATTGAACTCATTAATTCTTCAACCTTTTTTTTAAATATTGACTAATTTATCAATTTTGTTAAATTTTGAAATTATGTTCCAAGAGAGAAGAACGTACGGTTGCAAGTTTAATGTCTAAGTAGATAGTCGAATATATAGATGCATGATGTACTCGACTCAAGAAGAATGATTTATCATAGCAGAACTCTCGTTGAGTTTAATTTAGAATTTTTCAAACTAGCATTTTAGTCGAGGCTCTGTGCATATCGGTCCACATGTATGGTTATCACTCGTAGGCGTGATCGTACGTTGTCTCGCGATGAATCGGGAAGGTGTGTATCGCATGTTCAGGGTGATGTTACAAAATCTGAGGAAAAGTGGCGTGTACTTTGATGTTAGGCCGCAAACCTGCGTCACCATTGTCATCTATTTTCTCGTGCGTCATGCCAATTTTGTCTTTGACAAAAGATGAAAATAAATTCAACGAGAAGAAAAAGTACTTTATCTTCGTGCAAATCGAATCAGCAATTCCAACTCGCATTTAGAAAATTTGAAGCAATATTCAGATCATTGGGACAATTTTGTTTTCTATTTTGTGTTTAGCTTTTTATTTTCTGGGTTATAATGCTGTGTTGACAATATAGGGAAAGAATCCAGATTTATATGGTTCACATGAAGGAATAAATGTTATTAAAAATGTATAAAAAAATTCTGTGGTAATAATAGACTTTTTTTCATTTTTCTATGAACACTTACTAAGTTCATCGTTGCGAACGTTAGAGAGCGCACTGAGCGAACGATCGCTCTTCGATAATGGCCAATCCTCCCAAAGTCCAATTGTCGTCACGAGGAACAGCGAACCACTTGCTGGTTGGCTCCTTTCATCCTCCAGCTGACGATGAAAGCGAACAAGAAAGATGGCCGAAAGTAAATATCACGTTGCGGAGCACATGTATACTGCACTTTCCCTCGTGGTATGCTAGTTCTACCCTTCAATCCAACTCAACCATGACCATGCCAACACTCGACCGTACGCCTTGAAATGTTCCCAACGAAACTCGAACGTACCCTCGCTACTTTCTCCTTGCTGCGAATCGATATTGGACAGTCAGCTGTGCACACCCCCACCGAAACGTCGTCGTTCGTAAAAGAGCCAACAACTCTGCCCTCCTGGTCCCAAAACGTTGAGAAAATTGAAAGTGAAAAGATTCAGCCAGTTCGTTCGAAAATGAAGAATTTTGTTCAAACGAGGACTTTCCCATAATCTCGAAAAGGGATCTACAAACAGAAATCATATCGACGACCTTCCCTTGGTTTCGTCGGTATGATAATTGGCTTTAGGTGAAAGATTTTTTGCTTCGTTGATTGACTGTTTTATATTTCTTTCTTTCAGGTACGCTGTGATAAGATTCTGAGTTTGTGGAAGGATTCGCATTAGAATTTTGGAAAATTGCATAACATGACATGGCGCTGCAGCGGTGCAACAAATCAGGAAATGATAGGAAAGCTAAAAGGTAAAAGATACTTTTTTAATTGTGTTTAGTTTTCTTTCCTTTCTTGAGACAGTTTCATATAATTTTTGTATTGTTTTCTTTTTATTTGTAGAAGCAGCAATACTGACCACGGATGCAGCCGAAGCTGCGATGATAGCAGTTGATAGAGGAAGATACTGTCACGAATCCGATCCCTATTTGGATCGTCCGCGAAGAATCGGTTACAATGTCACTATAAGTGCTCCACATATGGTAATACCAGTCGCCTTTTATTTTTATAATCCTGCATAAATCGGAATATTTATGATCACAAAGCAGATAGCTCTGCAAGTTTCCAAATGCAATATGCATAGTGGTATGAATATCGTTCTATTATTCATAAAGTTGTAGATACAGTCTTTTGATTATTGAGGACATCATTCGAATCCGGGCTATCACCATTTAACCCCGTTATCACTCAACGTGTCGCATTATTTATGCTTAGCACATGCTTTTATCTGCAACGATTGGAAATTTACGGCTAGATTAATGTAGCAGTATCTCCAGACTATATTTATCAATCTCATTGACGAAGGTATATGATTGCATATTTGTTCTTCAATTTGTCAATTTTTCCTATTTTTAGCACGCATATGCCCTATCAATTCTCACTGATCAGTTACACGATGGTGCACGTGCCCTGGATGTTGGCTCCGGTTCTGGGTACCTCACTGCCTGCATGGCATTCATGGTCGGGTCACGAGGTCGTGTTATTGGCCTTGAGCATATACCCGAACTGGTCGAGATCTCGACACAAAATGTACTCGACGATTGTCCCCATTTCATCAAGGAAGGACGTGTAAAATTTGTCGGTATGCTCCATGTATTATAAAATATATTTTTTAATCGTACTTTCCTAAGAAGTATTATCAATGTACCGTTAGTATATTATCTTATTGTTGTTATTACTTATTGCAGAAGGTGATGGGCGTTTAGGATATCCCGAAGAAGGTCCATACGATGCAATACATGTTGGAGCTGCAGCTGAATCGCTTCCAGACGAGGTTTAAAATGCATTTTTTCAACAATAACTCTCAAAATGCAAAGTCAATAGGTTATTATTTAATTGATTCATTAAGTGATAAATTCCCTTGTTTCTTGCAGCTCATAAAGCAACTTGCGCCTGGAGGTCGAATGGTTTGTCCCATTGTGGCGTTCGAGGGCTTTCATAGGTATCAAGTTCTCGTGCAAATTGATAAAAATGACAAAGGTGTAGTTTCGACGCAAAAATTGATGCACGTCTCTTATGTACTTCTCACGGATCCCACCACTCAATTGCATAATTAAATAACGACAATTTTCAACACAAAGAAAGAACTTCTCTAAATGGGTATTTACATAAATCGAAATATATTTATCTTTTATGCTTAATCGGTAAAAAAATAATTCTATATTCGCGGTTTTACATGTATTATTATTTATTAATACGTTAATAAAATATCGACATATATATTTTATATAGAATAACTATATTTTGTATTTATATGTACCGCTGTTAAAAAAAAATTAGTTTTATTGATATGTTTACCTTTCTAAATTACTATACACTCGTCACAACACTAAGCACTTCCGGTATCTTCCGATTTGCAATAGAATTGGAACATTTAACCTAAGTATTATCTGGTTAACATTCGAATTTACTACGCTATATTGTCCCAAATCAGATAAATTAACGAAATCTCACACCACGAAAGCATACGAATCTAAAATTTTCGTGAAATATGGAAAATTACGCTTATGAAGCTACGCGCTACTATATACTTCCGTCACTCCACTCGAACAAGTCCGACGACGCAGCATCCGCAATTTCATCCATATCCGATGAACCGATGAACCACAATGCACCTGGATGTACGCTAAACGAGGACTCCGAGGAACGAGGAACGCGCATAGTCCAACGAAATAAACTCTATGAAGTTAGCCGACAAATTTTCAGTTTGAAACTTAATCTTGTAATTATCGATTGACAGTTATGTGTTATTGTTTGAAGCGTCAATACGAATATTAGTAAATCCAAAGGTTTTATTGTTAATAAAAATTCAAATTTTAACTACAGCTCGCCGACATTTTGTTTGTTTATATCTCAGATAGACTCTATATTACTGTCAATATTTTTCATATGGTCTACCTCCTGGCATTTCTTTCAATATCATGTTATTCTGATCCTAAGAAGTATCAGCACTTCTATCAGGAGAACGTAATGTTGGAAAAGGTTACAAGAGCTATCTGGACAATACTTGAAGTAACGTGGATCAACATCAAATTCTTTATTTGGGCATGAAAATTCGTATTTTCTATCAGGATAACATAATATGGAAGGTGGGCAAGAGGTATTCGAATTGAGGAAATATCAGGATGACTTAATGATAAACCCGCATTACCCCCAGGTGACCGATATTTATCAGTGCTTTCTTAAAACAATCTCAGCTAATTCTGAAGCGGGGGTAACGTGGGTCACTTAGGGTAATGCGGATCACTGAAAAATTAATAATTTGCAGTAACGAAAATCACACTTGTTTTCAGAATAAATGTTGCAAGATTTATCGAATTCAACAATAATTTATGATCGACGCGTGTTCCTTGATGTTTTCTTGAGCTACCCATATTTATAGATTACATTTTTCGTGGGAGTACATGTTCGTGACAGAAATTTTACGGTTAGTACGTGAGGACGTTCCGTTACCGACCGCGCTCGTTGCAGACGCTGCAGTATGATACAGTCCTCAAACCTAAATATTGTTTACCAAAATGTAATACGTTTTATCTTCGTTATAGGCTTGTTGGTTACAATTTTTCCGTTGGATATGGCTTTTGGACGTTATAATGGAAAGACCAACAAAGAACTCGTTCAATATCTTAAAAGTAAATATTACAATCTCCTTTTACCTTGATCATTTCTGCTTTAGTAAAATGCGACTGAAGGTCAATATAACCATAAAAAACAAATTGTAGCAGCTTTCTCTTATAGTGCTTATAACTGAATTGAATTGCTTTATTTGTAACATTACTTAATTTTCACTTCAACATAAATAAATACATACAAATAGTATGTATTTATTTATGCTAAGAAGGGAATATTATTTTCGAGTGAATTATTAATCATCCTTGTTACATTCATTTACATTCCAGGATCAAAGATCGTCAAGAACGACAGAGTTTTTGAAACAATGTGCGCTGTCGACCGTGCTAAGTACACAACATCTGGTAGTCCTTACTTCGATGCTCCTCAGGGTATAGGATATGGCGTAACCATAAGTGCCCCTCATATGGTAATTTGCGATGACGATGTGATTTTTAAATATAAGACAAAACACAAAAAACTATTTACAAGTTAGAAGACAAGAGAAACTTGTTTAGCATGCCTATGCGCTGGAATTGCTCGAGGATAAATTACGCAGTGGAAACAGAGCTCTTGATGTGGGCTCGGGCTCGGGATACTTGACTGCCTGTATGGGTCTCATGCTGGGCAATCAGGGATTGGCCGTGGGTATCGATCATATACCGGAACTTCAAGCATTAGCGAAACGAAATATTGAGAATGACAGACCCGAACTTTTGGAATCTGGACGCGTTTCCTTAGTTGGTAAGTGTACATTCTTCCTATTAAAGTTGTCCCAAATTACATATAGAATTATCATGGCTTCTTCCATAGATGAAAATTAACCCATAGAAGATTGAAATTGTATATATTATATTTCTTTTGTTTTTATGTCATAGGAACAGATATGTTTATATAAATCACCTAAATTTTTAATATTGCATACTATATTTTGTTCGTCTTCTTTAGTGGGCGATGGACGATTGGGGTGCCCGGAATACGCACCTTATGATGCGATACATGTAGGCGCAGCTGCACGTGAAACCCCACAAATGGTAAGAAAACAAATAATATCGTCCTTTACCTTCGTAATTTTAAGCTTTCGATCATTTCATAAGTCGATATTAATGTTTTTTATAGCTCATAGATCAATTGGCTCCAGGTGGCCGCATGATAGTCCCTGTCGGTCCAGAAAACGAAGATCAAACACTATTTCAGTATGATAAGACTGCCGATGGTAAAATAAAACAATCCCGACTAATGGGCGTCGTTTTTGTTCCACTCACGGACAAAGAACGCCAGTATCGCTCATGAAAGCAATGTGTGCTCCAATAAGCGAGCGCCATATTTGTTTCATTATTTTTCCTTGAAAAATTATAAATGTAAAGCACAGTGCAAAGAAATAGCTTACTTATTTCATTAAATTCTCGTAAACTTTAAATCAACTGACGAATTACCTACGACATTTACTCTTATTTATTATTAATTTGTGTCGTATATTTTCTATCTTTTTTCTTCATCTGTTCTGGCACATAAACTTCGCAATTCACACGATTTTTCTATAAACCCTAATATTTTACTACAAATTGCAGCTTTTCAAGGAAATACACTTTGTTAGCGACAATTGTACGACATCTACTTATCGACCTTGTCAAATACGTTAGTAATATGTACATAAACGTGTGCATGCGATCGAATACAGACTAGAATGACTTTATTATAATACTTGTGTGATAGTTTCGATTCGATATAAGATTCTTTCATCAGAACTGATATGAGATGTACAAGTTGTACAAATATCATCAAAAACTATGATTTGTGCGTTATTTCATTCACATTGACATATATTCTTCTTCAAAGAATTCTGTATACTCGTCACGATCTACGCTCGTCATATTTTTCTCTATCTTAAATCTACGGAATGGTCGTTCTTGTGTAAAAGAAAAACAACATTATATATCGAAATAAAAATTTTACGTAAAAGAAAACATTGCACGAAAATGTTCAAAAAAAAAAAATGAAGTTTCTTGAAACTATTATTACATTACGATGTAATGTACGAAGAGTAATGATACATTGTTTCTTACTCCATGTTAACAAAAGGTTAAATACGTCGGATTTGAGCTCGACGTGATGGTCGGATATTCTCGATATCCGATTGAATATCGAAAGAATCGAGGAGGGGCAAGGAAAGTGGAACGGTGATTATCTACCGATGAAATAAAAATAAATGACTCATTAATTAGAGTGCTCGTACCATAACAAGACTTAAAGCTGAGCCAGCAGCTAGTCCTAAGCCGAGAAAAGCTCCCATCATGGCCGAGGCGATCTCTTTGTCTTGTCCGTCAACAACTCTGCGAAAAATATGAGATAAATGTGAATAAGATAAATAGACTCATGACTCATCGATCAAGCATTCTTCGAGTTACTCACGTAGGTGCCAGTATGAACGAAATATTGCACAGATAGCCATTCGTAATGGCAAATGCGATGGTTAGAAGAATATAATAAAAATCATTATGAATGTAGACAGGAAGATGATGTCTTGGTTGAGCATTGCAGAGCATCAAGGCAGGTACGAATAGAATTCTCAAACTAGAAAGGATAATGAGCTTCCATGGCTTTCCCTTTGGCTAGACAAAAAAACAAAGTATAACGTAACGTTAACTTAAAAATTAATACGAAGTTTAAGCAAATGAATGGTACTTACCCAGAGGACTAAACCCGATAAGAGACGTCCGATGTAATCGCCCATGCTGAACGTGAGATAAGTAACCACTGGTACGAAGTAGATATCTGCAATTTAAGATAGTATTTATTATCATCTTCCTTGAGACTTTAAGCACAACAGTGGATATGGAATTACGCATGAGAAACGGTTTAAAATTACAAACCATTCCACGCGTAGCCTTTTCCTTTATTCTCGCTCTCCACAAGAACCGTCACAGCCGGATAAATGGCAAGAGATACGAAAAAGACGAGAAATATGGTTACTCCGTAAGGCCAAACTCGGCGCAGAATTCGACCGTAAGATACACGATGACCCTCGACGAAACTGACTTCTGCATTCACGGAGAAATTCGATTCCACCGGTTCGCGGGTTTGTTCCATCATATGATGCTTGAAATATGCCTGAAAGCAAATTTACTCAGTAACGTAAGTTATTTTTGTTTCAATAGTTACAAGCATTTTACATCAAATTAGTATACAGCAGCTGGGATATTATCAAAAGCTGATCAGCGGTAACTGTGTTCAAAGTAGTACTAATTTTATTCTGGAATTTTAGCATTTGTCTTTCTACGTTTTTATTGCGTTTATTGCCAAGAATCGACGGCTGTTAATATTGTCATTCGATCGAAATTAATTGTATATTGGTAACAAGCTTATTAACAATGTGTGCAAAATGAATTAAGAATCGGATAAACAAGACAACAAATTGAAAGCTTTCTTACCATTTTTTCGAGAATAACGTACGATATGAGCGATAGAAGAAGTACAATGTCGCCGATAATAAAATAAACGAGGCCAGAAACGACAGGGCTTGCACCGATCCACAGAGCACAGACTTCCGTTAGGGCTGTAAAAATTCCTCCCAATGCCTGACCACCGGACATTGCAGTTATGTACCTCGGAGAGAATCTTCCAACAATGCCCAACAGGCTACCACCGAAAATGGCACTCGTGGCTAATAATTGCGAGAAGACAAAATATAATTAATTAAAACGAAAAACTTAAAATTCAATTATCATTCGCGTGTGCCATTTACTAACCATTTACGAATGCCACAGTCGTAAGAGTGGCGATTAAGAAATTGGTTTGCCCTGTAAAAGTAAAATACGTTCAGAAAATGCCGTTCAATAAAACGTTTAGGAAAATACGTTCTATTATACTATCACCTGTAACTTTTGATCGATTGCAATTTAACTTACATTCATCAGTATTTACCATCACCAGTGACGTGGTCATAATAAATAACAGCAATATAACAATTTGAGATCCAATCATCCTAGTACTAAGTGATATTCTAAATGGAAAGAAAATATCAATGGTGGAGATTAGAAAACTGCTTGCTTCCTTTGTTTCACAATAACAAAATAATCGAATGAAAAATGTTTCTGTTACCTTTTACTGAGAAACGTATTAACTATTAAAAATAATGTATTTGGCAGCGCGCTGGATACATTCAGATACGAAGTAAAATTTGCCTGAAGATCCGTTCTCTTTTCCAGTATCTGTGTGTGCGTATAGTTGTGATGGCCAGTGTTATTGGGATGTATGTCACGGAATTTATACATCCAGTACTATAGAGAAAAAAACATTAACAACATAAACACATCTTCATAGGCCGTTCATTTTTTTTCTGTAGACTACTCACATCATCGGCGGTCATGAAAAAGCTCCATGGTATTAATGTATTCATTCCCAGTAGATAAAAAACTATGTAAGCAAGATGGTACTTGTCAGTCGGTTCATGAGATTTAAAAAATGGTTTTTGATCTGGCACGGAGACACTCGCGTCGTCAACTTCAGTTTCAAATTCTTCATCGAATTCGCTATCACTACCAGCTCCGAGTAGCGGTCGCCTGTTTATTGAATACTCCATGGCGTATCCTTTAAGTCCTTTAAAAGATGAAAGAACGTTTCTCACATCAATGTTTTCCAAAAATCGTGACAAAATATGTTTAAAAGTTTTTGTTTTTATGAATATTGTCACGTGACAGGATGTTTCAGAACAGATTTATGTAGACAGCCTTGAGACGTGAAAGTCCCATTCAAAGTGACAAGTATAGTTATAATTTCTGCTACATATTCATGCAAAAATGAATGTCAAGCTAACAGGTTGTTCCAAGTAAACAATAGTCTGATGGGTAAAAGTATGATTGCTCGTTCAAAAATGACAGTTCAAACCTTTTCTATAATGTTTCATTTTTTTACAATTAAACTAATCAATTTTGAGAAACGCAGTCGTGGTAAGACACACATTCGATACTGCCAGATATCTGTCAAGTTCATATTAGATTGCCAAAAAATTCAGGCCTGAAAAAACAGGAATAACTTGTTTCAACAAAGAAACCACTTACCCAAATATTTAACCGTGGTCTTCTGTAATTCGTGTCAGTGCGAACCCGAATGTTGTGCAGCACAGGACTATTCGACTTGTTCCTTTAACTTCATTCAGTGCACAAATTTCTAACCTAATTATCGTAGACTATCCCAGAAGGAATATGACATCGCGCACTGATAGGTTCCATGCTACTGACACACAGCAGCTGTCGCGATAGTAAGCTCACATTGGGAGCACAGCTCGTAAAGAGATCATTAAAATGTTAATTACACCGATGCTCTTTTCGTTAATCCTTATTTCCCCGCCCTAACAACTACCCTAGTTGTCCCGCGGCCATAACTAAGTCAAACAATCAGCCTGCATGTTATGATACTCGACAGCTGACGTATACAACAGTATACAATGTATAATTCGACTTAACGCGACATATATAACGGTCAATGGGTAACTGAAGAATGTACTATCGTACTATGTAGTATGCCATGTTTGCTATGTATTGTACAGTAGCTTCCGAATAATGGTAATATCTATATATTGATAGGCGGATTTGGGACTGCGCATGCGCATTCAACTAGCCTAAGCAGCTGATGGACATTTGACACACGTAGTTTTATTTTGACACCTCGGTCCTTCGTTATTATTTTGGATAAACAAGTTATCGATGCTTATTCTCAATGTTTTTTCGTTCTTTTAATGTGTTGTTATTATAACAAATAAATCAATAATGAAAAAGGAAATTAATAAGTGTTATTAGGTGGAATTTTTTTTCGGGCAAATTTTTATTTACTTCATTGTTCTCGAAAATGCACGAACAAAGATGCATCCATTGATGAAATATTCGCCCCTGAGGGGCCCCGCTTGGCACGCTCCTGAACCGCAGCTGGCAGTACCGAGTACCGTGGAGTGAGCTTGTCATGGCGTCAGCACGTAGTATGCGCGTATGCTCCGAGCAACGTAGAAGTTGTCATCGATATCTTATTATTATTCATTGTTTTCTGTACGGAATTTTATACTTTAATGTCGATGCCACAACAAGTGACTATTGGAAAATTAAGTGATCTGTGAAAGTGATGCAATTCGATGCAGAATTTTAGTCAGTGCTCTCATCTTGTCGATAGATTGAATTTTGTTTATTTTTGTTATGACGTTGTTTAGAGTCGCGATTTCGCGACACTGAGTCTTCGAAAATGCTGTATTGCTCACTTAAAAGATGGTAAGAACAATTTTTTGTTGCTATAATTTCAGAATCTAGAGTTTATATTGAAACAAAATTTGAATTCTTGAAAATTCGTTTTTTGATTATATTGATCACAGCGTTGGTCCTTTGTTTTTAAACAAGAGTATATAGATATATATATATGACTTCGTCTCGTCAACAGCTTTTGCAGGAAAGAAACGGTGAGAGCATTGAGCACTGGCGAAGTCTCAACGGCTCTGAGACCTTTTTACTTTACCGTTCATCCTGATCTATTTGGACAATTTCCCACTCAAAGGGTAAAGAACGAATGTTTAAAATTACGCTTTTCATGATTACTATAGATGAATAAATTGCACGCGCTTGCTGCATTCTGCATATTGCAGGAAAGGCGTGAAACATCAAACCGTGTGTGTTATTATGCTTAGTGTCTATTTATAGAATCGAATTGTTGATTATTTCTCATATAGTAGATGTTCTTGAACTTTCAAGGTTACTTTCAATATTCCGAGCGCGCATGCTGCTCTTGGTAACATAGATAAGTAAATAGCACGATATACGATGTTTCGTCGTCATTCTGTAAGAAAATGTTATTTGCCGAGCTTGCATTTATGTAGTGGGTAATTTTATATACCGATCGATGGTAGGAATCACGTTTGCTTTGTGTTGAAAAAAGGCGGGAAAATTCAAATTTACTGAATTTTTTTTGGTAACATAGCTAAGTAAATAGCACGATATAAGACTTATACGATGTTTCGTCGTCATTCTGTAAGAAAATGTTATTTGCCGAGCTTGCATTTATGTAGTGGGTAATTTTATATACCGATCGATGGTAAGAATCACGTTTGCTTTGTGTTGAAAAAAGGCGGGAAAATTCAAATTTACTGAATTTTTGTTGGTAACATAGCTAAGTAAATAGCACGATATAAGACTTATACGATGTTTCATCGTCATTCTGTAAGAAAATGTTATTTGCCGAGCTTGCATTTATGTAGTTGGTAATTTTATATACCGATCGATGGTAAGAATCACGTTTACTTTGTGTTGAAAAAAAGGCGGGAAAATTCAAATTTACTGAATTTTTAAGATTGACAGTGGAGAATTTGTATTAGACTGACTATTGAAACGAAGTTTGTAACAAGTGGGGTGATAAGTTCGATAATTAGGATATTTACTAAATTCAGAGTATTTGTCAAATATACGTAAATAGAGGGAACATCTGTGTTTTGTCACTTAGTAATTTATATTGATGACATTGCAGACAGTAAATGAAAATTCGTTGAAACAATTGAGCTTGCTGATAGAGACGCTTCAACAAAGAAGACCCATTATGCCGACGACGTTGCCATTCTATCTACGCTCAAAAGATGAGAAGGAGGTTAAGGCTGGAAAATTTACATTGGTGAAGATTCAACTGAACGATGTGGATTTGAGAAAAACTATTTTATCTATTCTCAAGACGTGTAATTTACCGACGAAATTCGTTGACGAGATTCAAGAGGAAAAACCTCAGAATCCAAAGTACAAGTCGAGATTCTGGCAGACCCGTGGAAACACCAGTCACAGAGGTGATTTTTCTGAATTCGAGGACGATCCGATTTATCAATCGATACTGATGAAACGAAAAATAAATGCCGAGCCGGATACCTTCAAGTAAGCGTTATATTATTTTCTCCTTTGAAGCGATACTGCGTTCTTTGGTATTATGCAGAATAAACTTATGATGACGTTTTGTTCAAGAGCGTACTTGGATAAACATGTGAACGAGGCTCATGTGAAACTAGAAGCATGCCGGCCAATGAGAGAAGAGGTGAAGAAACTCGAGAACGCACTCTGCGATGATCTGGGATTGAAAAGTATCGTGTGGGATTGTGGATGGAACATAGCGCACTATAGAGGATGTCTGTTGGCGTTCCAAGCTTTGGCAAGGCATCATCCTGAGCTAATGAATGTGCTAAAAAATCGGGCTCTTGTATTTGCAAACGATACCGGAATTAGTCTCGAAGGAAGCGTAATGCTTAATTCGGGAGAAGTTCGGCATAATTGGCTCGATGTAAGTTTCACGTTTGTCTTGCGATTAATAGCTTGTCATTCAGATGCAATCCGTGATAAGTGAAATTGATTACAAGTAGCCAATCGTGTATATTTTCTTTTCTACAGCTGATAAAAAATGTCAAGAAACACGACATAGTTCTTCTGAGGCTGCCGGCTTTCGAAAAAGCAGTCTCTCGTGTACTTCTCGATATTAAAGTGGGCCGACGGTGCGTAACAGAATCAATTAATTGAGTGACCGTAAGGCTCAGGGTATCCTATATGTGCAGGAAGTTCATGCCCAAGGTCATGGTAGGCCAATACGAGAGTCAACTTCGTCAACTTACCACGACCCTCTCGGATTATCGTGGTAGAAGAAATTATCCGAAATCTTGGCCAGACGATCTGTCTTCGTACGAAATTGTGATCGAAGCGTTAGTAGACATCGTTGTATTAAAAATGCTTCATGTATATAGTCTAACGCAAAAGTTTCCATTGAAAATCCGGGTACTTCGATGGAGAAGTGAAGGACTCAAGACGTAAAAAAAAAAAAACTAAACACAGTTTTCCTTCACAATAGCGAGGCAGGTCCGTTGATGCTTTCGCCGACTGGTCAATTCATCGTCCCTTCTTCCTGTCCCGGATTTCTCTTGGTAACGTTCATCGATGAAAACTTACAGGAAGCTACGAAAAGACTGCACCATTATAACAAGTCAGTATACGATATACCTCGGAAGATACGACAATTATCGTAAGGTCATTATCTATGTTTTTTATTGTTTTACTAG
This sequence comes from Netelia fuscicornis, assembly GCA_946811545.1. Lineage (NCBI taxonomy): Eukaryota > Metazoa > Arthropoda > Insecta > Hymenoptera > Ichneumonidae > Netelia > Netelia fuscicornis. The sequence continues at coordinate 42,617,020 of OX328013.1, read as the reverse complement.
TATAAAACACGTGGAGCGAGATATTCACGTCAGAACTATCAAAGAACTCACTCTGGCTGGACTCAACAAAGATGACAGTATCACGCCCGATCTCATGATTCAATGCTGCGAACGCTTGTTGACTCACAAGAGCATATTAGCACCAATGCTGGACGGTGTAATGCTGTGGGTGACGCATTATTACTCAGTAATGAGCGATGGAGTTCTTTGTGTACCTTGGGATTGGAAGCTTTAGGTCTAAAGGTCCGACGATATTTCTTAAATATAACTGATGATCGACGATTTAATCGAAAACGTTGATTTTGCGTTTGACGCTTCCGAGACTATAAAGTAACGACTAAGAATTGTAAAGTTTATATTTTTATCATGATGCATTAGCTATATATATCTAGAATTAGTGCGTCGATGTAGAATCTTAGTGCTCAAAATGAAAACGATGCGCAAAATCATATTAACAATATAAAAATCATCAGAGACAATGTGATACACAGCCAGCGACGCGACAAGTGTGAGAGATTAACGTGCCAGTTCTTTTGAGATAACTTGAATTGCAGCTTTTAGTGCGATTTAGACTGCATGATATTGTCTGAAGAAAAAAAAACTCACACTAGAAGGTTCTCACTCAGGCTAGCCATTTTTGGAACAGATTTTTGAGAATTTTTACATCTGAGTGAGTAGTTAGTTATATACAGTAAACCTGTGCGGAGACACGATTCTTATTCTTTTCATAACAACTAACTCAATGTTCATCCTACCATTCGACCCTCGATCCCCTTAAGAACAAATAGAACATTGTTTTTCGTCACTTAAGGGATAGCGGGCCTTATTTTCGCACCAAAAATTGTTAATGAAGAAAAGGATGAGAACAAAAGTAAACAGTGCAGCATAGAGTGGAGAGAGTTGTGAAAAATAGGTAAAAGAAATGTTGAATAAAAGTAATTGTTGAAACATAATACTATCTAGTAGTTGTATGTCTATCTATTGATAATCAGCTGTCTCTCAGCTGATTCGTATCACACATCGACGGCCTATACAAATATAGTTTCCTTGAAACTCCATAGCGTGAGGATTATCATTAACATATTTGACCCCTTAAGCATAAACATATATATGAACTGTTCTCGCATAATTGCTCATTGCAGTTTACATGACACACATACGACAATCTAGCAGACTAGGTCTTTACGCACGCGTTCCACACGAGTCAAATTATTGATTCGAATGCGCAAGTTTCCGGCGTACAAAAGTGGTCAGTCTCTCTGTTTGCAAGTTGCGGATAAGCGTGTCAGCTGTCGTCTAGGCTGGAAGGAACAATTCGTAGGGACAAACTTCTACGAGTTCGTATCAAACTACGATAAAACGAAACAAAGGAAAACAACAAGACAAACGGAAAATGGTTGGACCGGGAACTTCGTCATTGTGACTAGTCGTACCTGAGAGAAGTGACAATTGTGCTCCGAATAATCGGGGCGCATCGAACGCGAGAACGCCTTCCGAATTCGAGCGCGGTAACACAGAATTCGCAACGCTTTGCAAGGCAAGTATTTAATCCCTGTCTATTTGGGATAAGTGGAAATGGTGTACTGAGCAAAAAAGAAAGGATATAAACAAAAATTCATCCCGCCATTAGGTGTACCCTGTGAGCCCTCTAACAGGGCCAGGCGCAGCAAAATCAGTATGGGAACTGAGTCCAGACCCCGACATGGTCGGGCATCTACCGAACAATCCAATATCCGGGGCTGCTCATCACAATCAGGCAATGATAAAGGTTCCTCAAAGAAGAAATGGACCTGACGATAACATATACACGGATGTGGTGACACCTGGACAGGGTCCCACGGAAGAGACCAAGAGAATTTTTGAGCTTCTTAGACCTGGGTGTGCATTAAATATTAATGTTTCAATACAAAGATTATTATTATATTGATCTGTGTAAGATTTGCATGTTAGAACAATAGTTTGTGGTAATTATCATAATTCTATGTATTTGTGCATTTATAGCGATACAGAAACTGTTGAGGAACTAGTGGAGAAGACGGGTTTGAGTATCCTTAGCTCAAGAGACGAGTGGGGTTACACACCGGCACATTGGGCCGCTCTTGATGGCAATGTCGAAGTACTTTCAGCGAATTAAAATGATTTACGGTACAATAATCTTGATAAATGATTTAATGATAAAACATCATTAGGTCATGAGCTATCTGGTGGAGAGAAATGGACCTGTTGATCTATCCTGTCTTGGCACTCAGGGTCCGAGGCCAATACATTGGGCATGCAGAAAGGGCCACAGTGCGATTGTTCAAATACTTCTGAAAGTGCGATAAACACATTTTAATCCTACAGCATGATCATTTATACCAATATTACAATAATATTTCACTAGGCCGGCGTTGCTGTTAACGCAGCGGATTTCAAAGGTCTGACTCCTTTAATGACGGCTTGTATGTTTGGAAAATTCGCCACGGCAGCGTTTTTACTTGGTTCTGGAGCACTCGGTCATTTGACCGATATAAACGGCGACACAGCGCTTCATTGGGCTGCTTACAAAGGACATCCTGAATTAATAAGGCTTCTAATGTACAGCGGTGTTGATTTACAAAAACCTGATTATTTCGGATCTACGCCACTTCATCTCGCTTGTCTATCAGGAAATGTCAGCTGTGTGAAAATTCTCTGCGAGAAGAGCAAGATCGAGCTAGACCCACGCGACAAAAATGGCAAAACTCCTCTGCAGCTTGCCAAGAGTCATAGACACTCAGAGGTCGTGAGAATATTGCAGGGCGAACAGAAACGAAGAGCTCGATGGATACCGCCTATAAATGAGCTATGGTATGTATAAAATGGCATTCCTGTTTTCTTTAACTTCAATGGTATGCGCTGTAGAAATTTCATTTTGATAATGGTGGTATGTAACGATGAACATTATTCATTTTCATAGGGCGCTACTCTTCGGTGGTGCAGGTAACAGCAAAGGCCCCCTTCTCTTATTCATGGGTTCGGTTTTACTTTGGGGCTATCCAATGTACTTGCTCAAGTGCATTCCCATAACGTGGAATCTTCTTCGTGGCAGCCACTATTGTTTCATCTACTGGAATATCCTAATGTGGATCTCGTGGATCGTAGCCAATAGACGAGATCCGGGCTACGTTCCGCAAAACAGCGATACGTATTATCGAGCCATCAAGCAGATACCTTATTTCGACAAGTGGAAAAAACGGAATGTCATTTTATCACGACTTTGTCACAGTTGCCGATGCTTTCGTCCTCTGAGAGCAAAACATTGCCGAATTTGCAATCGTTGCGTCACGTATTTTGATCATCATTGTCCTTTCATTTACAACTGCGTTGGATTAAGAAACAGGCAAGTTGTGTTGTAACTATGAAGTCAGCGCCAAATGACATTGTCCATTTCTTCTCGATTTTATCCTCAAGACTTTATTTTCTTCTTTTTCAGAATGTGGTTTTTCCTTTTCGTGATGTGCATCGCGATAAATTGTTCTTTCACGCTATACTTCGCTTGTTACTGCATCACAATAGAAGGATTGCAACTTATGTACGTGCTAGGACTTATGGAAGCTCTAGTATTTTGTGGACTCGGTTGGATTCTTACTTGCACCTCGGTGAGTTTCAATGGGATTAGGATAATTAGTTTTTATGTGTTTTTACATTAATAACCAATTCTTACTACGTTCTTTGTCCAAACGCAGGTACTGCACGCCTGCATGAATTTGACGACGAACGAGATGTTCAATTACAAGCGATACTCGTATTTAAGGGACAAGAAGGGCAGATATTTGAATCCCTTTAGTCGTGGTCCGGTGCTTAATTTTATCGAATTCTTTCTTTACCCACCGGATCATCACGCCACAGATCCGCAACATTATCACATTCTGTCCGAAGAGACCATGTAAACCGTCGGACGGAATTCGAAATAATCTCTCAATCCTTCGCTGGCGAAGGCACGGCAGCTCACACAAGAGAGAGAAAACAAATGCTAATTGTTAAAGATATTATCTTTCGTCTCTCATTTTCTCTTTCTTTCGCCAGCACGCACAAATGTGTTGCTTATTCGTCATTCGGAGCTCGTGTGTTCAAAAAAACAATGAGGCTCACCCCTCGTTGTTATTGCGTGTATAATTTATTACGTCTAGCTCCGTAAGTCGATTGTTACAAAATATGGATTTTAAAATAATAAGAAATAAATCAATTTAAAGAGCATCATGGTGGCACGTTATACTCAAGGATTTCTATGATCTACGAATACAAAAAAGTTACAGCTACGTGGAACATCAAAATATGATATCCTAATAGCTCACGGTATAAATAGAGAATCGTAAAAAAGAAATAGAGAATTAATACGTGTAAAATTTGTGTATAAGTAATATGAACGAATATCTTTGGCAAAACTTATACTGCATAATCCCGGATAAAAGAAAAATACGACTATTTGTTCACGTCGGAGGAATGATTCGATCGCGTATAGTATAGAATAATATAGCTATAGTATAAATCGCGGTAAATATATGAAAATGTACAAAAAAAAACATTCGTACCGATTATAACTTGGCAATTGCACATCGCGTATACGTTTTAGTATCCGCAGAAACGTACCGCAATGAGATACGGACGGTTGACAATTTACTTCAGCTCGTAACAAAAATCGTAATTTGGTGGTGGTTCTGGTACTGGAGGAGGATCCTGTGGTATATCGATACCCTCGGCATCGAGAAGACGCAGTTTTATGTCCATTGATAGAAGCGTCTCGCGATCGTTTTCAGTCTCTTTGCTGGTCATTCGATTGCCTGAAAACCGGAGAAAAATAAGAACAAAAATTATATCTCTGTTTCAGGGATTTTCTTTTCCTTTTCATTTTTAAGTATAAAAAAAGCACAATAGCAAATAAGTCTTACCGAGCAACGCATTAATACCATCGGTCCAATAATCAAACACCTGCTCGTCCGGTGCGACGAAATCGAGACTCGTAACTTCCACGGAATCCAGAGAGAGCGAGAATGCTAATTGATGAGTAGTTTTGCGTCGTTGCAGATCTTTCATGTGAGGACAATCGCGTCCGGTGAAGAGGCCACGAATTTCAACAACAGCTAATTTCGTGGGAAGCTCGTCGATGGTCGGCACAGATTTCTCGTCGCAGTCACCATAATGAAATAGTTTATGATTCGGCGACAATCTCACGTACCAAAATTTATCTTTAATGCGCTGTCCTCTCGCGCTGTACTTGGTGAACCTTGTGCCCTCGACCAAAAATCCCAATCTCTGCTGTTGTATCAATTCGAGTATTTCCGGAGTTATCTGCTCGCGAAGCTCGACGATCGGTCTTGCATGGCTTTCCCACTCCTCGCGAGTCGTTCTCTCCTGTTGCCAGAGATTGGTGATTGTTGAATAAGTTAACTGTTGCAATTTGTTCTTGAATTTATCAAGACCCGTAGGCTTGAATTGCAATGCACGTGTTATCTGTTCTCGCACGACTGAAAACACTTTCACGAAATCCTCGGTAGTCGCTCTCATCTCTTTCCACGTTTTGTTTAACAGAACTATGCAGACGCAGTAGAACTCCTCAAACGGATGATCGTGGGTGAAAAACATAGGATGGTAAGATTGCCCCTGTTCACTGGGTGCTTCTCCAATAGGTAAAACCTGAGAAACATAAGATGAAAAATGTCTAATAAGAAAACAGAAAACGTTTAAAGAATTATGATATATTTCAAAACACACAGAAAAAACTGATGTGCGTGAATTTTGTTCAATGGATAATTGTAACTTGCCTCACACAGCAATTTCACCAGTTCAACGCTTGTTCGTCCAAACGGACACTCGTGCTCATCAGCCCGGCAAGAATTCTCCAGAACAACTTTCGTATAAGCTTCCGTGTGATTACGCGCGAAGTAAACCATGCAATCAAGGGCCAACATTCCAGGCGGAGTACCGGTAAAATCCAGTGCTGGATTTATGTCGTACTTGAAACCCAATTTTTTATAATCCTTTGCAAAGAGTCCTTGCTTACGCGCGGCGACGTCACCGCCTGTCGAGCCTTCCGTATCGAAAGCGATTCTTCGCAGTTCTTTGATTTTGTCGTGACCATCCTGATCTTGGGGATCCATCTTCGTCATCATTCTTTGCTCTAAAAGACTGAGCATGAGAGTCTGGAGAACGTAGAGCTGATGCGCCATTTCTGTGCCAACCTAGAATTTATGAATCACACAATGTTGCTAATGTGCTAACGAGTATTGTACAATCGTCTTAATTAAATATAGAACGTTACACAATCATAACAGAAACGCCTGATTATCAGTGATTATGAAAATTTATTGTTACCTGTCCAGTAGACTGTATGACGTTGGTCAAAAAAACATTTCTGACTTGTTTAGACTGAAGAGTCGCTGATACAGCACGCCTCTTGGCAATATCAGCTTTTTGAAAAAGCGCATTTATCAATGCTATGGCATTTTGTTGAATCTGTGGGCTCATACTTTGTAGAAGCATGACAAGATTCGGCAGCGTCACTTCTTTCTCAACTTGGCCATATTTTCCAGTTGTATTCAACACGATATTCTCGAGAATACTGAGCGAAGCCTTAATAACATTTGGATCTTGAATAACAGCCTGATTGTTTACATAACTCGCTACTTTGTTGATAAAAGGTGGTTCGAGAATGTCCCAAGATACTATGCCATGATCCATCAATTCCACGAAGGACTGAAGAGAGTAAGCCAATGGGCGGTCTTTATACTTTCCACCTTCGATCTGTTGGTCATTAAAATTCATGAATAATCAATGAAATGATTAAAAAATCGTACTTGATGAATTGAGTATTAGTATTTATTTCTGCCTTTTTCTTTCATCGACTTACTTGTGATATTAACAATGCTAGACCTTGCTTGTTGATAAACTCTAATGCGAATGTTATGTCGATACTCAATGAACTTAGTTTCTGCAATGCTTTTGTTTTCTCATCGATAGTACCATTGTTCAACTTTGTCAATATATCTCCTGCTGTTTTGGCAGGTGAGTGCTCAAGTCTAAGAACACTGCCATTCTTCACTTCGTTACGATTTTTCTCGGTAATGTAATTCTGATTGTTGTTTTCAGAAAATTGCAGCGAATATGTTTCAGGATCCGACAAGGCCCATCCATTGCACAGGTCCTACGAAATAGCATATAAATGTATATTGCAACAATAATAAATACAATAAAAATGTCTAGGATCTCAAATGAAACAAATTTTTGGGACAGAAACTCAAGTGGTATAAACCGTTTAACCTCGTCTATATGTGCCCATAGATAATACATGAGGTATCCAGGCGCAACAAGATAAACATTGGATTCTCAGTCATTGATAATTGAATCATTATTATCTCAATTATACAACAAATCTCGATAAATAGATAATGATGGATGTTGATCAAGCACAACAGAATGAACGCACCCCAGGATGGGTCCTCATAGTGGAAACATTGCAATTACTTTATTTAGACTTGGAGCACAAAATAAAACAAAATAAACAAATACGCTTAGAAAATGATTAATTTCAAGCCTATTTATAAACATATAGAAGATGCAAAATATTATGAATGTACTTGTATAATTCCAGTTAAGGGCTGCTTTTGATTGAATTCGATAAGTTGTGGTGTTTGTTTCGTCATCTCCACCGCGATTTTCACGATATTTGAATCCTTTTGGACAGGCATTTTGATTGTCTGCGTGTACATTAATGGGTGAATTGACACTCGGAAGATACCGACGCTATCGTCAAAATCGCTTCTTTTATTAAACCACTTTCTTTATTCTTGCGTCTCTACGATCAGTATTTTGACATACTAATGAGACACAGGAGACATTTCTAGTAGCCCAAATGTCAGCTGTTGGACGTCAGATATGCTACTGTACTATCTCATCAGCTAAAGACGTTAGCTCTGCCATCTATATTATAAGTGGAAATTCTAGGCGAATTATGATTGTTTCTTTTTTACCGGCACTGCAACGCTCTTTTACCGACGGAACTTCATGAGCAAAAGCGTTCATAACCTCTCTTTCTTATAATATAATTTTCTTTTCAGGATCATATTTCACGATTTGCTATAGTATCTGTATGTTATTATTTACCGACGAAGCTTAGAGCAAAGTTTACGATGAAGGTCTGCGAATTCTAGTTGTTTAATTGCCCAAGGTTGGAATTTTTGTACCTGTTTACAATGAGTTTTTTGTTTGACATTGTGAAAAATGCGTTTCTAAGAATGATTCAACTAATTTGGTTTGGAAAGCGCACAATATCGAATTCATTGAGTATTTACATTAAAACAAATACCGGCAATACTCTCTCGGTTGACCTTGATCCAAAATGGGACATAAAGAACGTGAAAGAAATCGTTGCTCCCAAAATGGGTATACCCCCGGACGACATAAAAATAATTTTTGCCGGAAAGGAGCTCCACAATTCTACTATAATCGCGGCAAGTTGTCGAACTTTATAATATTCAATTAAAAATCATTAGGTAATTACAGGTGGCCATTGATAATGGATTGAATGATGTAATGTTCCTTCTTCTCTTATAGGAATGCGATTTAGGGCAGCAGAGCATTCTCCATGCTGTGCGAGCACCTCATCAGAAACATCGCAAAAACAATAATTCCACAGATGCGATAGAAGAATCAATATCGGAAGGTTCAGATTTGAACGAGAGTGGTGGTAGACCAATGAACGAAACACTGACCGATCTTTCTCTGGAAGAATTGGATGAGAGTGAGACGATCACCAAACAAGGTTGTCAAAAACTCATTGAGCACACATTGTAATGATGTCTGTCTTTTTTCATGAGTGTAAAAACATTCTTTGATCTTATTATTGACAGAGCAGCAAGGCGAGCGTGCTCACTTCTTTGTGTATTGCTCCTTACCCTGCAAATCCATTCAAGCTGGCAAGCTTAGAGTTCGCTGTGGCAATTGTGGCAGTGGAGCTGTAACAGTGGATCGAGATCCACAATCGTGGCAAGATGTTTTACAGCCTCGTCGCATAACCGTTCATTGCGAGAACGACTCTTGCCAGTCGAATTTCGCGTCGGGTGATGAAAATGATGCTCAAGTTCACTATGCACATTTTTTTTTCAAATGTGCTCATCATGCGAGTCTTGGTGAGACCGACGAGGCTGTTCCTCTTTATCTGATAAGACCGAATTTACGGAAAGTTCCTTGCCTTGCCTGTACAGACGTTAAGTATGTTATACAATCAATTTTCTCATAGATCACGATATTTTCACGCCAATATAATAATCTCTCGATTTCTTTTGCGCACAGGGAAACTGTCTTAGTATTTCCATGCGAAGCGTCGCATGTAACTTGTCTGGATTGCTTCAAGGATTATTGCGTAGTTCGATTGCGTGAACGACAATTCCAGTTCGATGGTGCAAAAGGATTCTATACGCTTCCTTGTCCAGCCGGATGTCCGAATTCTTACATCCCCGAAGTTCATCATTTTCATCTGTTAGCACCATTACAGGTAACAAATACTTTTTTTTTATCAAAATTCATAACAGATAAAAGTTTCCAAACAATTAATAATAAACTATTCGCAAATTATTCAGTACGAGCAGTATCAACGTTTCGGAGCTGAGGAGTACGTACTGAGAGCTGGCGGACTCTTGTGCCCACAACCCGATTGTGGCATGGGAATCATTCCACCGGTTCTCGATGGTACTAATGACGAGCTATGCCGTAGAATCCAGTGCATTGGTGGATGTGGTGTATGTATAGTAAATTCGAATTTTATACCCCATAAAACTGACCTGAACTATATGAAATTCACACTGAAACTTTCTGTTTGTATGACAGTACGTCTTTTGTAGAAGATGTTTACAAGGCTATCACGTAGGTGAGTGTAACACTCAACAACCGACAGCATCGAGCTCGGCGAATGGTTCAGGAGGATATTCCGTCGACCCTCTCAGAGCTAAAGACGTACGATGCAGTTTTACATATTATCTTTAAAGGGCCAAGTCTCTTTGAAAATCGAAGTACCGTGTCTTAATATTTTCGAGAAATTTTCACCTATTCAACCGATCTATCGATAATTACAGGCCAAATGGGAAGAGGCTAGTAAGAAGACAATCCAGACATCAACGAAACCGTGTCCGAAATGCAGAACTCCCACTGAACGAGATGGTAATTACAGATATTCGTTGCATTCGGTTGAACAATCATTCTAACGAAATTTCTCGTTTTTTTTTCTAGGAGGATGCATGCACATGGTATGTACTCGAGCAGGCTGCGGTTTCCAGTGGTGTTGGGTGTGTCAAACTCCCTGGACCAGAGACTGCATGGGCAATCACTGGTTCGGCTAAAAAACATATCATCGAAAAATCATCGCATAATTTTCACCGGCAAACTTTACCATGCGATTTGTCATCGGTTGACAATAAATGTAACATAAAAAGTGTTAATATAATGTAATAATCAATAATACACTAAACAAAGGTAACTATTTTTATGAAACGAAAATAAACGACAAGCTATAATGTAAAGTACATTGAAGGAACTGGTGGATTTTCGTATATTTACAGAAAACTCATGCTTAAATTACAAGTGCGTAGACCATAATAGATACCTCTTATGTTATTATCGCGGACGGATTGTATTCTTTTATTTTGCAGACGATCGAACAAAGTGGTTTGAGTAAAATCGGCCTAATTCGAATCTATATTGCAATTCTAATTCGTACTTACTCGTCGTCAAATGGCCGTAGTTTGAGGAGCCGGTGGAGGAGTGAGGGCGGTCCATCCTGTCTGCGAGTCACTGGAAGTTGGATCTTGCTGATGATGAGCAGAGTGACGATGATCGATAGAGATATAACGACGAGAGTCAGGAGTCTCGGATTGTGGATCATTGCTCTCAGGATTACTCTGATCCGGATAGCCAATCTCTTGATGTTCCTTCGAAGGATCGTACTGCTGATCGTGGACGGATTGAGGTGAGCCAGAGTCCCCTGGTTGGGAATGAAGATGAATAAGTTGGCCTTGTTGTTGCTGATGATGATGATGATGATGTTGATGATGATTCGTTTGTTGATAGCTCTGGGCATAGTCGTGTTGGCCCGACGTCGTCAGACCGGAAGTTCCATGTTCAACGAGTTCCGACTGATGCTGAAGAGTTTGATGCAATCCCGAACTGGACGTCGGGTAGGAAGAAATCTGATGATGAAGATGAAGATTCAGATTGAGATAGGATTGTTGCTGTTGTTGCTGCTGCATCTGATCGCTGACTGAAGAAGGATGAAGCCAGACCGAGGAATCCGGACAATGGGGATGATCGTGAGGACTAGAGTTGCAACTACCGACGGTCTGACCGGAAGGAACGTATAACGCGCATGATGTTGTCGTCGTTGTGCTGGCTGTTGTACCGTGTCTTCCCAGAACTCCGTGAGCATATGGCGAACCGGAAGTCGACGACGACGTTGGTGATGGAAGTGGCGAGGAAGACCATTCTTGGGACAACGGGGGATTTAAAGTAGTCAATTGTTCGGGACTTCGAGGAGCCCATCCTGAAGCTGTGACGTAAGCTGCGGAGTGAAGAAGAGGAACTGGACTGTAAGGATCGACGTGTTGATCTGGAAATAATTTTAAAGAATTTTATATCACTTCATAGAAAATAGAACATTAAACATAGACAAAAGCGAGAAGAGAAGAAGTATCTTTAATATTCTTATTAAGTATTTCCTATCTCACCGTCTTGCAGATATTTGTGCCTGATCGTGTACGGCGATGGTCTGCAAGAATTCTTGTGATTTCCGGACGACATTGTGCAAGAAGAATTCGCAAGATTGCTCGAGTTTTGAACTTGACTCTGGGCAACTGCAATCGCTGTAGGGGACGTACTGTATTCGTAAGTCATCGCTGGTTGCGGAAGAAACCATGCACTCGTATCTACAAATTATTACAAACAAAATTATCAAGAATTATAAAAAACCGAGATTAAGGTAGTTCTATCGTGACATTAAAATCGAAAAATTGTTTTTCAGTTTTTCTCACATACAAAATAGTTTGCGGGCTCAAGTTAATAAAGAAAAATTGTTGCAAATTGACTAAAGAACAATATACTCCAAATTCAAGGTCATCCAAGGTAATATGTACTCGCTGTATAATTACAAAAATTGCGAAAATTCTTTGCTTTAGATTTTTTGAAAAACTAAATAAAGTTTCTTTGATGTTGCATAAAAATGTATGCAAAGTTTTAGAAGGCTTCACCGAGTAGAAGCCAAGATATTTATGGATGAAAATACAACTTTTAACACGCGCTCTTATGAGAGATTACCGAAAATTATGATTTTCACCAATAAATATCTCAACTTCCGCGTGGTAAAGCCTTCCAAAAATTATTACACACGCGCGTATGACATCAAAGAAGATATATCCAAATTTTCAACGAAATCTTAAGAAAATGATAAAACGATAGAACTACCTTAACATTAAATATTGTATTTTACATTGAGGATAAGATTGCTGGTCACTGGGTCTCTCCTTGGCGTCCAGAAACGCTTTTGCGAATGGATTGTACTTGATCTTCAGACTCGTCACTTCTTCGTTCTGATACGCAGTCACCGCTATGAACTGGGTCTCCGGAAATCTGTACGTGAGAACCTGTGGAATCTCTCAAGAGTGAAAATTCGGAAGTACATTTAACCCTTTGAGCCCTAAGGTCGCATATATGCGTCAGTCTATGCGTCTGCGGACCACATAAGCGTGAAAGTACTCAGATCTCAAAGGGTTAATGAGAATTAAAGATGTAATCGAAAGAAAATAGTACTAATAATAAATTATGAATTGAAATTTATTATTATTATTATTATTATTATTTTTTTTTTGTTGTTTTATTGTAAGATTTGTTATTTGAATGAGAGTTAAAAAAATAATCGAAAGACAATCGTAATAATAATAAATTACGTCTTTAAATTTATTATTTAATAATAATAAATTTAAATTTTCATTAATAAGTCTTTAAATTTATTATTTAATAATCTTTATCAGTCTTTAAATTTATTATTTAATAATAATAAATTTAAAGACGTAATTTATTATTATTACGATTATTTAATAATAATATTAATTACGATAATAATAATATTTATTACGATTATTTAATAATAATATTATAATAATATTATTTAATAATAATAAATTTAAAGACGTAATTTATTATTATTACGATTGTCTTTCGATTATTTTTTTAACTCTCATTCAAATAATAAATCATTCAATAAAATATTATCGTATTATTATTATTAAAATATAATAAATTAGAATTTATACAAATTTATCGTTATTATCAATGTTATCAATGTTTTAAGATTGGTATTACAATCAAACATCTCTCACCGTTCTTTGTTCCTCAGCACCAACGCGGACTAGATGAACACGGGGTTCGTACTTGTGCAACGAATTCAACATTATCTGCCCGTTCCCATTGGATTTATTCGTCAGCTTAACTTTCGCAAACGACACCGCCTCTTTCATCCAATGTGCCCCAAAATTCGGGCTCTCCGGATGGATGTAAATAGGATTGGGTGGTGCGACTTCCGCCTTTCCACCGGGCACCCATTCACCGTTCACGTATTTCCATCTTGGAAGAAACATCAAATTGGAATGTGAAGATTAACGAGAATTATGAATGAAATCATAAACTGTAGGGAAACTCGATTAATCACCTGTGCGGATCGATTTGAACGAATTCAAGAAGCAACGTGTACATCGCCGCCGGTTCGAGACCTCTCGCTATCACTTTTACGACAGGAAACATTCGTCTGTGAAATTATGAATTAATGCAAAAGTGAACAGACATTAGATTCTTCGCGTTACAATTTATACGAGATTCAAAGGAAACTCGTGTCTAAATCAGAGAAAAGCTCACACACGTACCTTCCATTTTTTGTCACTATCATCTCGTTCGTGATACACTGAAATCTCGTCCACAATTCACGATCCTCGAGCGACAACGAGAGCATCTGACTCGAATTGCTACATTGTTGAACATTGTTCAAACGCTCGTGATGTCGTTCTTCTCGATCGTCGTGATCGCGCTCGTTCTCGCAACAATTCGTCGTCGATCGCGAAGGACTATCGAGTTCCGTCGCCGAGGACGAGACCGCCGACTGCATCGTCAATCCCTTTTCTGCTTTAGACATAAATCCTTTCATGTATTTCACGTTGTTTTAAAAAATTGCGAATACACGTACAAATATATATTTGCGTACGTGCAATTATAAAAATGATTTATATCGGCTGGAAAAAACATTGTGAAACATTGAAAATGGAAACAGAGCTCGATAGGCGAAGCATCGCGCAACGTCGACGAACAATTTACATTAACAACAAACCAAAAAACAAAAACGATTGTAAACAAAAACGGATAAATCCAAAATTGCAATTATCAAAAGAAAAAATAACCGTTCGATTAAGAAAATAAACAAAACAAAAAGGAAAATAAGTCGGTTTTTAAAAATTGTCATCGCGTTAAAACAGTAAACCCGTCGGTCGACGAATAAACATCAAACGAATAAGCAAATCTTAAAAAAGAAAACGCGACTAGAAGTTAAAAATTTTCCATGCTCGTTCTCCATATCTCTCGTTGTTCCCGATCGTTTCTCGTCGCACAGTTCACTCGTCGAACATCACTCCAACAAATTGTCTATAATTATTGAACTCAGCCGGAGTGTTCGACACTCCGAATGAACGAGACGCGAAGAAGAAGAAGAAGAAGAAGAAGAAGAAGAGAAAGAAGAAGAAACGAAGAGGAAGACGAAGGAAGAAGATCGTGTAATCTTCTCATAGACGCATGACTCATAGATCGTCATGATTTTCCAAGGCGTATCGATCGAACAATAACTCCTATCTCTTCGCGGCCTTTCGTCCCCCCTAGACACATCCCGGTAAACTTCCTCGCGCGATAAGTAAAAGACCAAAAAAAAAAAAAGAGGAGAAAAAAAAGTAACAAGAATAAAACGAAGCTAAAGAAGCTACCGAGTCGAGAAAAAAAACAGATATATATACAGAGGTATTCTTCGGAATTGTTGGTGAGCGTGAAATCCTCGGGTCGGTCGCTCGAGGATATGCACTTGTAACACTTGGGCGCGATATTTCACACTAGACGGTGAACTAAGTCGACGACGAGAACCTCGTCGTCGACCGCTCGGTCAAACGCCGTCCACTTCTTCTTCGTCCTCGACCAGCACCCACCTTCTCGTTCTCCGGTCCCATTCGAGGGAAGAGACGAAGGGAAGAGAAGGAAAAAGGAGAAACAAAAATTTTCGACGGAAAGAGCGAGGGAGTGAGAGAGAGAGAGAGAGGGAGAGACGAAAGAAAGAAAAGACCTCCTCCCTCGACTTCCTCTCGTATCTCAAAATCGGCTGGAGCTCGTGCAGAACTCGAACTGTGATCGCGATGGAAGTCGAGAAAGTGTTAATTGAAACTTCATTAGGAACGTTCCGAGGGACAGCATGGCGTCTGAAAAAGAATCGTGGATTGGCTAACAATTCTACGTTTCGTTAGTACCGACTCGAGCCTATTGGACACTTTCGATGGTTTTTCTTGTGCCTCGCAAAGGCTTGTTCGAGGCACGCCTTGTTTTACGACGTGTTTGCCAATACCAAGAGGCTGAGGGTGAAGGGAAGAAACGCGGAAGAAAAAGAAGACGCGTTTCTGAAAGCGGAGAGGGAAAAATTATCGTTGCTCGGTGAACGCCCAGTACAATTTCGTTGTTGTTTGTTTTTTTTTCTTCTTTTTTTTTGTTGTTTTGTTTCAACTGTGACGATGATAAAATGAGAAGGTGGGTGTTCGTGCCAAACGCGATATCCCATCGTCGCATCGACGATAGATTTTGTCCTTTTTTTTTGGATTTCTTCCTTGCGTTACGCGAATTTTTCGTGCTTAGTGAGATTTCTTGGTCTCTGGCGAGCGAATTTTTTTTTTGCTGGCGGGATTGTACGGTTACGCGAGGATGGAGGTGACGAGAGTTGCGTTGAGGAGCGAGGAGCGACGGGTCACGAGTTTGTTTTTGGTGTTTTAGGTTTAAGGATTGTAATCGAAAAATGTTAGAAATGGGACGATAAATATTAGGAAGACAGCTCGGTGCTTCGGTTTTCATTGTTGATGTGTATTAACTTTGAAATTTTAGTGGGATGATTATTATTATCGACGTTGTGATAAGAATCGGATTTAAAAAATGATAAGATTGATATTTTGAAAAAATGTCGATTATAAAAGTGATGGAAATTAATTTTGTTTAATCGCTGTGCAAAAATTGCGATTGATAGTGAGGAAAATTATTTTTTGATCGTTTTCGTCAAGCTCAACGTGAGTAAAACATTATTTTCGTTATAAAAATTGGATTTATGAGTTGAAAATCGAAAATTGTGATTCACGAACAATAAAACATGAATAATTGTTTGAATATAAATGGAAATGAGACAAATTTGTTAATAAATAAATAAAAATAAAATCGAGCACGCTGTACTGTCGGTAAATAAATTTATGAATTAAGATTTTTGTGATTTTGATTGAATTTTTGTGTCGTAATTGCGACGTCTCTCGCATATCTGACTATGAGAAGGACGTAAGCTTGTCTAAAGAACTTTCCTAACTTGTTACGTCATACTGGACGTGAGTAGAACATAATTTTTCTTATAAAAATTGGATTTACGACTTGAAAATCGAAAATTGTGATTCACGAAGAATAAAACATAAATAATTGTTTGAATATAAATGAAAATGAGACAAATTTGTTAATAAATAAATAAAAATAAAATCGAGCACGCGGTACAATCAATAAATAAATTTATGAATTAAAATTTTGGCAATTTTGATTGAATTTTTATATCGTAATTGCGACGTCTCTCGCATATCTGACTATGAGAAGGACGTACGCGTGTCTCAAGAACTTTCCTAACTTGTCGCGTCAAGCTGGACGTGAGTAAAACATAATTTTTATAATAAAAATTGGATTTACGACTTTTCAAATAAAAAATTGTGAAAAGATTATTTGGATATAAATAAAAATGAAACAAATCTATGAATAAATAATTAAAAATAAAATCGAGCACGCTGTACAATCAATAAATAAATTTATGAATTAAAATTTTGATAATTTTGATTGAATTTTTATATCGTAATTGCGACGTCTCTCGCATATCTGACTATGAGAAGGACGTAAGTTTGTCTCAAGAACTTTCGTAAATTGTAACTAAAAAAGAAAAAAACTGTAATGAGAAAAATCAACAAAGTGCACACGAGCCAGACAGCGCCTCGACTCGTATAAATATACCATTAATATACGAAATGTTTGACCAGGGCCACGAGTTTGTTTGCGATCGTTTTTTCTTTTTTTTCAGTTTCGTCTTTCGGCTCGCGCATAAACGATATAATATAGGCGAGAGCAAGATATTTGCTCGTGTAATTTTACAAAATTTTCGAAACTTTTCGTTATCCGCGATACGCGTTAATACGTATATAGATATATTATGCCTTTTTGGTAAGTCGAGATAAAAGACAAAATTCAAAATAAAAAAAAATGCAGCCCATTAAAATCGTCGTGAAAGCCGATCGAGAACACGAAGATACAGCTTTACGACCGGTCGTCCAGCGACGATAACAGGAGCAAAAAAAATCCCTCGCGAACATCTTTATTATTCCGGAAAATTGATCGTCGCGTTGGAATAAATTAAATCTTGACAAAGACCGTAAGATTTTGAAGAAAAGAAAAATATTTTTATCTCCTCTATTTTCGATTTCATTAAATTTAATTAATTTTTCAGTAATATTTATTTCATTACGATCGATAGAAGAATAGCGATCGTCCCCAACTTACTGTTTATCTCAGTTTTATCTCGAGGAGTAAAAGAAAAAGAAAAATTTAAAGGGAATAAAAAACCGTAAGATTTTGAAAAAAAAAATATTTTTATCTGTTTTACTTTCGATTTCATTAAATTTAATCAATTTTTCAGTAATATTTATTTCATTACGACCGATAGAAGAATAGCGATCGTCCCCAACTTATTGTTTGTCTCAGTTTTATCTCGAGGAGTAAAAGAAAAAGAAAAATTTAAAGGGAATAAAAAAACGTAAGATTTAAAAAAAAAGAAATTTTTTTTTCTCCTCTACTTTCGATTTCATTAAATTTAATTAATTTTTCAATAACATTTTTGCTTTACGATAGAGAGAAGAATAGCGATCGTCCCAAATTTCCTGTTTGTTTCGAACTCGTCCATGAGTTTTATCTCGAGGAATAAAACAGAACAAAAATATAAACAGAATAAAAAAAACCCGTAAGATTTTGAAAAAAAATATTTTGATCTGTTCTACTTTCGATTTCATTAAATTTAATCAATTTTTCAGTACTTCTTTTTCTTTACGACAGTGAGAAGAATAGCGATCGTCCCCAACTTCCTGTTTATCTCAATTTTACCTCCAGAAGTAAAAAAAGAAAACGAAAAATATGAACAAAATTAAAAAAAGAAACCTTAAGATTTCGAAAAAAAATATTTTTACCTCCTCCACTTTCAAATTTCATTAAATTTAATCAATTATTCATTAACATTGTTTCCTTTCCGACAGATAGAAGAATAGCGATCGTCCCAAACTTCCTGTTTGTCTGGGACTCATCCGTGAGTTTTATCTCGAGGAATAAAAGAGAAAGAAAAATACGGACGAAGTAAAAAAAAAAAGCAAAGAAACAAAAAAATTGAAATCATCGCGGATGAGACGACGTAGGATTTCTTTCTGGTATCGAAAAAGCGTGCGTGGTATACGGACAGTGTATTTCTAGACTGGTGGCAATGGAGGGTAGCCCGGAGGGCCACGAGGTGCAATAAAAATTCTTGGGTTAATCAATGTTTAATGTTGCGCGGGCTTCTCTCATTTCTTTCTCTCTCGCGTGGATTTTACAACACCTGACCGAACGCGCCTTCGCTAACAGATCCTGGGTACGGTTGCTGCTCCTGCGGTTGCTGTACGACTGCCGGTTTTTCCGTCTTTCCATCTTTCTTTCTTCTTTTTTCCTTTCTCTCTCTCTCTCTCTCTCTCTCTTGCTCTCTCGACTCCTATCGCGTTTACTAAAATACTAAATATAGTCATAATGTACTCGGGGTGGACGAACCGAAGAAGGATTTATATTATTATATTTGAGGGACGCCGACGAGTTTCGGTACACAGAGAGAAAATGGAAGGAAACGAAAAGGAATAGAAAAACGAAACGAAGATGGGAGCGAGCGCCACGAATGTCTCGGCGAAAGCTTTTTTTTTTATATCCTAGAAAAAAAAAATCATCTCTCGTGTTCGACACAAACCCGTATTTTGATTTTCTCGTGGCGTTTGGGAAAAATTATCAAGCGTTGTGGATTGAAACACGATTAGGGGTGAGTTAAGAGTTGGGGGTTGGGGGTGGGATGATCGAACAGAGGATGAAAATCGTATCGAGGAACGAGAAAAATAAATCGAAGTGTGTAATTGTAATTAACAATAGAATTGTTGTTTTTAGGGGTGGAAAGAAAAATAAGGGAAGGGGGTTGAAATTTGAGGAATTTGGTTTTTTAGTTTTCGCTCTTTATGGGTGAGGGCGATTCTTTCTTGATCGGTGGGTAATTTTCGTTTGATCGAGAAGTTAAGTTTTCGGGCTCGATCGTCTCGTCGATCAAGGACGTTGGGGTAGTGTCCAGAGGATTTTGGTCTTCTCGAATCTCGCTGGATACGCTGGAATTGCTGCAGATACTCTCGCTGTATTCCGGACGAGCCTGATGCTCGCGGTTAGCTAGAAGGGTGCAATTGTTCTCGCGAAGCAAAAAACTACCCCCGGGCTGTTCTATCAGGGCTGTTTGGAAATCTTGGGAAATTGAGTTGGTAGTGTGCAGCCAGTCTTGGGGATGATGACGGTGGGAATAATCGAGAAACGCTGCGTAACTCTGAAATCGAAGGAAATGTTGGATATTTGATTGAAACGATCGATTTTTATCGAAAAATCGGCTTTGATAATAACAAATTTTAGACATTAATCGATTTTGATCGAATTTGAAATTGGATAATAGTTTTCAATTCTAATTATCGATTTACATTTAAATTTTATAATTTTCAGCTTCTTTTTTTGCCGATTTATTACAAATCGATAATTATAATTTAATAATCGATCGATTGAAAATATATGAATTAACCGTAAGAATAAAAGTTGTATCGAAACGATCATCGTCGATTTTTTAACGAAAAATCCGTTTTGATAATATCAAATTTAGACATTAAGCGACTTTGATCGATTTTAAAATCGGTTAACAGTTTCCAATTCCAATTGTCGCTTTTCATTAAAATCGGACAATTTTTAGCTTCTCTCTTGCCGATTTATTACAAATCGATAATTGTAATTTAATAATCGATCGATTGAAAATATATAAATTTAGCGTGAAAATAAAAGTTGTATCGAAACGATCGGCGTCGATTTTTGAACAAAAAACCGTTTTTATAATATCAAATTTAGACATTAATCGACTTTGATCGATTTTAAAATCGGTTAACAGTTTCCAATTCCAATTGTCGATTTTTATTTAAATTTCATAATTTTCAGCTTCTTTTTTTGCCGATTTATTACAAATTGATAATTGTGTAATTTAATAATCGATCGATTGAAAATACGTAAATTAATCGTCAGAATAAGATTATTGATAAATTGACTCACCGATGAACCGTCGGTGAGACCGGAAACCGCTGGATGACCGGATGGAATCGGCGCGAGCCAATAACAATCATCCGGCATAACGTGCTCGAAAATATTCTCGTCGTTTGGCAAATGAGAGAGAGCCATTGGATTGCAAATACCGATTTGGGGATTCGGGGCGAACGGGAATATCGATGCCGATACAAATCCATCGGTTATCAACTAGACATGCAAAAATGAACCAAAAGATAAAAATTATAATTCGTCGATAAAGAACAATGATTTTCCTTCTTTTTATTCGATATTTTATGTTATATAAACGTTTATTCTTTATACCTCTCTTTCCTCTCTCTCTCTCTCTCTCGCTCTCTTTCTCTCTCTCTCTCTCTCTCTTTCTCTCGTTACTCCATCACGCGCTAACGATCGCTCCCGATCTATTTACTTTTGTTTAAATCTTTTCCGGCGCTCACATCGAAATCCCAATCACACAATAATTACGCATAACCCTTTTCCACCCTTTCACGGGTCATACGGGTCGAGTTCGGGAAAAAATTTGTTACATTTTCGAGTTTTTCTCATTTCTTCTCTCAACTTTTTTCTCTTCGATTATGATAAAATTTGGAAGAATGTGGAAGCAGCTTTCTATACGTAACGCTTAATCGTTAATTGGTTTTCGTACGTTGCTCGTACGCGAGAAGAAAGAAAAAATGGAAACAAAAAAACTCTTTTGTGAACCAATTAATTCCCGAACCGCGATCCTCTTTGCATTATCGTTAATTAATTAGACTTCACAATGGATGAATATTGAACGATCTTTGCTTCGGCGCAAATTTGCGTCTCTCGCAATTTGTAAACTATAGGTCCTTAATACGCATAGTGCCTGCCTACGGTTACATCTTAGATGAGACTTTGATAAATTCGCGACGATCTTTTTTTTTTTCTTGGTTTTTTTCTTTACTTTTTTTCATTTTTACAATAAGATTATTTTTCGATCGATGAGATCGATCGTTTCCCTCTATCACGACAAGAGGCTATCGACTTTTGCGAATAATTCTTTCTCTCTACTATTTGCTTCTTGTTTATTTATTTTTTTTTTTTGCATTTTTGCATTTTTTTGTTTTAAGATTTTTGTTAAATTCAGAAAAAATTTACTAGCACGATACACATTTCTTTTTCTTTCTTCTTTCTCGTTTTATCCTACTAAATGTACGATTAATTCATTCGTTTTACTCCGTGGACACACAACCGTTATTTATTTGGCATTTTTTTTTCTTAACGTTCTTTGTTTTTTTTTTTGGTTTCTTTTTTTTTTTACAATTCTCCCAAGCTGTCTCGTACTCTTCACTTTCTTTTTCGTTTCGAATCGTCGTTACTTTTTTACGGCTCTTACAGAATGCCGTGTTTAGTAGTCGACTAGATTCTAGATTCGGCTCGTGATTCACGCCGATACGAGCAATAATCGCTCGTAACTCTCGTGAAAGCAAAATTCACTCGACGAACTCATTCTCTCTCTCTCTTTCTGTATTTACGTTATTCGTATCCTTCTTTCTTTGTTTTCTTTTTTTAAACAATGTGAACACGACGTACGAGAATTCGGGAATAGAGTAGCAAAAAATGCTAATTCGACGACGATTAAAACGTTTTTTTCTTTCATTTTTTTGTTTCTAGTTATTATTTTTTATCGTAATTTTCATTAATATATTACGATTTTTTTTTTCACTATCTCTCTTTCTCTTTCTCTCACCCTCCGGTCACGATATTTTCGTAACTAACAATATAATATAATATATAATATTTATATTATTTACTCTTTGGTTCAGCACACTCCGAGGAAAGGAATGTCATATATTTTTTGTTTTGTTTTTTTTTTATCTATAAATGATCTTTCGAAACGGTGAGAGGCAATAATTATCTAATAAAAAAACGTATCTTCTAATTAAGAAAAACAGAACATAAAAAATAATCTCCATTTCAAAAAATGTCAGATACGTTTGATTTTCTTTTCTCCAATATTTTGATATCCGTCTGTCCGTCGGTGGGTGAGATTTTTATTCTTTCTACATTAATTTACGTTTTCTCGTATTCGATTTTGATCGATGATATTATTGTTTCATTATTTCTTTTTCTATCGGAGCTCGAGACGATTTCGCGATTCAAATATTTATTGAAATATTGCACGAAATCGCGACGTTTCTTTTTTTTTTTTTACTTTTGATCGCTTACAGAATTACTTCGTTTTATTATTTTTTTAACGATATTTTTTCCAAATCGCGACGTTTACAAAAAAAAACAAAAAAAAAACAAATGAAATAAATATCGTTAAAACGGCGAATTCTCGAAGCGAGGAAAACTATTTTTTTTTTGGAAACTCCACTGTGGACCACGTAAAATTGATTAATTTAAGAGATTGTGATAGATGCGCAACGTCTTGTTTCTCGCACTTTCAATTTTTGTTTCTATTCTCTATGAGTTTTTTTTTAAATCTTTTTTTCTATAACACATTCGATCGAGATTCAACCGGATTAACTAATAAAATGTTATATATATACAGGGTGAATTACGTAAGGGGTGCCAGCCGGTATTTCAAGGTAGATGGACTCATTACAAACAAAAGTTGCAAATAAACATTAGAGATATTGTCAATAGTTTACGAGATATAAATATTTAAAGTTGGTCCAATCAGAGCGCGCCGAGATGCGTTGAACCCGCCCACCCCCACCCTAGCCGTAGATAAAGCATAGATTAGGGCGTTACATTTGGGTTTGCAAAATTCAGAGCAGTCAATTAGATTGCTTGTATTTTTCCGCAGTCATTTTTTTTTTTCTCGGGCTTTGGCTGCTCTGAATTTAGGCGGGGAGTGGGTGACTTCAACGCTTGTCGGCACGTTGGGCAAAATTCAGAGCAGCCAATGCCCGAGAAAAAAAATTACTGCGGAAAAATACAAGCAATCTAATTAACTGCTCTGAATTTTGCAAACCCAAATATAACGCCCTAATCTATGCTATATCTACGGCTAGAGTGGGAGTGGGTGGCTTCAACGCTTCTCGACGCGCTCTGATTGGTCCGATTTAAAAAATTTATATCTCGTAAATTATTAACAATATCCCTAATGTTTATTCGCAACTTTTGTTCGTAATGAGCCCATCTACCTTGAAATACCGCCTGGCAACCCTTACGCAATTCACCCTGTATATACATAAATATATATGTATATGTATAGTATGTATATAGTGCAGGGTCTTTTTAGCCCTTTCGCTATATCGATATCACTATCAGTCGTCGTTACACAATCACGGCTCTCGTTATGTTCACTAAGGATTATATCGATAATAAGATTCAAATAACATTGTATTTTTTTTCTTCTGTTTTTCCTTTTCGTTTTTCGTTCTCGGAGCGTTAAAATGCCCTCGAACATGATCGGCTATGTATGTATTTTGTTTCGCCGTTGTTAATTAATCCTTTTTTTTGTTTTGTTTAAATCTGAGATCAGCCTGTGTGACAGAGAGTCGATATAATTTTGATTACAGACAATTACAGTTTCGATCTGTCGATGTTAAAAGATACCGTCTAATCTATGGAAGATCTTATGTTCTTTTGTAAAAAAAAAAGAAGAAAAAAAAATTAAAAAAAAAAACAAAAAGAAATTCCGAATTTTCCGCCATTAGACATTTTGCATTCTTTTTTTTGTTGTTGTTTTTTTTCATAATTACAACGTTCCATCAACTGTCCGTTGAACCGTAGAATATTTATATAACGAGAAATGCACACGAGATTACTCGTCGAAAAGTTCGTTCGAGAAAAATGTTTTTCTGTCTTTTTTGTTTTTGTTTTTTTTTTTGTTTTCCTTCGTTTTGTCAAAAATGTTACAATACGACTGACGAGGTTGACAAAATTGGCCGACGAAAAATCTTCGAGGTTTCTTTTCGTTCGTTTTCTTTTCTTTTTTTTTTCTTTTTTTTTCAAAATTTCTTCTTTCTCTAGATAAAAGTCTGTGCAGGATTACAAGGACGACGATGAAGTTATGTATGTGTTTTTTTTTGTTCTTTTTCTTTTCCTTCGTTCTTTTTCTCGTTTTGTCTAATATTATCAATGTAACGCACATTAGTATCTCGAAAACATCACAACGCATTGTACTTTGAGCTGAAATATATATAGATATATATTTGTTTTATTTATTTTTTTTAATTTTTCGTTTTTCTTTTTGGGGGGAAGATTTTTTGTTTTTGTTTTCGAACGAAACAGATGATATGCCGCGACAGTTTATTTCATGTTTTTTGTTTTTTCCCATATTTTTGTTTCTCTTTTCAACTTTATTCTCGTTTGTTTGCGAAAGGGTGGCTCGTACGTGACGGCAAAAAATTCTACTTTTGTAAATTCGACTAAACTCGCAATGCATTCGATCGTACAATATACATACTTTGATCCGATTTTATATCCGGGGGTGGGGGACGCGGAATTTATGATAAAAATTCGTACTTTCTTGTAATATGTTACGATTGATTATTTGGCAAAAAGCAAATGCTGGATTCGCATATAATCCGATCTGATATTTCTACCTCGAGTCGGATAGAACAAAAGTAAATAACAAAATCAAAATCAAAAAAATAAAAAAAATTAGAAAAAATTTGTTAAAAACAAATGTAATCGTATCTCAACTCGGGTGAGCCTATACATATATGTATATATATATTACAATATATAGATTGATTGAGTGAAACGTGCGATAAAATGTAAAACGTAATAACGAATTGATAAGAAAAAAAGAAAAAAATGTTTGGTCCCATTATAAATTACAGGATGGGTTTTCCAGCGAGAATATTCGTGAAACGAACGGTTTACACATTATTCATCCTTTATCATTCGTTCTTGTTCTCTTTGATCTGCGCGAATTATTATTTTTTTTCAATCGTTTCTCTTTGAAATTCGATCGAATAGCCGGTGTGCTGAAATTATTTCTCCATTTACGATTTCCATTTTTCGTTACTTCCTTCTTTTTTTTGTTTTTTTTTCTATGCACATAACATTTATGGAATATTGACCTACCATCTACTAAATAATTCATATTTATATATCATATATATATATATACAGTATATATATGATATATATATACATATATATCTATATATATATGTTTATGTATATATATATATATATTTGTTTTTATCACATATTTAATCTTTTGATAATAAATATTAATAACCTATTAACAATAATAAATTGTTAACATATATATTATGTAGAATGCTCCGTTTTGATTATCATATATATATATATATATATATATATATATATACTATATATATATACATATATAGTACAAGAAGCATGCATCGTTCTTTGAAATTCGATTTAAAATTATT
Source organism: Netelia fuscicornis (assembly GCA_946811545.1). NCBI lineage: Eukaryota > Metazoa > Arthropoda > Insecta > Hymenoptera > Ichneumonidae > Netelia > Netelia fuscicornis. The sequence continues at coordinate 42,590,966 of OX328013.1, read as the reverse complement.
TTTTAATAATGTTCAATATCTTTGCTGCCTCCGCGCTATATAAGTTTCTCCCTTTACTTGTCGTCTATTCGAAACTTATTTTTTTTTGTTTTTCTTTCTTTTTTGGTTGTTAATTCACAAATAGATATCGATCTATAATCTAACCCATTGTTCGTTTGATCGTTTGCCCAGTCACTAATAATATCTAACGTATTTTTTGTGTAGTTTGTTTGATATTTTTGTTTGATTTTTTTTTTTGGTTTTTTTTTTTGTTTGTTTGTTCAGTTTTTCATTTTTCTTTCTAATACCGCAACCCTCGGTCGACACGTCGAAAGAAAAAGAACGAATTCTCGCGAATAGAAAAGAAAATTAATGAAAACGAGAAACGACGATTTATATCGAGGGAAAAAAAATGGAAAACAAAGAGAAAAATATTTTTGTAAACGGACGATCGAAACAATGAGACAGACAGGCGCGTTAACTATCCAACGGGGATGAACGATTAAATTGGCTAGCCGTGTTTTTGATAATTGTTTTTTTGTTTCTTTCTTTTTCATCTTCTCGCGGTTATTACGAATGCGTGATTCACTTTAATTAGAATGTAATTACTTAATATATCCAGTCCATCGAAAGGCACAATTTTGATAACCAATTGAAACGTTTCTTTTTTTTTTCTCTTTTGTCTTTTCTTTTTGCTCTTTTGTCTTCGTTCGTGTCGAGACCTAAATATTATCGTTAATCATCCTCGCTTCATTTATGCTTTCACACTTTATAATCACCGCAATAATCATTTAATTTTCTTAATTCCGAAACTTCGAAAATTAGAAATAAAATTTCGGGCGTGGCCATACGCGAACCTATTCCCGTAGCTCTCTACAGACGAAAATACAATCACGAAAGAGAACATCAATATGACGTGTTGTATAAGGTCGCATATACATATATATACATATATATATATATATATTAATTATATAATATATATTATTATATATTACATATATTATATTAAAATTATAATATTAATATTATATTTTATTATATTAATTATAATATATAATATAATCAATATAATATAATATAATAATTATATAATAATAATAATATATATTATATATTATAATAATTGTATAATAATAATAATATTATATATATTATATATTATAATAATTATAATATATATTATTAATATTAATATGTATATATATATATATATATATATATATATATTATATATTATATTAATATTATATATTATATTAATATTATTATTATAATAATATATATTATTATAATATAATGATATAATGATATAATATAATTATATTATTATATTATATTAATATTTATATATTATGTTATATATATATAATAATATATATATTAATTTATATATATATATATATATATATATATATATATATATATATATATATATATATATATATATATATATATATATATATATATATATATATATATATATATATATATATATATATAAATTAATATATATATATATATATATATATATATATATATATATATATATATATATATATATATATGTGGGTGTGTATAATAGATAGCTACTAGCAAATTGTTATCTACTCGTAGTTTATCTTCTCTCCTCTTTCGTTAATCGTTCTCTCGGCACCATCGGGAGAAAATTTCAACTCTACCGATCCGATTTCAACCCAGTCCGATCGATCCGAATAACTCGATCGATCCAATTTTCGATTCGAAATCTTCAAAAATTCTCTAACGTTACGCGAACACAATAATCGACAGAAGCACGAAAAATCGAAATCGTCTTCGTCGATTATCCATCCTTTTTCTTCCCTCGTCCTTTTTTAGTCGTTTGTCTTTTATTCCGCTTTTTCTTTTCCTTCCATTAATTAAGATAAATTAGATTTCGCTACCTATCGCGCTCACGTATGGACTGTGCCATCGTGGCATCGTTGTCACACCGACAATTCCACCCGATGGTCCCGGACTCCTAACGTCGTTGTAATAACTCGTCGCGTGTGCTATACTCTCGTTGAAGCTCGTCTCGTCGCTCGTACCAACGCCGTTCGTCGACGCGTTCTCATTAACGACACTACCCTGAGAATTGCAATCATCCAAATTGGAATCGCGTCGATTGTGACGATTGCGCGACGACGATGAGGAATTCGCACGTGCGCGTCGCTGGCCGACATTGTTCTCGACGACGACGACGACGTTGTTCGAGGACGACGAGGAATCCTCGAGATCGCTCGTTACGCAAGAATCAACGAGCTCCATCGTAGTACGACTCGAAGAGTTGCAAGAATTTCGCGCATTGTTACTCACGTTGCTACTCTCGCCGACCATATTTGTGAAAAATTCCGATCTTGAGAAACGACCGATTTCCGTCGAACCGAAAGCCTGATGGAAACCTGGCAATGGCTGCTTGCTGCCTGATGATTTTTTATGCTTCGTCTCGCTCGGACTCGATGGATCGACGTAACGCTGTTGTTCTCGTTCTCTCTCGCGATTTTGAGATTGTTGATGTTGCTGACGAGAATCTTGAGTTCTCGATTGTTCGTGATCTTGTTCCTGTTGTAATTTCAAATCGTTCTCGCGTCTGGAACGACTCAGAGCGCTGAGAGAAGGGTCGCTGGTTGGTGTTGCATTGGTACCGTTGTTTTCCCATCTTGGACCATCCTCGATCAATTTTTCTGGCTCTTGGAGCTGGGACATGTTCAAGGGTGACATTGAACTAGACTGAAGCTTCGCCTGGGAGAAAAATTGATGTTTATAATTTTTGGTTTTCACGAAGAGATTTTAATTATTTTTGTTTAATTGGAATATTTTTGTGTATTTACTTGATGTTCTGGCTGGGAATAGCTCGGATGAAGCCTGTGACTGATTTCCATGTGTTTGTTTTGCATGTAAGGAATTTGCATTTCCTCGGGAAAACCACAGTGTTGACTCTGTTGTTGTTCCTGCAGGAAGACCATGTGTCTCGGTGCACGATTCACCGTGGCTGGAAAATAAATATTAACATATCTCTCGTCTCGTTCGGAAATGTTGATGATCCTCGTAATTAATTCTCGTTTAATTCAAATTTCTCGTAAAGAGGCAATTTACAATTTGCATAAATTTGATTAGAACGTTAGAATTGTTTCTAAATTGAAATAAGCTGAAAAATGGAAGAAATCTTTTTGAAAACTTACATAATGGAACGGCACAAAATTGATTCCAGCCTGGATGGGCGTGAGGATTGGTTGGTTGCATACCAGGATGCAGAGCTCCCATTTTCGTCAATGGTCCTCCACCCCTCGAGTGATAAGGCGATGGACCATTCTAAAATCGAATCAATATTAACATTAATTATTCAAAAATTCATCTCAACTGTTTGTTGTTATTTTCAGTAATTGGAAATTTAAGTTTCAAGATGTAAATGAGAACGTACTTGATAAGGGTGCCATTTTTGACCTTCGGAAAATTCGGCAATTACGCAATAATCGTTACTCTCGTGCGACGAAGATTGATGTCCCTGGGACGACAAATTTCCAGGATTTCCGTGAGTCGAAAAATCCGTCGGGTAGCCAGAGTTGGAAGCTGCGGAAAATGCCCCACCTGCCGCACACTCGGCCTGTTTTCTCAAAACCTCTTTGGTCTTATCGAACGTTCGGTGTTGCTGCTGCTGCTGCTGCTGCTGCTGCTGCTGTTGCTGGTGCTGGGCCACCGTCATGACCTGGAATCGATAATCTAATATTAAACCAACGGGCCTCTTGCGAACGCGATGCTCCTGGGTTTCCAATACACTTTGATTTTCACCCAAAGGGTTCAACCTCGAAATAAAAGAGAGAATGGCTAACATGTACGACTATCACGAAAGCAGAACAATTTTTCAACGAGTAATTTTCCAATCTACGGTACAATCTTTCAAATCTCTGTGAACTTTTTTAAATTCCAATTAATAAAACGAATTTTCAATTAAAAAAAATTTTTTTTACAGTTTTTCGTGAAAAATAAATTTTTGACTATTTGAGAATTGTTTGGAACATTTTTGTATGTAAGGTATTGAATTTTTGTTTAGGTATTAGGAATTGTGATGTAAATGGAACGGCAAAAATAACGGTAAATTTAGAAAATTGATTTGTGATAAAGTTGATTAAAAGATAAGAGTTGTTTTTGAAATTTGAGATAGATTTTTGTAAACCTCACCCTCGGCGATAGAATTGGCTTCAGATGATTCGTAGCTGGACCATGAGACCCGGGAAACCACGGATTGATTATCCGATTGCCGGAATTGAATGAAGGACTGCCAGGCAACGAGGAAACTGCCGCGGCGGCAACGGACGCACCGTTGACAACGGACGACGGGCAGTTTAACGGATGATTCAGAAAATTCGTCGTTCCGGGAGCTGGCGATGGTGAACCATTTCCATTTACGCTCGTATTTCCAGTCGCGGATGCTATTGCCGTTTGAAGTATCGTTTGTCTCGACAATTCGCGACTCTGTTCCCTCATCGCTTTTCGCAATCTCGCTTCTTTCGGATTGTACACGTAATCTGCGATCGATTTGAAACGTGGATTAAATCAATTCTTCGTTATCAAATTTATTATTAATCGTTGATATAAAACGTTATCAAAATTATTGCAAGTAAAAACGTGCGAAAACAAGCTATTTAATTAATTCAATGAAAATTTGTCAGATTTTCTAAAACAAGAAACAAATTTTTATTTAAGTTTTATATAAAATAATAAGTTGCGAGGAAAAATTCATTTTAATCGAGGATAAAAAGTCGAATGGTATTTTCGTAATTTTATTGTTATTGTTGTATATAAAATAATAAGTTGCGAGGAAAAATTCATTTTAATCGAGGATAAAAAGTCCATTGGTATTTTCGTAATTCTATTATTATATGATTTGTGTAGTTTCTATGAATCGTTAAAGATTTTTGCCATTTGTCTCCATATATATATAAAATTATATCAAAACTACATCACTCGTTGAATGTTCATCGTGTTTCGATTTGAAACGATGATTGAATCAATTTTTCATTATCAAATTTATTATTAATCGTTGATATAAAACTTTATCAAAATTATTGCAAGTAAAAACGTGCGAAAACAAGCTATTTAATTAATTCAATAAAAATTTGTCAGATTTTCTAAAACAAGAAACAAATTTTTATTTACGTTTTATATAAAATAATAAATTGCGAGGGAAAGTTAATTTTAATCGAGGATAAAAAGTCGATAGGTATTTTCGTAATTTTATTATTATATGATTTGTGTAATTTCTATTAATCGTTAAAGATTTTTGCCATTTGTGTCCATATATATATAAAATTATAGAAAAACTGCATCACTCGTTGAATGTTCATCGTGTTTCGATTCGAAACGATGATTAAATCAATCTTTCATTATTAAACGGATTAATTATCGTTCGAATTTGATCCAAATTAGAATTTGATTACAAACAAATACGTACAAAAACAAACTATTCAACCAACTCAAGAAAAAATTATCAGTTTTCTAAAACAAGAAACGAATTTTTATTTACTTTTTATAAAATAGCAATAAATTACGAGGAAAAATAAATTTTACTCAAAAATAATAAATCGATGGATAATTTTATTATTATACGATTGTTATTATATGTTGTTGCTATTATATGATTATTATACGATTTGTATAATTTGTATGAATCGTTAAAGATTTTTGCCATTTGTGTCCAACGTTGGAAAAAAAAATATGTATATATATATATATATACAAAATTATAGGAAGACTACATCACTCGTTAAGACTTCACCGCGTCTGGCTAACAGGAAGCATATTGATTTTAGCTTTGAGCGAACGCTAGAGAGAAGTAGTAACTCGTTTATCGCGTAACGAGGAAAAAATTCCGTCTCCTGAAAGGTTGAACCGCGCGAAAAATCTTTTGTTTTTGTTTCGAATCAAAGTGTGCGATCGTGTACGTATCAATTGAAAATGGATCTTCAATATTTGAGCTTCGTGCACGATGAATCATGAAAATACGTGACTCGCGCGTGCAACAGATGAAATAGAACGATCGATCGGCTCTCACAATCGCAAATCAATCGGGGCTACGAGGAGGAGGTGGGGGCTGGAACGGGTGACGTAGGTAGAAAACATCCGGAGTTTGGAGAGAGCGACGGTACTCGTGTTACGAAAAAATACTTCGAATTAATCAAAGCCTCGATTTGTCTTTGACGTTTTCAACGTGGGGAGATTAAAAAAAGAATTTTGAAAATGCGTTATAAAAATTCAATTCTTTTCAATAATTGATAAGAATAAAATATTAAATATTGTATAAATTAATTAAATCTTAAAAATCTTAAAATCTTCGAACGATCTTTAAAAAATATCAACGTCAACAATAAAAGAAAACAAAAATTATTTTACGACAGAATTTTGTATAAAATTTTGACAAATTTTTCAATACAATTAAATTCTGCTCAGATTTTCATTTCAAATTAATCAAGATTCATATCGATACAAATAATAAACAGTAAATGTTCAAAAGTTACATCGATAATGAATACTTTCGATCTTTCGATCTCACGTTAATTACATTCGATATAATTTGATCAAAATAAAATAAAAACAATGAGCAATTATCCCGCAATCAACAAAAAAAAATTCACCAAAAAAAAATATTTAGAAAACGCGTTATAAAAATTCAATTTTTTTCCAATAATTAATACGAATAAAAACCCAACCATTATATCAAATTATTTAAACTTTGTTATATAAAATTATTCTCAGTAATATCAACAACAACCCAAAATAAAAAATAATTTTTCAACAGAATTTTTTATGTGAAAAATTTTCGAATAAAATTAAATTCTGTTTCAATCTTCTTTAAATATTTTTAATTAAAACAGATATCGATACAACTAATTAACATTAAATTAAAAAAGGTTACGTTAATAACGAATATTTTCGACCTTCTCTAATCACATTAATTACGTTCGTTATAATTTAATCGAAATAAAACAATAATAATAATAACGAGTCATTATTTTGCAATCAATCCAAAAAAAAAAATGGGAATTTGGAATATTTCATGCGAGCGAAGGCATGGTATACCTGTCGGATACGCAGGTGGCAGTCTGTTGTATCGCGAGGCATTGGCTTCGATCGCATCGGAGACCGGAGCCCCGCCAACCCCACCGCCAATCCCGTAAGCACCGGCCCCGTACGCGTTCGTGTTATCATAACAAAAATTATGCTGTTGTTGTTGATGATAAAAATGACCATGGGCCGGATACGGCTGAACGTAATTGCAGCAATCCATTTCGTCCGGAAGTCGTCGAAACGTTTATTCCCTTTTCTTATTTAATTAACAATTTCTTCAATTACGACTTTTTCAAAAATTTATAACTCGTAGAACTATCGATTTATTTATCCGTTGATATCAACCCATCCCCCTTTCTCCCATCTCGCATCTCGCTGCATATCGTTATCGCTGTTACGAAACAGCACAATCTTTTCCTCAAAAAAAAACTTCAACGATTTTCCTTTATTTGTTTTTTTTTTTTCGTTTAATTCGACAAATTCTCGAATCAATTTTCTTTCTCGTTCCCTGGCACACTCGCACGTCACGATTAATGGAAGATTACGAGTTTATCGATAATATTATTAATTGGCCACTTTGTTTCTTTGTTTTTTCTTTGTTTTCTTTTTTTTAAACGCTATTTCAATATAGTACGATTCTTTCTTTCTATATCACCCCTCTCCTCCAATTCTCGAGTTTGATTATATTAAATCGATTGAATCGCGAGTTTGATTATAATTTGTATCTTTTTTAAACTTTATCGTTTTTAATTATTTGTCCATTGGTAAAAGAGGAATCACGGAAAATCTCGGTAGTTCCTTGTCCACCGATGGGAAGACCTTGCACTCGTTGCACCGATGCACTCCGTGTTGATTCACTCTCGTCGTTAGACGAGTCTCGTAAACGTCTTGATCGTCGTCGTGTTGATCGTCTCGATCGTCGTATTTCGCGACGACAGGATCGTCTTTCTCACACCACGTTCTCCACGTTGTTTTATTACGATCGTCGTTCAATATTTCGATCAACCCTTTACGCGTTATCCACCACCACCAGCCGGAAGTCAAAGATTTCCGATTGACAACGACGCTGTAACGTTTCGTAAAACTCGACGATAACGTAATTGTGATTTTGATTAATGAAGAGCGTGACGAGAAGTTCGTTGACGTTGCGAATTTCGTGTTTACGCTCGAAGCTCGTTTAAGAGCGTCAAATGACGATACGACGTGTTGCCTCATCCTCGTGCTGGCTGTCAGGGAAGAAGAAGAAGAACGTCATCGACCCGGGAAAGAGAAATGCGAAAATGCTTTTTCTTCTTTGTTCCTTTTATTTTCTTTCACTCTTTCCTCTCCCCCCTCTTCTGTCTTATTTTGCTTCTTGTTTTCTTTATTATTATTGTTATTTTCCGTTTCTTCTTCTGTTAGTTTTTTGTCCTTAACGCCCTGGGGAGGCTGACGACACTCCGTGCGCTCCGTGCTCGCTGCTCTTCGCTGCCTGGCTCACTTGCTCGACTTCCAACAACTCTTCCTTTGCTCTATCGCGCTTTTTACCCTCTCCCTCTCCCTCAATATCACTCCCTCTCTCACTCCCTCAATCTCTCTCTCTCTCTCTCTCTCTCTCTCTCTCTCTCTCTCTCTCTCTCTCTTTATCGGTACCGCGTCGACGCGAATGCGTCTTCGTAGGTTTCACACAGATAACTATATATTCTCTCTCTCTCTCTCTCTCGCCCCTCCCTCTCACCCTCTCGCCTTCTCTCTCTCTCTCATACGCATTAAGGGGTAGTCGCGCGCTGCTTCTGGCTGACGATGGGAGAGATGTGGCTGCGTCGGGTGTTCCGGGGAGGGATAGTGGATTTTGTATCCGTGCGACACACGATGATGCTGATGCGGCGCGACGAAGGTCGAAATCGCAACCCTCTCTTCGAGCGCGAACTCTCGGGCGAACGCGAGACGCGATATCGCGAAAAAGACGCGAGTGTGTGTGTGTCTCTCTCTGTGTGTCTGTGTGTATGAGAGAGAGAGAGAGAGAGGGAGAGGGAGAGAGAGAGAGAGAGGGAAAAAAGGCGCGAGGGTGTTGGCCGCGAGGTCTCGAGAATTATAGGCGTTTTCTCGATTTTTGGACCAACTGCTGTCGACATTGTCACTCTGTTCCGGTTCATCACGATTTGGCTCGGTCGACAAAGTTTTCTCTTTCTTTTTTCTTCCAGTTTTATAGAAATTTTGAATATTGTCGAGATTTTTGAAAATTTTTGAAATTTTTTTGAGATTTATTGAATTCGGGGGTTGAAATTGAGGAGGGGGAGGGTGAAGAGGTCTCGATAATTATAAGCATTTTATCGATTTCGAAACGAGCTCTCGGACGAATTGTTTATCTCGTCGGGCTCGTTCGGGGTTGGGACCGTTGCCTGTTGGCCAGAGTTTTTACTAGGAGGGGTGGAAAGGGAGGCGAGAGGGAACGTCGAGTACTTTGCGGACGTTGAACACGGTGCCATTGCCCGCGGGGGTCGATCGATCCTCAACAAATTCCGAGCGCGGGAGAACTGCGTCTACATAGATATACGCGCGTTTAACAACGCGTGTGCGTTATCAATATTTGCGATAACGTTTAAGAAAACGAAATTTTCTAATTTCTTTACAATAAATTTGTTTTTTACTTTCAAATCAAATCAAGGTTGGATTCAAATTCAATTTATGTTTAAATCGAATGGAATTTTCGCTACGAAGTTTGACATTTTTGTTAGAACGTAATTTAACAATGAGAAAAAAAAGGGAGGGAGGTCTGCGAGGGATGAGAACAAAAAATGAAAATTTCTAATTACGAAGTCGCGAATTAACGAAAACTGACACTCGATGTTGGAAAAATTTCGAGGGACTTGTAAGATTTAACGCGAGGCGATGAAACGTGTAACGAATTCATTTTTTCTTTTTTTTTTTTGTTATATCGCGTCGTTCGAAGGGTAGAAAAATGTCGCCGGCTGATCGGAGCACGGCGCCGAAAAGGGTCGAAGTGGCTGTGATAGAACGCGTTGCTATTATCAGTCGAGGGTGAGTAAGGGTTGGAAGGAGGGCGGGAGTTTGAGAGACGAAGCGAAAGAGAGAAATCGAGCGCAGACGGCGGCTGCGACGGCGCCACACGCCACTTATTAGTTTCCTCGACATTTCGATGGCTTCTCTCTTTCTCTCTCTCTCTCCCTGCACTCTCGACCCGCTCGATCTATCGCAATCGATGACAGCCGCGAATCTTCCAACGTACCAGATCGAATCGAGCCTCCCCCCCCCCCCCCCCCCCTAAAAAAAATTCATTCTAATTTTTAAATTTGTTTATTTCCAAAAATTTTGTTTTTTATAAATACTATAATAATAATAAAATAATAATAATAATTCTCTCTTCCTCTCTCTCTCTTTCTCTTTCTCTCTCTCTCTCTCTCTCTCTCGATATATATAATATTATTAATTACTTATAATATTAATAATTATTATAGATAGATAGATAATAATAATAATTATTATTAATATTATAATTATTATTATCTATCCATCTATCTATAATAATTATTAATATAATAATAGTAATAATAATAATAATAATATAAATATATATATATATATATTATTATATTGTTAGTTACTTATAATATTAATAATTATTATAGATAGATACATATATAATAATAATTATTATTATCTATCCATCTATCTATAATAATTATTAATATAATAATAATAATAATATAAATATATATTATTATTATATTGTTAGTTACTTATAATATTAATTATTATAGATGGATAGATATATAATAATAATAATAATAATAATAATAATAATAATAATAATCTACTTATCTATCTATAATAATTATTAATATAATAATAATAATAATATATTAATATATATATAATTTATATGAGAGAAGGAGAGAGAGAGAGAGAGATAATAATTATTATCATATTTCGCATTGTTATTGTCATTGATATTAATATATATATATATATATATATATATAGATATAGATATAGAGGGGGGTAATTTTTGATCGAGTTATGCGAATGTAGGCAATGTAACTGCGTATCAACATGCAGGCATACCTGTACATGGAGATAAATAGATATAGATATAGATATAGGTTACACATAGGTGGATAACATGGCCGTAGAGTCTCGGGTCGCAATCAATACCTCTGTTCCCCGCGAACCCCCCGTCACTCACCCCCGGCAACCTCGCCGAGAGAATATTTCCCCTCTTTTCTCGCTCGCACTCGCGTAACATTCCTCCCCTTAAAACTTCCCACTCCCTTGGGCTCTCTCGCTCTCACGAGCTTTTATCCCCTGGCGGACTCTTTTTTTCCGTCGGAGCTCTCTCGGTCGAAGGGGCGCGCAAAACGGCGTCACCCACGCGCCGGGACGTCGTCCACCCTTGCGCGACGCTCGTCGTTCGATCTTCCTCGTTGACGACGACGACGATGATGACGACGTCGACCGTCGTCGTCGTCTCTCTAATATTCTTACTCTCTTCTCCTCTTTCCGTTTCTTTTCTTTTCCTTTTCCACCAACACTGCTCGCTCACTCGGACAACACGCCGTGTCGAACTACCAACAGCCAACCACTTTTCTTCCTGCGCTTTTATCACGAACGAGAGTCTCGCCCTTTCCCTATCGCTCTTGACTTTTCAGACTCCAAGTTGTTCTGGATTATTTCTCTAGTTCGTTGCGTTAGTCCGAGTTTTCGATTTTTGTTTTTTTTTTAACGGTTGGGAATGATTTTGGTAAAATGTTAAAATTCGTATCGAAAAATATCTTTTTGCAGAGCGAAACGTTTTTTTTTTTTGTTAGAAATATTCGACGTCTTGGCAGTTTTGGAAATTTGGGGAAAATAATTTTTACGAATTTTTTTCAAATTTTTCGATCCAACTGTTTGCGAGATGTGGAACTTTTTTCTTGGATAAGAAAAATCTTTGAGAATCGAAATGTCTCTTAGGCATGATAAAAACTTTGAAGTTTCATTCTTAAAAAAAACTTTTTTAATTTTGAGCCGGAAGCTCAAAAATGTTTTGTTTTAGCTTTTTAAATTCCAACCCTCGTTCCCCCACTGCTGCGTGCAGTTATTTTTCTCACAATTTTTCATTCGTTTCTAACAATCGTTTGTTCACATTTAGTAACGTTTTGTCGAAGAATTTTTTTGGCACGGCACGCTTTTTATTTTTCATATTTTCGCCCTTATTTTCCTTTTTCTTATTATTATTTTCTCTAATCTAGGTCGTCGTTGTTCTCGTGGGCGAGGCAGAAAGAGAAGAAGAAGTCGAGGAAGAAGAAGAAGAAGAAGAAGAAAAGAAGAACAGAAAATCAAACTTGCTCTCCTCTCGTCCTTCATCCCCCATTTTATATCTCTGTATGTACAGAGAGAGGGGGAAAGAGGGAAAGAGGGGTGAGATATCGATAGTGCGATACGGTGTAGGATCGACAGCGGGCAACCCCGCAAGTCCAGCGACATCGATGCAACGAGACGGAGAGGGCGACGACGACGACGTCAACGACAACGAGGAGACACCCGCTGGGTCAGGGTTGGAATTGGAAGGGATGAGACGCTTGATATGCCATGCCTCGACAGATCGAACTCCTCGAGCTCTATATATACGTAGATAGCCCGTTGCCACGTTCGATATAGACAACCCCACGTCGACAAACCACGATTTAATCGTTATTCGCAGCAATTTTCCCTTACTGTCGATCGAATTCTCCAATCAACAATAAATTACATTTTTCTCATTGTCAAGAACCATATTTTCGAAGATAATCATTTCTTCGATCGATATTAACACTTTTCCGTAGCAACACGTTGGTTTGAGTCAGCTGACCTAATTTACTAATTGGAAAAAAGCTATGGGTAAAAAATTAGAATTTTGGGGATGCTTGTGGGGAAAATAATTGATTCGAGATTTTTTCAAAATTGCTTTTTTGCTAAATAAACAATTTTTGGGAGAAATTAGAAAGAATATTTAATTTTTTACTATCACTGAGTTGGAAAATGATTTTGAAGCAAATTTAAACAAAATTTAGATTGCTCGACAATTCTGTGATCAATGTAGGAATCAAAGTTTTGACGATGATCGTGGGGAAAATAATTGCTTCGAGATTTTTTCAAAATTGTTTTTTTACTAAATAAACAATTATTAGGAGAAAGCACTTTTCCGTAGCAACACGTTGTTTTGAGTCAGCTGACCTAATTTACTAATTGGAAAAAAGCTATGGATAAAAAATCAGAATTTTGGGGATGATTGTGGGGAAAATAATTGATTCGAGATTTTTTCAAAATTGCTTTTTTGCTAAATAAACAATTTTTGGGAGAAATTAGAAAGAATATTTAATTTTTTACTATCACTGAGTTGGAAAATGATTTTGAAGCAAATTTAAACAAAATTTAGATTGCTCGACAATTCTGTGATGAATGTAGGAATCAAAGTTTTGACGATGATTGTGGAAAAAATAATTGCTTTGAGATTTTTCAAAATTGTTTTTTTACTAAATAAACAATTATTAGGGGAAAATAGAAACAATATTGAATTGTTTACTGTCACTGAGTTGGAAAATGATTTTGAAGAGATTTAAAAAAAAAATTTAGATTGCTCGACAATTCTGCGATAAATGTGGGAATCAAAGTTTTGACGATGATTGTGGAGAAAATAATTGCTTTGAGATTTTTCAAAATTGTTTTTTTACTAAATAAACAATTATTAGGGGAAAATAGAAACAATATTGAATTTTTGCGATCGCTGAGTTGGAAAATGATTTTAAAGCGATTTTTTTTTAAATTTAGATTCCTCGACAACTCTGCGATAAATGTAGGAATCAAAGTTTTCACGAATTATGAAGAATGTTGCCGTGTGGAAAAAATTGCTGTAATATTTTGTCAAAATTATTTTGTTGCTAAATAAACAATTATTACTCAAAAAATAGAAAGAATATTGAATTTTTGACTATCGCTAAGTTGAAAAACGATTCTGAAGCGATTTAAAGAAAAATTCAGATAGCTCGACAGCTCTCCGATGAATGTAGGAATATCGTACAGATAGCTATGTAAAAAAACGAGGAAGGTGAATATTGTCAGTCCTGATAGAGAACAGCGAGAGAGAGAGAGAGAGTGAGAGAGTGAGAGAGAGAGAGAAAGAAAAAAAAAGAGAGGTGGCAGAGCAGCCTATCGATTTTCGTCGCGCATTCGTCCGAGGGTAAAGGGTTGAAAATAATGTAATAAAGAAGATGGACGGAGGGAGAGAGAGAGAGAGAGAAAGAGTAAGAGGGAGAGAGGGAACGTCGACGTGATTCGTGCGGAAAAATCGTCGAATCGATCGGTCCCGGACGTCCCTCCGTCTCTCTCCTCGTCGCTCATCCTCTCGAATCGCCGCGATAAAATGGGGATTTTTTTTCATCCCCCTATCAAATACTCAAATCTCACCGGGATATTTCCTCTTGTGTTCAGCATCGACCTCCCGCGCAAGAGCGAAATACTTTTCCTTCACGTCCTTATCCATGTTTTTCCACAATACACCGAGTCTGTTGTAAAATATTTTCGTTGATAAACAATCAATTTTTATTTCCTACATATATAAACAATTTTTTTTCCAATTAAAAAATAATAATAATAATAATAATAATAATAATTTTACTAGCCGAACGCTTATGTCCTTGTTGGATTCCCGAGGATTTTCCACCGCCAATTTTTTCCTCCACTCGTTAGCGAAAAGCATAAAAGCGTTCGCAGGCCTCGGTATTTTTTGCTTTCCCGGGGCTGGATTATTCCCACCGTGGATACCGGTTTTTCGATCGATCGGGAGCGTTTCGTTGCGTTGCAACTGCACTTGCACAACGTTACCGACGATACCGGCGCAGCGCAATTTTGGTTCGATACAAATCGTTTTTTTTCTCGTTGCTGTTTCGCACTTTCGATTCGCGTTGCTCTCCGTCAATATACCGATCAATTGATTTCGACTCGTCTGACGATTCGTACGTCTCGCCCCAGACGACAGTGACTCGCCGGTTCGCGGCTGACGAAGCGCCACGATCGCCGATATCGACGATTTATTGTCACTCGTGTTCGAGCTAGACGTTATAACGATCCCACGCTTCGTCGACGAAGATTTCGTCCCTACGAGAAATATTTTCGATTTAGTAGATTGAAAAAAAAAATTTTTTTAACGCTCGAATCAAAATTTTACCGATTTTTAAATTTATTTTTGTTTTTTATTTTTTACGTTCGAACGGAAATGTTTTTTCGGACTTACCTTGACCATTGAGACCAGCGAGGAGATCGTAATTTTCCATATCAATGGAAAAATCGAATTTTTTCTTGCTTTTTTAACGATTTTTATTAATTTTTTTTCGAAAAAACTCGATTTTGGATAATTAAACTTTTTTTCTTTAATTTTTTTTTTAAATTCTTGGTTTATATCGTCACTGGGCGTGAGAGGAAAAGGATTCAACAATCGTAACGCAAAATCGCGAACATTATTAAATAACGAAAACGAGATAATCGCAACACAGGAAGTAAGAATTATTAAAGACCGGTTGTTGCGAGTCGCTGCGAAGAATCTCCCGTTGTTGAAAAATAAACCGTTGTCAAGCCGTCTGTCGCTGTTTGACGCGCGTTGTTAATTTCTGTTTTTCTTTTTTTCGTTTATCTCTTGGATCGCACTTCTTTTATTTCTCGTCTTTTTTTTTCATTTCTTTAGTTTCCCCCGTATCGCTCCGTCATTATCGATAAACGGACAAAGGAACGACGAGAGTGTCCCGATCGTCGCTAGATTCATTCGTGCGCTTCACGATTTTGTAACCATAAAAAATTTCCATCGTTTGCCGATTTTTGTTTTTAATTCTTTCAATTTACAAAAAAAAACGTAACAATAATCGACAAAATAAATCAAAATGGAACTGTGGGACTTGTTCTGTGATTGTCCGAAACGAGGAATCGATTATTATGGCGTTTTGGGAATAAACAAAAATTCCAATGATCTGGAGATAAAAAAAGCGTGAGGACGAGTTTCGTCGTTTTATTAGCGATTAATTAACGATAACGATTATCGATGATTCGATCGTGTAATGAAAGGGACGGAAAACTTGATAAACTTTCGTCGTTATTCTCAAACTGAATTTAATTAATTATTCCCAAGGTACCGGGTCGCGCCCTGGTTAATTCGACGCGATGTAATTAGAACGATCGATGAAAGTCTCGCGTTAATCAACGACGTTAGCGTCGAACAGGAAAGAACAAAAATTTTCATTTTTCTCAAATATTTCCAACCGAACGTTTCCAAAAGTTTGAAAACTTTCAAAATCGTCGACTCTTCGATCCCCTAAGCGATTAATTTAAATTAAATATTAAATTTTTCATTCGCTTCTTTGCATTATTACTTTCACAAATTTTTAATTAATTTTTTCTTTTCGCGAAAACATGAAAGATTGAAAGATTTATGAAAATTAATAAATCGTGCGAAACGCTTGAAAATTCTGGATAGAAAGTTTTCCAAGTTGGTGGATTAAATTGGGGGTTGGTAATTTGGTGTCATATTTTTTCATCCACGAAACAAGATGTATTATTAATTTTGTCCGCGTATTAAAAAATAATTTTCGTCTCAAGCTTTCGTCGTCTGGCTCTACGATATAATCCTGGGAGGCTGGAGAAGAACGAAAGCTCTGGAGTAATTTTTCCTCTCGTCACCGAGGCGTACGACGTTCTATCGGATTCATTAAAGCGAACGGTTTACGACCGTTACGGCGAAGAGGGTTTAAAAAACGGTGTTCCAGGACCAGAAGATTATATTCAGCCCTACGTTTATCATGGAGAACCGATGCGAACGTACAGGTATACAAGCTCGACCGTGGAAACTTACGGATTAATTAACGTACCGAATGTTATTATTATTATCAAACTTAAATTTTAAAACGGATTTTAGCGTCAACGTCGATCGACTTTTTAATTACGAGGAAACTTGTTAATGAGCGATTAATATTAGTTTTAATCGTAAATTGACGAAACATCTTTGTCGAATAATTAATCGATCGATTAATCAAGCATTTTCTTTCCAAATGTTCTTTAGAGAATTTTTTGGAACTGAAAGCCCTTACGCCGACTTGTTGGACTTTCTATCGAAACCGTCGGATTTGGACGATTGCCCCGAGGGTCGTGGGATAAAACGCAAAGAGGAGCCGATTTTTCAAGCTTTACCTCTGACCTTGACCGAAGTGAGATGCGACGATAAGTCGCTAATTATATTAAAACGAATTTGTTTATCTCGAAAATTATCTCGACTAGATTTTTTACGGTGGCTGTAAGAAGATGAAAATTGAGAGATTCGTTTTCGAGAACGAGGAGGAGATAGACACGATTCTCCGAGAGAAAATTATCGCTGTTCCTATCAAGCCGGGAATTCCAACCGGAACGAAAATTGTTTTTCCCAAGGAGGGTGATCAAGGACCATGCAAAATACCCGGTGAGATTTTATCTTTTCGTACTTTTAATCTCATACTCGAATTATTATTATTATTCAAATTTTTGTGGTAAAACATATTTTGGGGAAGGTTGTATAAAAAAAAATTGTTTTTGGTGAATAATTCGTATTATCGAGACAAAAATATTATTAGGTTTAATAAAAACAATTATATTTTGGAGAATGTTGTAAAAATCATATTTTGGGGAATGTTGTATAAAAAAATCGTTCTTAATGAATAATATTAACGAGACAAAAATATTATTAAGTTTAATAAAAACAATTATATTTTGGGGAATGTTCTATAAAAAAATTGTTCTTGATGAATAATTAATATTAGTGAGACAAAAATGACATTAAGTTTAATAAACAAAATTATATTTGGGGAATGTTCTAAAAACATATTTTGGGGAATGTTGTATAAAAAAATTGTTCTTGATGAATAATTAATATTTACAATACAAAAATATTATTAAGTTTAAGTTAATAAAAACAATTATATCTTGGAGAATGTTGTAAACATCATATTTTGGGGATTGTTGTATAAAAAAATCGTTCTTAATGAATAATTAATATTAACGAGACAAAAATATTATTAAGTTTAATAAAAACAATTATATCTTGGGGAATGTTGTAAAAATCATATTTTGGGGAATGATGTTTAAAAAAATTGTTCTTGATGAATAATTAATATTAACGAGACAAAAATATTATTAAGTTTAATAAAAACAATTATATCTTGGGGAATGTTGTATAAAAAAATCGTTCTCGATGAATAATTAATATTAACGAGACAAAAATATTATTAAGTTTAATAGAAAAAAATTACATCTAAAAGTATAACGATATAGCTAAAAATCCATCGCAGCTGACTTAATATTCGTCACGGAGGATCGACCTCACGAGACATTTACCAGAGAATGTGCCAATCTCTACATGACAGTGAGAATATTTTTGCGCGAGGCTCTGGTTGGAACTGTCGTCACTGTAAAAACTGTCGACGAGCGAATTCTTCGAGTCCCGATAACGTCGATTGTCACGTGAGTTTGTACTAAAAAAAATGAGAGAGAAAGATTTCTTCATTTTTTTTTTAATTTTCTATATCGCAATTTTTTTTTGCAAGATTTTGCGACGTATTTAAAAAAGAAATACTACGATTCATACGCGTGATGATGCAAAGGTTACTCGAAGGTCGTACAGTAAATAGATAAAAATAAATTGGCAAGCAGACCCGAATACGAAAAATTGGTGATTGGCGAGGGACTGCCAGTTTTTGAAAATCCAGAGCAACGCGGAGATCTTGTGATAAAATTTGACATCGAATTTCCGGTTTACATGCCGATTGCGAGCAAGAATCATGTGAAAAAGGCTTTCAAGGTCAATGGCATGCAAAATGGCGGCGTCGAGCAGAAGAGACGCTTGATTCAGGGTGATAATGTACCGAGGAACGTGGACGAAGATATTCCATTGAGAAGAGAACGGGACGATGAACTGGAAAAATTAAAATTATTATGTAAATAATAATTTTTTTTTTTAATATAAATAATAATTTTTGTGCGAAATGTTAAATACGAGAATGAGAAAATAACGTTTTTATATAAAATATAATATTTATTGTAATATTTATTCATTTTTATTATATTTGGATTTATTTTTATAATGTAAAAATAATTTTAAAAGTCACGATTAATAATAGTTCTTATGCGGTCACCCATCCAACTACTGAACCCGCCCACAGGTGATGCGCTACAGCGATCGACGAGAGCGATAGTTTCTGCGTATATTAGGTAATATATTAATAATAATAATAATAATAATAATAATACCTTTGATAAATAAATCGAAGTATCAAAGCATCGATTTTAATTAAATATATTTTATAGAACAATTACAGAAATATAAAATTGAAATACACTCAAACACATATAACTTCAGTCGATTGTACAGAATAAATCGCGACGAAGTTTCGTGAAACGACGACAGAGTGCGCTAGTAACTCAATTTTTTTTTTTCGGACACCGAACCTTTTTTTACGTTGAAACACCTGCTTGTATCCTTATGAGGTTTTTTCGCGGCTTCGTGTTCACATACTATTACAAACAGTTACTATATAATTATATACATATATGGATATAGACATATATATGTATATATATATACATATATATATATGCAGCTGTGTAGCGATGACGTTTCACGAGATAATTTCGCGCTTGTATATCCGACATCTCGTGATCTGGAGACCCGTCCACACATAACCTATAATAATCTCGTTGTCGCGCGTCGCGCGCACTCTGGCGTTTATCTCAAGACCATTCTCGTTATCTCTCGCAAGAAGAGAATCATATGACTTGATCCGCACGTGACTTTATTTACAGTTGGCTTACGAAGCCTCTCACGCGAATATGTATGGTGCAGCAGCAGTCACTCGTGAGATGATAGGCCGTAAATTCGCATCGTCGCATAAATACAGGATATGCGAAATTCGTAGTCGGGTCGGTGTTGTTTATCACCCTCGGGCTTATGATGCCTTTGCTCAATAAGCTATTAGCTTCGAGAAAGAGTACGAAAAATCATTCGGACTGTCGTTTACTTGTTAATTTCGGTATCGGGACCAACGACAGGTGAGAGAGTGAGAGGGTGAGAGTGAGAGAGACGATCAAGTGTCACGAGAGAGTAAACGCGAAGGGACGTGAATAGATCCAGTGCCAATTGTTTAGTCCGTGTGTTATTCGTTCATTTAAGTCAGGAGAAATACTATTCAACCTTTTTCATTTTCTCTCATTTATATTTGTTAATTTTATCGGTGCAAACAAAAAAACAATTCGAACGCTTTGACATTTCCTTCGCTTTTCATGCTCTGATTGCGCCTGTTTGAACGTATCTCGCGTAA
The DNA here is from genome assembly GCA_946811545.1 of Netelia fuscicornis. NCBI lineage: Eukaryota > Metazoa > Arthropoda > Insecta > Hymenoptera > Ichneumonidae > Netelia > Netelia fuscicornis. Next base: position 42,570,558 of record OX328013.1, on the reverse strand, counting down.
TTTTGTCTCGTGACTCCTACAGGGGAGAGAAAATGGAGAGGGAGAGACGTACGGGGAGAAAAAGACAGAGAGGGCACGAATCACGAGAACCAAGATGAATAAACATTTAGCGAGAAAGTTGTAAGAAAGTTACGAATGTTTGAAATGTCAAATATTGTTTACCTTATCGGTTCTATGTCATAACCTAACGTCGAGAATACCAAGTTTTTATTGTGAAAACAATAAATGTACGTGCCAGGTGCAAATGTGCTTCGCTTTCATAATTTTATATTTGCAATATTTTGAGACTTAAATGTTTTTGGAATTGCTCGAGAAGTATTTCGTTATGTCAGTTTTTGTTTTTTTCATTAGTAACGGTTTGTTTAAATTGTAACTAGTGAATTGAATTGTTTAATTGATTATTAAATGAAACTATTCACATTTGACTAAAAATAATATTTTGTTCAACTGCGACAAGGTAGTGGTAAATTGTTGGAAAAGTTATGCGATGAAAATTTTGACAACTGACAAAATTGAATGTTCCGCAGTTGATGCAAAGAAATGTTTGATATAAATCGAGGGAGCTTCAGACAATTTCAATTAGAAAAATATTGTGCCATATAATATTTAGTTTCTACAGTCAATTGTTTATGGACGCAATGTTTCACAATAATTTGTTCTTCGAATAATATGTTTTATTCAATAAATCTAATTCATCGCTATTTCAGGAGTGGATTATTATTTGGGGCCGACCAAGTTAGAATTCTTTTGTTTCGTGAGTGCGAGTGGCGAGGCAGAAAACTTCTTTTCGATTCCGTCTCCACAAGAAAAGCGAGTATCACTACATCCGGCTCATTGCCCCAAAATAATGTTAAACAGCCAAATGGCACCTGTGCGAGGAACGGAACAGGACTTGTTGCTGAGGTAATAAAATTTTCAAAGAATTTTTGTCGTTGATTTATCACAAAATAATTTTTGTAATTTCCTTCATTTTTTATTCCAGCATGAGAAAGTCGCCTGCGATGATGTCAGTTTGCTTAGTGAAATGGTCTTTGGCACAGTGGCGATGACTTATAGAGGATCTCTATTCAAAGTGCATACATTGAATGCGCCAAAATGTGTAATGTGCACTAAAGTTTTCCCAGCTCCTGATCATAACGCTCACAAGCCAAAGTCAGTTCTATTTCATTGACAAAACGAAAATAAACATGATAAACAAAGTTTAATCGCAATTGGAAAAATTTCAGTGATAGGCTGTCGGACGATAACCTTGGACATTCGACAACGATTGATTCTAATTCGAGCGGTGGTAGCATAAGAAATACAAGTTAGTACCTTGAGTTTAACGAGCCTCGATTTTTTCATTCTTATCGTGTATTCACAAAAATTTTAACTTTCTGTTGAAGTATCTCATCTGAGCTCTGGAAACTTTTCTGGCAACAGTCTGAGTCCCGATTTGCGAAAGAATTCAACGTGTTCGAGTACGAGTAGTGGATGGGACATAGATATACCTCTCTTAGGCAGTGAGTCCAATCATAATTACTCTCGACCGTCGAAAAAAGTCGTAAAAAATGTTAAAATATCTTAAAATAAAATTTGATCCAGGTTCGCAATCTTTGGAAAGCAGTTGCTCGTCAGGATTCGGTAGCTTGACGAGTTTGCGACGACGATGGTTGAGAGCTGTATCGACGACTTTGAGCCACTCGGAGTTGGATGAGATATTTGGTATTCAAGCCTACACTGAGAATCCCGGAAGTGAAACTCGGGAAAATGCTCATCGTCGACACAAGACTCGTTTAGGTTTGGCAGTTCTCATTCAGCTTACACCCGGCCACGAACGGTAAGATAGTGTTCATGGAACTTTGAGAATTACAGACATAGCCAAAGTCACGAATGAAAGACTCACCGATCCTATGTAATTAATTGCAGAGAAATGGAAGCTCGATTGTTGGAACACGCTGGACAAATGGAAGTCATGCTAAATCGTTTATGTTACGCATGCATAGAATCTTGTCGTAGTCACGGCAAGAGTAACGGCGAGTGCAAAGGACTGATCTCACGAATGCACAATGCATCGAACAGATGTATCGTCTGGCTTTTAAGATTATTGTCAGACCGAGATTCTAACAAAATACCGTCGTTGTGGCACGAAGTTATAATGAACTCGGGGACACCCCAGGCACACAGAATCAACGCGTTACACGGCAATCTTCAACAAATGTGCCAATTGCTCAATAGCGTTGACACGAAATCGACCAATTTGTGAGTATTCCTGAAATATTAAAGAAACGTTCGAATATAGATTTTCCTTTTCTTTTTGTGCAAGTTTCTATTTTGCACTGTTTTATTTTAAGCTTTCTCAGCACTGTCGTGACTGCTGTGCTGACGCATCATCTCGGCTGGGTGCAAACGATCATGTCATCTCAAGACAAACAATTGGTAATTCATCGAGTTTTGCGTTATTTCGCGAGCTTGAAGTAATTCAACGCTTTGGAAAAGAAATTAGATTAAACAAATGTCTTTGATTCATTCCAGATGGAGAATCTTGGGAAACGATATCCTTGCAATCCTCTCTGGGCCCAATTAGGTGACTTATACGGTGCGCTTGGAAATCCGACAAAGCTCGTCCACACGGTAATAACCGGTGATTCGGAAAAAGCGTCTCTCATAAACGCGGTTTTGAGTTTTCTCTCGTACTTCATTAGAAGCGCGATAGTCGAGAAGCGTCGCGAGTATCGTTGTCCATCTCAGCAAGACGTGAAAGAAGCGATACTAATCCTCGAGCGATTCAAGCGAAAAACGGATTCAATGATTAAACCTTCGCGTCTGACGAAGAACATGTCCTCAACATCCGTAGGGACATCTGGTTCGGCACGAGAAGATTCGAGAATTCATCGCGCATCATCGGAGAGTCCGAGCATGCAGAAGCCATTTTTCCCAGACAATTTGCAGGATTGTAAAGTCGTCTCAGAAGATTCGAGCATTTCCCGACTGAAGCGCATAAGCAGCGCTAGGAAGAATCTTAACGTTCAATCCACAAATTTGACCACGTCGGAATTCAAATATCCAATAAAAGTCGAGTCGTTCGACGACGACGTCGCAAGTAGCGACGTTTCGCAAACTCCGACTCTCCTCGAGAAAAATTATCCAACGAGCACAGTGAAGATAATCGTGAGCGAGACAACCACAAGTCTAACAACTGACGTTGGAGGAACGAAAAAACGTTTGCCCCATAGTGCTCACACTTTGGAGCAAAAAATGAACGACGGCGATTCGGAAATTGAGGAGTTAACTGTGGAGGCAAAACTTACGTCGCTTAGAAGACGGGCGGATAGTGGCTTCGAGTCACAGAAATTTTTCCCAATCTCCAACGTCGAGACCGAGGCATTTTACGCTCATTTGGACATACCGAAGAACACCCAACAGTCCCAAGTTCTTTTCACTCTCGGCGATGAGACGAAAACTTTAGAGCAGCAGCCACGAACTCAACAGCAGCCGGACGACTGCAATTGCCAATGTTCGTTCGCATTTACAAGAGTACCAAGCACATCGGCTGAATTACCCGAAGGAGTACTGAGGAAAATCATACAAAGAAATTTCCCTGAATCCTCGAAAAGTATACAGAGACCACCGGTCTCGTCATCGAGAAAAGATAAATTCATGGATTCGTGTCCAAAATGCAACGGCGCAGGTTACTTCGTCTCGCAGAGTTTCGAAGGTAGCAAACTTCTTCTTGAAACACCGACCAACGCTACCGAGGTTCTGCGAACTTGCGCGAATTCCATTGGCAGTCGTGCAACGCGACTGCTTCGCTCGAACAGTCTCGAGGCACTCATGGAGGCCAATTGCGTCGTCGAGCTACCAATGCCAAGGTTTGTCATACGACTGTCCACAATATTTGCAAAAAAAATGTTATTCGCATCTAACAATATTCTTCCTTTTTTCAACAGGTCAAAGAAGTCTGTACCGAACACAAAAGAGCCCAACGATATTTCCGGCTTCACAAAAACTCTAATGCAGAGAAGAGTCACGAGTTGCAGCGACAAAACTGTTGGCTCGACGATATACGACTCGGGCTATACTTCCGGTCTAGTCATACAAGGCCTAACGAAGAAAAAGAGAAAAAAAGACAAAACCGAGATGACCAATGTGCCTGGCAATGACCATAAAAACATTGACGCTGAATGGTTGTCACAATTGCGAGAAGAGGTCAATATCAATGCCCGATATCCGGTCATAGATCAACCGGTGTCCGAGGCTCTATGCATTCTCGCCGATCTTGACAACTGGCAAGTTGGCGTTCTCTCGAATACCTCACCGGGTCATAGTCCCCTCGTACCGGTTGGAATGTCCCGTCTCGTCGCTACGATGCTCGAATCGTTTGCCTACCTATGGACGAAGTATCGTTCACCCTCACACGTAATTATCAATTTTATTTTCAACCCGTTATCTATTCCATCAATTTATTTCTACATATTGAATTTTCTGTTTTCAGTGCATTGCGATATTCGAATGTAAACTGCGAGAAATGTGGCTACGAAGCGAAGCGCTCGCCGAGATGTTAATGGCAGTGGACGTTTGCGACGTCACAATAGGAAGTTTGACGAAGGCGTTGGATCTTGACGCCGCAGACATACCGTTGCTTCTTGCGGTCGCGACAACTCACTCGCCACAAATAGCCCAGAGATTCGGACTCAGTCTCGCCTGAGACTTGACCATCCGTTTTGTAAACTGTGAAGCTGGTAGTCATTTGCGGATTAAATTTAAATCTACGTGTTATATAAATAATATAACACGTATAATGCATAATATATGCAGGAGAGCGACTCGAAGATTATTTTTTTCAATCTTGAATGAGAGGATAGTGTGATACGTTGATTCGATCATCAATTAGGTTTGCGAGATATTTGTGAGAAGTAAATTTTTGATTCGCTTCATAAGAGCGCGTCGTGAATATACTTCACATTATCGTCTTTATAGTTTATACATATTTATGAGTAATTTGGATTAGCTTGCGTGGTATTTCAATATTCTTAAGCCGCCGTTCGAAAGGCTTTCCTACATGGAAATAAAGTATATTCGGAAAAATATACTTTATTTGCATGGAGGCTTCTCTCTCTCTCTCTCTCTCTCTCTTGTTATTATTACGTATGTACAAAGTGCGTTTTGTAAAGTGTATGCTGGTTTATTCAAATGGAATATTTACAATAGGAATGATTTTTCGTTACTGAATTCCACGGAGAAAATTAATCGAATCTAATTTCTTAGAGCTAATAAATAGTTGACTTTAGGAGGGTTGACGATGTGAAAAAAAGTGTTCTCTATATTAATATTATTTACCTGCTGGCTGTATATAATACGCACGAAATGTGAAATTTTGTAACCAAATACTCGTAAGAAGAGGCGTACAGTGTTCGCTCTTGTGAACTCCAGGAGTTTCGTGAGCATAAGAAAAAAAAAATCCGACAATGTTATTGTTCTTTTCTACGCTAAAAAAGAAACTAAATGCGAATTTATTCCTAGCACGTCCGAGCAAAGAAACGAATAAAGAACTATATTAGTTTTGTAACGATTCGTTTTTTCTCGCTAATTGTACGAAATCCTCCGCAACAACTCGTCGCTTTTTAGACATTCGTTTCTTGTTTTTGTTCTTACATTTTTTTTCGTTATGTCATCGAACGTCAGAAAATTCCTAGGAGGTGTCTAAATTCTAAGGCTTTTAAGAAATTATCTTTTATTTCGCCACGAGAACGCGATACTCGTAAAATCGTATCGCCAAAATCATGCAGATTTGTCCACCCGCTCCGTGAGTCGAATTTTATGTTTCATAACAAGCAGCAAGGATAAAGTTCTGACTTAACGCTTGGTCCAAGGGTTATGAAAATTTTTAGAAAAAATAAACTTTTACTTGCCCATCAAAGTGTATTATTGTTTATCGTCCTAGGACTCCTCGCGTTTTGCCCCAATCGATAATCGAGGCGAAAAATAAAATTCGAGTAAGCAACTATACAATGTGCAATGTAAAATACGCAAGAAAAATAAGCTGAACCGAGTTTCGTTGCGCCACGCGCGACTCACACTTACTTTATATGATAATTTGTCTCTTACTCATTTATCGTCTAGCTAGGTCACGATGAGTGTTGCAATTGCTGTTGCTGTTGTTCGCCACAACCTTCGTGCTACGTAAGTCCAATACGAACAATCATTTCGTTACTCCTACTCAAAAATCTCTAATCCTCTAATGTCGCATCGTTGGAATTTTCATTTACGTAACGTACCGGTACAACGTTGAATCGACACGATTATCGAGTCTTGAATTAATTACAGAAATATGTTCAACCGGATGTGCCCAAATCGTACAAGCCATTGCGAGTAAGTCTCGATAATTCTTTTCACATAGAAAATATGGAACACAAAATTTCAAGTCTAACAAGATAAAATTTGATCGATGAATGATTAAATCTTTTTTGTATTAGTATCGTTCTACCGATTGATTACAAACTATTCTTACAGTATTATTGGAAATCGGATGTTCCTATCGATGACAATACGACTTACAGACTGTCTTACTGGGATGGACCAACAACGACTGCGGATCCATTCTTTCGTCGCGAGGATTGTTTGACCGTAGGGGATGGTCCAATCTCGGACGAAACGACTCACAGAGTGAGAAATTAAAGAAAAATTCCGTTTAACGGTTACAAAGGACGCAATTTTCTTGAACAATGTTAATCGTTTGAGGATGAAATTGATGAAGATGCATTTTGTTGACAGATGAGCTATCTTGGAAATTGGTGCATCAAGCCAGAGTCACCGTGTTCGCCGTGTTCGAAACAGTGGCTTGGTAGAGGTCCGATGCAAGATGTGACGACACAGAAACACGATTACACGTGGAAATCGGCGGAGAGAGCGGAGTCTTTCAAGCTCAAAGGAAACTTGTACTGTCCTTGCGCTACCATGTCCGGTGAGTGCGTCATGAAGATATCCTTCTGCACAGTCCCATCGATAAGCTGCTAAATTGCTTTGCTTGCTCGCAGCATAACATTGGAAATCTTTCTTCTTTTCAATGATATCGTTGCCAAGTATTTAATACGCCATCCTGCAATCGAAGTTGAACGCATGAATAATTAATTCATCGTGATTTCCACAGATGACACAACGTACAGATTAAGTTATTACGACTCGACTTGTCGCATACCCGTTAAGCCTTTCAAGCCATTTCGTCGTTACGAAAAATCTGACGTACCCATGGAGGGATGCACGACGTACAGGCTCAGTTATTGGCCAACCGAGGCTCCGGTCAAGGTTGAAGATTTTTTTTCTCTGAAAAATAAAGTAAAAGATAAAAGAAGGTAAACGACCAAGGACAAGCTTATTTCTGTAATTTTGCAGGAACCACAGCCGTGGAATAAAAAATTACAGTACTTACCACCGGTTACACCGATGGATGCTTGTACAACTTACAAACTCAGCTATTGGCCGAACAGAGAACCACGCAGAAAACCATTCTCGTTACAAGAGACCGACAATCTTTTAAACGCTGGTTGTTGCTTCGACGACAATACGACGTACAAATTGAGCTACTTCGGCTGCGGAGGTGATAGACCCATGCAAGCTAAGCGAAGGCCTGATGCTGGACTCTTCTCCACCTGTCCACTTTCTCATGATACGACTCATCGGGTATTTTTTAGATCTATAAAAAAATATTAATTAATTACAAACAAAATCCTTTTCCATTGATACTTTTTCAACTTTTTGGTTCAATTACAGATCTTATTTATATACATCTTATTTCCCATACATTAAAGTAGTCATGCAAATTTTAATTGAAAAAATTCATGCAAATTTTAATTGAAAAAATTCATGCAAATTTTAATTGAAAAAAAAACAATTCTTAAAGTAAAATGCATTTGTGTCCAAACGACCTTTTTCTACTTTTGTTCTACTCTACGTTTGAATTTACTTTAATATCTGCGGAATAACATATCTTTAATTGAGCTCGAAAAAAAACATTAACCGAATATACAAAATTCACGCTTATTTTTTTATCGTCACAGTGGGTTCTAACTTTAAGGTAGTTCTATCGTTGGGTGGGGGGATTAAAATTGTATTCCCGTTTTTCCTCACATTGGAAGTGGACCAAGCGTTAAAGTTCATTAACCCTTCGAGCCCTAAGAACGCATATCTGCGTCAGCCTATGCGTCTGCGGACCACATAAGCTTGAAAGTACTCAGGTCTCAAAAGGCTAAGGAAAGTTGTTGCAAATCAACTAGAGAACAACATACTCAAAATTCAAATTGATCCTACGGAAAGTTTATTTGTTATACAATAAACAAAATCATGAATTTTTGTTTCCATAAGATTTGTTATAAAAACTAATCGAAGCTTCTTTGATGTCATATAAAAATGTCTGCAAAATTTCAACAGGCTTCATCGACCAAATGATCGAGATACTCGTTGTATAATGTTGCGATATTTAACACGAGCTCTTATGGGAGATTGCGAAAAGTGACGATTTTCAAGAATAAATATCGTGATTTTTGAGTCGATAAAGGCCCTTGAAATTTTACACACATATACATATGACATCAAATAACGTTTCTGCAAATTTACAGTGACATCTAACGGAAACGCTGTAACGATAGAACTACCTTAAGTTGCAAAATATGAATCAAAGCTGACAAAGTATTGATTTCATGTTTCAGCTGAGCTACTTGGGAAATTGGTGCGTGAAGCCCGAGAGACCGTGTTTGCCTTGCGAGAAGAAATGGCTTGGACGAGGACCAATGCAGGACGTGACAACACAAAAGCACGATTATACATGGAAAAATCTATCTTTGTCTCGTCCCAACTTTCGTCCTGAAGATAATCTCGAATTTTCGCCATTGCCACTGGAGTGTAAGTTTATATCGCTACGGTTCTCCAAACGATACCGGCGTTCCTTTTCTTTCCTTCGTTTTCGCGTAAGCGCGAATAATTAGCCGTCTCACCGCTCGTCTTTCATAATCTTGGAATAAAGGGAGGGTGTCGTAATGCACCGAGGTTTCTTGCCAACGAGAAGCTATTCCGCACGAGCAAATATCGTTAAAAACGTCTAACCGGCCATTTACGTCGTTATTGTTTAATCTTAATCGCTGAAGCGTTTAACATTAATCGTTTTCTCCCCGCACGTGGTCTCGTCATGCGTTCACTTTCGTTTACAACGTTCCACGTTTATTAATGTATTGAAGATAATTAATCGTTTTTCAGGTTGCACGACCCATCGGCTGTCTTACTTTCCTAACAATTTGCAAGGTTTGGTCAAAAACAAGCCTTACAAACCGATGCAAAAATATTGTCCTTCTGGTGTACCGATGGAAGGCGAGACCACGATGAAACTCAGCTATCAGCCTGTAGAGACTGCTGTCCAACCGGAAAAACCTTGGGTCACCACTGCTGTTTATCATCCTCCGGTCAATCCAATGGAAGATAACACCACCTACAATATGAGGTTTTTTAAAATTCTCTTTTATTTCATAAATTTCATGTCAGATTTTGTGGATGTTTTTGAGACTACAAATTTAGAGTTCTACTTTCTACAAACATTAATTCAGGACGTACAAGAATTCTAGTTATTCCAAAGTTTAATAGAAAAAAAAGAAAACAATGATAAGTTAGAAATATGAATTTGTTTGGATTTCTTTGAGAATTGAGATTAAGAATTCTATTTACTCCAAAGTTTAATGTGATAGAAAAAAAAGAAAACAATTATAAGTTAGAAATATGAATTTGTTTGGATATCTTTGAGAATTAAGATTAAGAATTCTATTCACTCCAAAGTTTAATGTAATAGAAAAAAAAGAAAGCAATGATAAGTTAGAAATCTGAATTTGTTTGGATTTCTTTGAGAATTAAGATTAAGAATTCTATTTACTCCAAAGTTTAATGTAATAGAAAAAAAAGAAAGCAATGATAAGTTAGAAATCTGAATTTGTTTGGATTTCTTTGAGAATTGAGATTAAGAATTCTATTTACTCCAAAGTTTAATGTGATAGAAAAAAAAGAAAACAATTATAAGTTAGAAATATGAATTTGTTTGGATATCTTTGAGAATTAAGATTAAGAATTCTATTTACTTCAAAGTTTAATGTAATAGAAAAAAAAGAAAGCAATGATAAGTTAGAAATATGAATTTGTTTGGATTTCTTTGAGAATTAAGATTAAGAATTCTATTTACTCCAAAGTTTGATGCAATAGAAAAAAAAGAAAGCAATGATAAGTTAGAAATATGAATTTGTTTGAATTTCTTTGAGAATAAAGATTAAGAATTTTATTTACTCCAAAGTTTGATGCAATAGAAAAAAAAGAAAACAATGATAAGTTAGAAATATGAATTTGTTTGAATTTCTTTGAGAATTAAGAATGTTATATTACCTTTTTTATTACAGTTACATACCCCCTGGAACTTTAGTACCATTGGAGCCCTGTTCCCAGCCCTGTCCATCGTCCAACAACTGTGCAGGTAAACTAAATCTCACGACTGTTCCATTCGAATTTGTTTGTTTGTTGTATTCGACGTGTCATAATTTTTTATTTTATCACAACCATGTGTTACAGCTCCTCGTTGTCCTCCTTGTCCACCGTCCGTGACAAGACCCTGCGATCGTGAGTACCATCTTTCCCTCATCTCTCATTCTTTTCCCTCTTTCTCATTATGAAAAAAAATGAAACAGACAAAAAATCTTCCATAACGAACTGTTCTCAATTCTTCTTTCTTTTTTACAGCCAACGCTCTCTCGTGATTCCAGGACAAATTATTCACTGAGAATCTTGATTCAGCAATAACAGCTAGAATTTTATATGTATGTTTTTGTTACGATTGAAATATCGTCCGTCCCGTTCGGTCCTGTAAAGTCCAATTTGATAATACAATTATTTTTACCAAATAAAACAAGAAATCTCTATTCAATTTTTTTTCTATAACAAACTGTTCTCAATTCTTTTTTCTTTTTTATAGTCAACGCTCTCTCGTGATTCCAGGACAAATCATTCAGTGAGAATCTTGATTCAGTAATAATAGCTAGAATTTTATATGTAAGTTTTTGTTACGATTGAAATATCGTCCGTCTCGTTCGGTCCTGTAAAGTCCAATTTGATAATACAATTATTTTTACCAAATAAAACAAGAAATCTCTATTCAATTTTGTTTCTATAACAACGAGCAACGATTCCTCCACCTTGAATTTTCTTCGTGGACAAAATTGCGAAGAGAAATCTGCGAGGAATTGCAAGAACCAACAAAAAATCGGATGAGCTAGTCGTGATTTTTCGAAAAGGAAATTAAAATAATAAACACGAGGTTGATTCTCGGTTGTCTTTGGCAAGTTTTAAAACGACCACGAGACTCGTGATCGAGGAATAAAAAAAATGGTCGCGGGGGCTGCGTAAAAGCCCCCGCGAGAAATTCGCGACGTTGAAGAAACGGTGAAATCCATTCGAAGAGCGACGACGAGAGGCTCGAACTTTTGTACATATAAATATACGCTTCGAGAGAGGATGGCTTCTGGATTCCACGGATCCATATTTGCGAAGGCCAGCCAACCCATGTGAAAGTAACGGTCGCTTCCTCGCGCTGCTGTAACATATTACGAAATCGAATTACACACGATGGTATATAACAGTTTTGGTATCGACACGAAGCGGTGCAGAAATGAACTAATTTATCAGAACATTTTTTTTTTTTTTGAATTTTTAGAAAGATACACTTTTTTTCTCATTGCGTCTTGCTTGATATTTTATTCTTTGAGTAGTAAGCCTAGAATCGTTTCTAAAAAATACCAGATGGGGAACGATTTTTATTACCAAAATATCTTTTTTATTTCATAAGAAAAAAATTTGGTGTTATAAAAATGATGAATTGTAGGAAAATCTGATGAATTGTAGGAAGGAGTAACGAAATCGACGAAAAAGTTTGAATTACTTTTGATTCGAATGTTGAAATGTTGTATTATTGTAATTTATCAGAAAATTAAAAAAAAAATACAATTATCGTTTCCTCGTTGCACTGAGAAAAATTGTTAAATCGAAGAAGTGATATTTATTTTTTCAAGTTGTAGGCTTAGAATCATTTCTAAAAAAAATACCAGAGCTAGGGACAATTCTTATTCCTAAAACATATTTTTTATTTCATAACAAACAAATTTAATATTAAAAAACTAAATGATAAATTGTAGGAAAAAAAGTAACGAAAATTGACGAAAAAGTTTTAATTACGTTTGATTCGAACGTTGAAAATATGTATTATCGTAATTTATCAGAAAATTAATAAAAAAAACACAATTATTGTATCGAGAAAAATCGTTAAGTCGAGGAAGTGATTTATTTTTTAAAGTTGTAGGCTTAGAATAATTTCTAAAAAAATACCAGAGCAAGGAACAATTCTTATTCCTAAAACATATTTTTTATTTCATAACAAGCAAATTTAATATTAAATACTAAATGATAAATTGTAAGAAAATAAATAACAAAATCGACGAAAAATTATCAGAGAAAAATTTTTAAAAACCCAATTTTTGTTTCCTCATCGCATCGACAAAAATCGTCAAGTCAAACATCATATTCCTAGAATTATTTCTAAAAAAAAATCCCATAACAAGGAACAATAATTCTTTTCCCAAAATACTCATTTTAATCCACAAGAAAACATTTGAATATCAAAAAAATTAATAAAACATAAAAAAAGTTCCAAATTCGACAATAATAATTACATTAAATTCAAACATAGAGGAAAAATTCTATTATCATTGAGAAAACACTAATTTCCGTGAGAACTCGAAGAAAAAAAAATTCCAGACTTAACAGGTCGCTATTAGTAACAATGCAAAAGTAAAACATATATAATCAACGTTATCGCGTTATTTCGCGTTTTGCCAATTAGTGTCATAATTTCTATAAAAAGAAGAAATAAAGAAAAAAAAATAAAGAAGCCGACTGGCACGCGAGAGTCGTATCGCCGTGAAGCTCTCGGGTTTTCTGTGTGTGCGACGATGAAATTTCTTATGTACGAGGGGATTTCTAAAATTCTCCTTGTAAGGGTTTCCTACGGTAAAAAGTTGCTGACTTTACGTATGAGTCAAGAGACCGGGAACGCGATCCGCCTGTTTTATTATCGCCTCGTTCGGCCTCTCATCTTCCTTCGTATCTCCATTGAAAGGAAATTGTGCCGGAAAATGAGTGTACGCGCGGGAACGCGAAGAGATTCGAGGATGCGAAGATATCGTTTCGTAGCTCGGTTGTACGAGTTGCCAAATCTCCGGGTGCAACGCTAATTTACGCTCGAGTGCATTTTTGCATCGTTGCATCAAAAAAGAGAAGAAAAAGTGGGAAAGAAGAAGAAGAAGAAGGAGGGGAACGAAGAAACAAAAAGTAACGAGCGACGATTTTTAAAAAGTCGTCTCGAGCTCTCGATTTCACACGACGAAACGATTTTCATTTCGAGGTCAACTTTCTCGGTCCTCGTCTCTCATCGTTCTCATCTTATCTCACAATACAGATGTGAAATCTATTGTCCAAGCGCTAATACGAACTTTCTTCTTAGTTTTAATTACGAAAAATTGGTAGCATTCGTTTTTTACATTAATGATCTTTTAATCGTTATTTTTTATTTTCGAAGATTACCGATTTCTTCTTGTATTTTGTTATATTTCAAATAAATCGATCATTTCCTGAAAGAAGTGATGAAAAATCGTAAGGCTAACATGGAAAATCGGCAAAAATCGGCAAAGATCGGTTGGAAAAAATCGTTAATTTATTAATCGTTGAATTCGTCATCGTTGGTTTATCGTCGATTTAGAGAGGAACGCCCCGTGTGTTGATTTATGTTTAATTTATATCGTATCGATCTCTCTCTTTCTCTACCGGTCACCGTGAGTCGGTAATTTTGATTGTACGAGAAACACGCAAGTTTCTCGCGTAATGGCGCGACCTTTGGCATAAAGCCGTTCGAGGAAAGCTACTCGGAGAGAATTCACGACGGTGAAGGCGTGATCCCTTTTATTTCCTCATCGCGACTGACGGAGCGTCTCTATACCGATCTCGCTTTTATTCCTCCGACGATACTCTCCCCCTCTTCCCTTCCTGAAAGCGAAACCCACTCTTTCACCAGATCTCGTATCGTATCGGTGAAAAGCGAGCTAAGATCGTCGTGACATATATATGTGTGCTCCGTAATGGATTCGAGGCAAAGTAATAATTCATCGTGTAACGATCCGCGAGGATTCAAATGCTAGGCCGATTCGACGTAGCTGGGCGTATCGATTCAATTCGAGGGATTAAAAAATTATGTAAATAATTATTCCTTTTTTTTTTAAGAAAGTAAAACTAGATTAGCATATTTATTAAAATATTGAAAAAAAGTAACAAAGATTTATATTTTTGCAAAAAAATATACGGGATGATTAAAAAAAGGCGAGATTAATTGTCGTTTAGGAAAACAGAAATTGAATTTACCAGTCTGACAAAATGTTCGAATAAAGATAGAAAGCAGAAAGTTATTAGTCGATTACGAAACCTCACAGACTTTTGAAAAATATGCGCAGGAGGTTGGGAAGAGAAGAGAGAAAAGAAACGCGATAAAAATATACGAAAATACATAAATAAATAAAATAAAATAAACAACACGCGTCTATCGTCATTTTCTCGTTTCCCTTGCCTGCGCGTAAATTGTTTTTCCAAATAACGTTCGAGGGCCGAATAAACGAACACTCACGGATCTCGTGATATGCAAATGACTCTGCGGTGTCTGTGAGGTTTCTAAGACTAAGTTATAACACATCAGGAAATGTCCGTCGAGAGACATTTGCCTATAGCGAGAGAAAGAGAAAGAGAGTCGAAAGCAAACCGAGAGAAAGAAGTTATCTCGGGTCGAGAACGACCAACGAAGAATATTCCGGGATGATCGATTTGCAATTTACTTCATCGATTCGACGACGTACTAATGTTTCTTCCCATCCAGAGAATTCCAATTATTCATCGCAGAAGTTATTCCCTTGTGAATTCAACTTATTGAACGAATCTGAAAAAAATTACATGTTTGACAATTCGACTAAATCGAAATATCACCGTTTGACAATTCGACTAAATCGAAATATTACCGTTTGACAGTTCGACTAAATCGAAACATTACCGTTTGACAATTCGACTAAATCGAAATATTACCGTTTGACAATTCGACTAAATCGAAATATTACCGTTTGACAATTCGACTAAATCGAAAAATTACCGTTTGACAATTCGACTAAATCGAAATATTACCATTTGACAATTCGACTAAATCGAAATATTACCGTTTGACAGTTCGACTAAATTGAAATATTACCGTTTGACAATTCGACTAAATCGAAATATTACCGGTTGGCAATTCGACTAAATCGAAATATTACCGTTTGACAATTCGACTAAATCGAAATATTACCGTTTGACAATTCGACTAAATCGAAATATTACCGTTTGACAATTCGACTAAATCGAAATATTACCGTTTGACAATTCGACTAAATCGAAATATTACCGTTTGACAATTCGACTAAATCGAAATATTACCGTTCGACAATTTGACTAAATCGAATTATTACCGTTTGACAATTCGACTAAATCGAAATATTACCGTTTGACAATTCGACTAAATCGAAATATTACTGTTTGACAATTCGACTAAATCGAAATATTACCGTTTGACAATTCGACTAAATCGAAATATTACCGTTTGACAATTCGACTAAATTGAAATATTACCGTTTGACAATTCGACTAAATCGAAATATTACCGTTTGACAATTCGACTAAATTGAAATATTACCGTTTGAAAATTCGACTAAATCGAAATATTACCGTTTGACAATTCGACTAAATCGAAATATTACCGTTTGACAATTCGACTAAATCGAAATATTACCGTTTGACAATTCGACTAAATCGAAATATTACCGTTTGACAATTCGATTAAATCGAAATATTACCGTTTGACAATTCGACTAAATGGAATATTACCGTTTGACAATTCGACTAAATCGAAATATTACCATTTGACAATTCGACTAAATCCAAATATTACCGTTTGACAATTCGACTAAATCGAAATATTTCCATGCTCAAATGGTCGACAAAATAGCCAAGAGGCATATTATAATATACGTACGTTCTCTCGTCTCCCATGAGCTCTCCCTCTCTTCTCTCCTCTCACCCTCGTCCATCTATCCTTTACATCCAAAGATTTCTCACTCCTGGTCAGCGCACCTTTCGTGTAATCGCGCGTATGGACGGGAGGACGTTCATAATTCATGAATAGCACGAGAGGCCCTCTCGTGGGAGAGGGCAAAGTGAGAGTAAGTATAAAAGCAGAATTCTTTCCTCTCCTCGGGACACAGAGTTCGTGGTGCTCCTCTTCGATCGTTTTGTCCTCCTGGTTCTTGTTTTCTCGTTGGTTTGTTTTTCCTGCTGTAATTAATTTCTCATCAGTACGTTAAACAAACGAATTGTACGTACGATTTGTTGTTGTTGTTGTTGTTTTATTTGGTTGGGGTCCATCGTATCGCACAGTGTGAACACGTTTGTTTTTCCCTTTCTGTAAAAACGGATACAAACATGAAATTTCTGGTGAGTAAAATGGAGTAATTGAATCATTGAGGAATCGAGGATAAAAAAAAAATAAATTGTCGATCAATCGAAAAAGAATTTGGAATTTTTCTACATAGAACGGTGATAAGCTTGCGTTTGATAAAAAAAAACATTACTTACTTTCGATTTGACGAATTTTTTATTAATATTGGTTATCAAAATTTCAATATAATAACCAAAAACAATTTTTTTTTAAATTGGAAAAAAGTTTGTTTTCAATTTTTATTCATCATTGCATAAAATTGCATCTATCCAGCCGGTGTCGACACGCGCCATTGTTACCGGCGACGGGAACGAGAATGCGGTTGAATAACGATAAGGTCGAGAGAAGCGAATCGCGTCACTTTTTTTTCTTTCGCACGTGCGAACCTAGCGGCCGGGTGTCATAACAAAAATCTACCGGTCGATTGGGTCTAACCGTCGCGTGGATGAACGAACGACTGAAAAGAAAAACAAACAAACAAAAAGAAAACACATAAAACGATTAATTTCTTTTTTTCATCTCAAAGCCTTTCGGCTGCGATTAATTTTACGATCGCAACGAAATCTCGTCCGTCACTGTGTCCTGTCATACCCGGGATGATTTCTTAACCGACAATTCACGAGGGAACGAGATCGACGTAGAAAAAATGGCGCGTCGGTTTCTGTTGTTTTTTTTTTTTGTCACTCGGGGGAGGATCGTCGTCTTCGTCGTTGTTGTTGGGTTAACGGGTCACGAGTTAAATGACCCACGTTGGCATTTCGTTTTCACTTTCACTCATCTCTACACTCGGTGGACCACCACCTCCGCAATCGCGAGAGACACGCGCGCGTTTCATCGGGCTCGTCCCGTGACTGAGCGAGGGAGTGGGGGGGGGGGGGGGGGGGGGGGGGGGGGGGGGGAAGCGACGCGAAGAGAGCTGCGCGGAGGGACGGCGGAGTGGGGGAAGAGAGTCGCGCAGAAGACCGGGAAGTGCGATGAGCAGAACTCCTCCGGCCACTGGACGAGGAGGAGCGGGAGGAGGAGAGCACACAGATCGTCGGGACTTGTTTCTCTCTTCTCGGCGGCGTTCTCAATCTCATTTTTATTTTTTTTTCACTTTTTCCTTTTCTTCCTTCACTCTCTCCGCGACGAGCTCTCGCCCCGTCTTCGGACGTTGTGCAATTTTGCCGATCTCGCGCGAGCTTTTTCTTTTCTTTACTTTTTCTTTTTCATTCTTTTGTCCCGTTGGTGAAGAAACGAAAAACGATTTGCGAAGTCATGTAATCGTTGTGCGAGAGACGCGGGGATAATCGACCGGAGAAACTTTCTTGCGGCATGTTTAACGGGAACGATCTTCGAGAAGAGTCGATCGAAGAATGAATTGTAATTTATATGCGAGGGATGCGGGCTAATTGAAATTTTCAATTGGCCAAAAAGAATTTCTTTTTTAGTTTGTTAAGGAAGAAATGGAAAGTCTGTGGGATTAAACGAGGAAGTTGATTTTTTAATTGGATTTGAAATTTTGGAAAATCGAGGATGTTGATTTTTTAGTTAGATTTGAAATTTGGGAAAAACGAGATAATAGTCGGTTGGGCGTTATATAAATCAATTTTTTTTTTAATCTTCGATTATGAATTGTAATAATTTTTGTTGTCTCCATTCGACGTCTAATTTTGAGAAATACGGAAGTAACTATTTGGAAAAAAAAGAAAAAGGTTGCAAATTGTTTAAAACCAGGTTGAAAATTATTTAGAAAATTTACGGTCGCAATTGCGAAAAATCATAATTTGAATGTCCCGCGTTAAATTCAAAAAGTTACAAACAGCTGAAAAGAAAAACCAGTTTGAAATTGAATTTAAAAATTGAAAAAAAAAAATGCGTAAATTACACAAAAAATACCTATATATAAATAAATTTCGGAATTTGGTTCTGGCAAAAACCGAAATTACACGAAAAGTCCCAAAACTATATGTAATATACGATGGAAGAATTCGCAATCTTCATACACGACGATTAAAAATAATAACAATAATAATAATAATTGCAGATCATAGCAGCAATTTTGGGAGTGGCGTACGCTCAGCAAGACAGCCATCAAGGTAGAAATTATCGCGAACAGGATCAAGCGGCGCCCGGTAGCCTCGACGACAGGCGGCAATCCACGACCACTTATATTCCCATACTTCAGTGGAACAAGGAGCAAGAACACGATGGAACGTACAGAACGAGGTAAGAGCGATGTCTCTGTTCTCCCACCCTCTTGCCATAATCCCGACCGGGGCGCCACCACCGTCGCGAAGTCATCAACGTAAACTTCAATCTTCCCATCGTACGATTTCTCACCGCACACGCCATATTTCTTGTCGTCTCGTGTCTCGACGAGATTTTAGGTGCGGTACCTCGTGTCATCCTTGCTTCACGAGCTAACGTCGTAAAATCTATCGGTAAAGTTTTCCAACGCTCGGCGAGTGTGCGAAATCCTTGACCTATCCCTCGAGAAGACTCTCGACGATCCTCGACTCGTGTTCCGTTCTTTATTTGCCCTTTGAACATTACCAAACAACGTATCTTGTTTTGCTCGTCGAACGTCGTTCGATTCCTTCGTTCTTATTATTATTATTTAATTCTTTTTTGTTCGTTTACTCGCGTTATACCCGTCCTTCATTGTGTCCACGTCTTGCAGTTACGAGACTGGAAATAATATCGTGGCGGAAGAGAGTGGCTACATAAAAACCTTCGGCGAGGGTGAAGACAAGACCGAGGGTCTCGTTCAACAAGGCAGTTACTCGTACACGAGCCCAGATGGTCAAGTCATATCGGTACAGTACACAGCCGATGAGACTGGCTTCCATGTCTCCGGCGACCATCTTCCCACACCTCCACCAGTCAGCGAGGAGATACAGAAGGGACTGGATCTCATATACGCTGGAATAAGACAGCAAGAGGTAAAGAAACATTTCCACACGTTCGAACAAAGTTCAAAAAGATTTTTTTCCAATTTATGGATTTGACAATTATTCAAGAATCGAATTTTGATAGCAAGGCTTTGAAATTTTTCACAAGATTATACGAATTAATTTATTTAATAATTAATAATTGTTTTTTGTTACCTTATGATCAACAGGAAGCCGATGCTCGTGATGCTGCATTGAAGACAAATCAGCCGCACAATCAACAGGTCGACAGGAACGAGGAGAAGAAATTCAGATTCTAAGAGTGAGCCAGTAACCGAACCTATCATTCGTCGAATACCAAATTATTTTTGTACGTTGTGAGACTTTTATTCTTTTCATCGTTCGTCCGAGAGACGCACGATGATCGAACCTATTTTATGTATGATGTAAACATGATATTTATATATATATACACATATATAAAGGTATATATATATATATGTAATTAATGCGTTTCACACGTCATCGAACGCATATTTCATCGTTGGGCACTGAACTATAAATTATAATGCCGACTAACAATCGGTCATACTTACACGATTTGTTTTATTTTATTTCCCCAATTAATAACTATTCCCTCGTGATTTGGTCAACGCCGCCATCTTGTATACTTCCACAGTCACGAAACAAGATGGCCGACGGCCGATGAGTGTACATTGATTCTACGATTGGGACTGACGTGAGACAATGTCTGGCTTAAATAACTTCGCGAAATAGCTCATCGAATTTAATGGTTTTACGATAAAATACGACAGTCATCGTCATTCCCGGATTTCAATATATAACACACGTTGCCTAGATCGTATACACTGTTTTGGTTTCATGACGGGAAATAAGCTGTCGAAATCGAACCCGTTTTACGATCGTGGAACACTCACAGCTCGGACAAAAGCTTTTGCCGTAAAAAAGTGACATAACCTATTTTTGCTTTTACTGTGCCGATCGCATTTCCCTCGTTCTGCCCTGTAGTGTCAATTTTCGTGTTGGAAATATACCCTCAATTGAAACCCTGACGGTAGAAAATAATATTTCGTCACCGAAATACGTACGTGTATTTGATGGCAGGACTTTCGTCCATTTGCGATGACTTCGAAAAAAAATAAAACGTACGCTATGGATATTTCTTATATCCAGTGACGATCCACCATTAGCGGGACATTATCCTTCATTACACCAGAAGAGATCGTGATACACTGTTCTTGTTGAACCGCGTTGCTTTTGCTCCGCGCATTGTTTTTTGCGGAAGGCTACATCTCAACGCGTTCGTTATATTTGAACGCACTTACTCCTCCACTTCCCCCTCCAACTAGGCCGCGTCGCACTTTGCCGCCATGCCACTGTTCTCGAGCCGGCCATTCGTTCCCGAGCTAGCAACTAGCCGTACTACTTTTCCATTATTTGCTCTCGCTAACGAAGTCGCTAGTTTTGAATTGTAGGGTACATAAATCCTGATAACTTTGTTGAACTATAAAGAAAAGAAAATTTGTACCGTGATTTAACGTGGGTGAGAGGGAGAGAAAAGAAGAAGAGCGAGATAGCGAAATATGGAACAGATTAGATTTACCTACAGAGGGCGCATCCATCGCATTGCGCCGGTTACATTGTGCTAATTCCTCCGCGATCTCGGTACACGTGAATACAGATGTGAAATGAAATAATCAGTTGAGTAATTTGACCGTTTGGCGGCGCGAGGGTGCATATATTTACGCGCGCGAATCTTTCTCCCCTTTCCCGCGCAGTAAATGACAGACCGGCGACAAAGAAGCAGTGTTTTTTTACCTGGATTTGTGTTATAGAAAGCTGGATATATAGAATCTGCGATATGACGATTGTATATTCAGTTTGTGCGTGTGTTCAATACCGACAGTTTTCGAAAAGTATCTGGAACGATGAAAGCGGGGAAAAAGAGAAAATGTATAATGACAAGCCGGCGATCCAACTTCGCACCTTGTGCGTTTTACGTGCTTATTAAAACTTTTAACGTAACAGGACGTTTCATTCATCTTGAAATAATTTTTTATGCATGATGAAGAATGAAAGCAATGCAGATTCGCTCTACTCGGTCAATTCATGTTGGCCGATGGCAACAGATTATCTTTGAAAAGTTATTTGAATGAATCGTATATCGACACTGGTAACCGTTGACAGTTTGAAGTATATTTTTTTCAAAATGGCGGGGGCGTCGGTTTGGACCAGCAACTTTGACAATATTAGAGTAAAATTTTGTTGTGCGATAAATGGCAATCTAGTTCAATTCGACATAAAGTTTGACGATCGATTAACACGAATAATTGATTACATAAAATGGTAATGTCATTTGTGTTACGAATATTATTATTATGAGTGTCAGCACTTTATCTGTAATTGCTATTTACTCATCCAACTTTTGACAATTTCCTTTGTAAGTTGCTGGTTTATCATTCATATGGAAAAAATACTCCTGGCATTGAGTAAATATCATCAAATAATAACAGCGCAGCTCATAGTCGAGGGAATTTTATAAAAATATCCTAGTAAAGTAAAAGAAAAAACGAATCGATTATAAAAAGAATGTTAGTTTTTTACTTTTATTGAAAAATTGTATCGATAAAACTCATATCATTTGTGAATTCTCCTCCCCGATGTACACAAGTCGTGAAATATTATTGCACTCGCACACAGGAGTACGCGGTACATTATCACCAATTGTTCATTGGCTAGTTGGTGGTGAACCTCCGTTGTCGTACTGGGCCTTGTTCTTTAGTAGATATCCAGCGAGAAAACTAATCGGATCCGCAGGTCTTTCCTTGGCGAGACTCGAGAGCGCTTGTAATAATATCGGAACCACCGTTTGATCGAGATACTGCCTTGTGGGAAGGGATTGAACCTCAACGCGTGACTTCTTTGGTGGTATGCCCGAGAGGTCTGTCTCTTTGTCCATACCTATGACTTTCTGAAATAGAGTTGAAAATCATAGTAATGTTAATTTTGTGAACTCATCGCAGAACGTTTTACTAAGATAATTAGTAAGCAACAACAAATTTGTATTCATGCTTATTATTTTTATGATAAAATAGAATCCAAATAGTAAAAACTTAATGCTTTTAAAAAAGATTGCGTCTGTGCAGGATCTTGTAAAATTGTCGTTTGTGACTTGAACATAAGTCAAGTTAGCGAGTTCCAATTTTGCTTCTATTTAAAAATGTAAATTCCGTTTTTCCATCATGATTTTATGTGGTTTTCATTCTTAGAAGCACGTCCACCAATATTCTGAAACAAAACTTGAACTATTTTAGTAAGACTTTCAGCCAAGAATGACTAGATATCAAATATGCTCTGCGGTCCATTCTGCGAGGCTTGAGTAATGCAGTAATAACAATATTTTTGATTGTTTGTAATCGGGGCATGTATCAAGGAGTTCATATGGCACGAGGTGAATGAAATTGATTGGATAAAGCTTAATTACAAATCTGACAAGCATTTAAAAGGAAAATTGCAAAATTGTTGAAAATATCCACAAATACTTAAGAAAAAATCAAACTTTCATATTTATCCCAAATACACGAAAAACAACAAATACAAATCAAACTTTACAATGCTCTGTCGCGACGTTTCCACAATGAAAAAGCTGTCTCTACCAAGAAGGCAACATTTTGAAAGCCACGTTTCTCGTGTAGGAGATTTCGTAAGTATAAAAAAAAACTTAACGCAAGTAAACCTTCAGCCTGTTTATGATTCGCTGATATGACGAAATCGAGTTGTTTCACGCAGAGATGCGAGATATTGTATTTTTCGTTTTTTAAGGTTATCGACTTACGTGTGCTGCCTCTGACACGACATTGGCTATGGGCTGAGCTGGCACTGTTTCGGTTCGTTCCTCCGTCGAGTTTTCTGTCCGCAGAAAAATGGTATTTTCACGAGGAATAAGGTGAATGGAAAGAAGAATTATAACAATGTTGGAGTTTACTCGGAATAGAGATAACAACAATTAGCGATACGTGAATCGTTGTGGAATATAAAATAAAACTCACCACCGCCAGACGCCATCGTGTAAACAATCGGCGTTGCCCATCGCCGACTGGCAAAATTTGTCTCCCGTTTTCAGCCAAAGACTCGAAGGTTAGCTCGTCATTACTTGGACATTTTATCGTCGATGTCGCCACGTGTCGGGATCGCCATGTGGCGCCATCGAACGTTGTATTGCAGAAGTTATAACACTCGACTGTTTTATCTTTTTTTGCTCTGTTCCAGAACCGCCTGTGATCGTGTCAAAATATAAATATCGTTCCATTCGATTGTTTCGAAAAATCCTTCTCGTTTTCCACTTGGAATATCAGTTACGGCGAATTATAAATAACGAGTTTTTATTGGGAAAGGAGAAACGAGCGAGGATTCCGAGAATATCTACGGCAGTTTCAAGAGTCTTGTATATTGATGAAGCTATTCGTTTGAAATGTATATTCTTCCGATCGTTCGCCGAAGGGAGGACTTCTAACTATTCGCTGAGTCTGGCTGGCTTCTTCTCTGCTCGTTAGCTTTATTGGACGACCACTCGAGTATTCCGACTGGCGGGTGGTATTCGTGAATAAAACCAGAAAAAAGGATGTGTATATAAAGACGAATATCGAGTAACAAGCAGCTGGAGAGACAAAACAGACGAACGGATTTTAATGAGACTTTTAATTCGATATCGCACGTAGCGGTTCGGTTGGTGTATGCGAGCCTTTGCTCCTTCATTATTACACAGAAATTCTACATTAACGGTTGCTTAAACACGTACATTCTCATTGAACAGAGAAAATGCAGGTAAAGTTTTTATTAATAAAATGATATTACGTATGTTTATCACGTTCAGCGAGCCACTTTAAAATTCACACATTCTCATCATCTAACAATAAATCCCACATAACCTTGAAACCATTAACTCGGTCGGTAACAAAATATGTATCAATTTCCTTTTTACTGTTTTACAGATATCCTAAAGTTCAAAACAAGAAGATGTGTATGGATGAAGTTGTCGTTGCCTAGGATGAGTGTTTCGGAATATCTCAAAAGTGTTTTCATACAAAATAACTTGTCCTACGAATATAATTATCTCGATGCCTAAGTAAGATGGCTTACCCTACAATATAATTTCACGAGTACAAAGTTTGAAGATTACTCATCATACTCTTGTGTATTTATGTTTAGGTAGATGTGTCGAGGGGCGTTATCGTGCAGACTAAATAGACGGAAGGATCGAAGTGTTAATAATACAATGTGTAATAATATATAGACGGTCCATGGATATTCTTGCTTCTATATACGTCAAAGCATTCCTATTCGTCGGGCCAACGTTTGATAACGTACATCGTCATAAGGCTAAGCCGACGATAGGATTATGGGAAACGGAGCAATATTGCTCTTAAATGAACTTCGTATATACATATACACCATGCCAGGACATTTGAAGCACGCATAAGCAGAATGAGCTGAGAAACGGGAATACGTAATTTCATTCATTCATCAATCAATGATCGATGAAAGTGATTGATAATTCTCTCATACGCGTGTTCTAATTGCAAAATCCAACAACTATCAACACGAGCGAAATAACGCAAACAAATTACACTTATAACCCTGTTTAATCGGCCCCGTGTTCGAATCGCAATTCGATATTTGAATTTTCAATTTGATACCGGCCGAAAATCAACGGATAATTGAATTTCGATCCTGTGTGGCTTTAATTAAATAATCTTCGCGCGCACAGCTCGACGTATATCGTCCGGTACGTTCTCACATAGTGATACAAGTACGCGAGTCATACATAACACATATATAATGCGTCAATGTGTATAGTTGCGTGGGTTTTGCGACTGCGCTTATGGAATCTACGAAATCATGGGGATTATTGCGAAATTTCCGTGGTTGGCGAGATAGAGAGCAAGAGTGGAGGAAATAGAGAGGGCGCGAGTCTCGCATTATTTTGGCCGGTGGTAGACGACGACAGGGTCGGACGAGTTATCGAGGCAATTTCGTGGCCAACGACTCGCGTTTCTTTCCTCCGGACCCCCTTATTCCATTCCCACGGCTCGGTTCGATGCTGGAGAATCCTTTGCTGTTTGCACCATCGCGCGCGCCGCTCTTCCTCCTCCCCTCGTCTCTTCCTTCAATTAACGGCTACGATCCCCAGCTTCCTACTTACACGACCCTTCTCTCGTCGTATGCTTCTTCCATACAGTCACCGTACCTACAACTATGTGTTGTATACAACGCGGTTTATTGTATACGGGCGTGGGACGTAACGTGGGACAATTTGGACCATGCGGCTAAGATGGACCAGAACCTTTTCCTTTATTTCTTCTTCTGCCAATTTTTCTTCTTCTAAATCTCCTTACTCTTGTTAATTTTTATAATATTGAGATAAAGCAGATATTCATTTTTGTCTTCTTCTGAAAGGAGAAAGAAAAAATGTTATTATAAATAGAAATTCATGGAAATTCTTGAATTATGGGAATTGGGGAAATGAGATTTCGATGGTTCATATTTCCCGTTGTTAAATTTTATCTATATCACGTATGTGTGTACCGAGGAGCATCTTGCTTCTCTTATCAGCTATATTTCTGCACCCGTATAACAGAATAGTCTTTCATTCGTACATTCTTCTTTTTTTCAGGTTTTAATTGGAATCTTTGGATTGTTCTCAACGGATGGAATTCAGCTATAATTTTTAAAAACTTGAACCAATGAGACGGGGGAAATTAGAAACGAAATTTTCTTTGTTTCTTTTCCCAATATCGCAAAGTACCATCGATGAGAGGTTTATATCCAGAGGGCATTGATAACCGAGCTTCACCAATGGGGATGGAACACAAAAACCAATATTAATACAAATATACATATACAGTCCAACTTCCAAAGAAGAAATCAAATGCCACCAAGAGGAAGAGTTTTTCTTATATATCGCATATCCTCACCAGCCACGTGCTCCGCGCTCATTACTGTCAAAGAGTTGACATTGCGGATAACTTTGACAGATTTTGGGGCTACTTTGACACAGCGTTAAATGCATGCGACCAATCCTACCTATGAATGTGTGGTGTGCGAAAATACACAATAATTCTTTTTAAACATATTTCTATTGTTTCCAATTCATTGTTCCAGTTTATTATAAAGTTGATTTTAATGTTGTTAAACTCGATTTTGATCTCGGTAATAATACATAATGTAAGACTGATAATATAAAACTTGCAAGGCTTATAATATAAGACTGATCTCAATAAAAATAATAAGATTGATTAAGTGCCTATAATAGCACCCTAGGTAGTTCGTATTTTTATATAATATGTTTCATTAATAAAGATGATAATTTGATAGGAAAAAATTTGATAGGAAAAATGATAGGAACCATTACGCTTTGAATCTTCGATACAAATTGCATTTTAATGCCTTGTCAAAGAAGCCCCATACCGGGTGTACTTTGACACTTTTTAAAAAATATATAAAAAATAGTCGGGGGGTGAGAGAGCTTGATTTTCTTATACATTTCATAGCCAAAGAACACATTGGTGTATTGGAACAAAAAAAATTGGGATTTAGGATGTTAAACAAAAGTTACATACAAATAACTTCCAAAACCTGTCAAAGTAGCCCTCTTTGACAGTACCTCTGTCTGTTTCTCGCACTCTTTTACAGAATTTCTCAAGCTCGGAATTCGAACCGCAGTGGGGGAAGCGCTCGAGTGAAAAACTGGGGAAA
Organism: Netelia fuscicornis; assembly: GCA_946811545.1. Taxonomy (NCBI): domain Eukaryota; kingdom Metazoa; phylum Arthropoda; class Insecta; order Hymenoptera; family Ichneumonidae; genus Netelia; species Netelia fuscicornis. The sequence goes on along the minus strand of OX328013.1, from coordinate 42,543,294 downwards.
GTTTCTTATTGCCGAATTTGTTATTTGAAGCTCGGACTGTAATAACAAAATTAAATATCTCAAATTCGTCACTTTGTTTAAAAACAAAATGTCCCAACGATAAAAAAATTGCAGTAAATTCTCTGAACATTAACGATCTCTCGTTAAATCCATCGTTCGTATCAATCCACCGTATTACACAGTTTCCATTGACACGTTTAGTACGCACGAATCGCATCGATTTCATTACCAGTATCAAATTTTTTTATAACTCCAAAAGTGCGCCCGCTGCCACGTCAATCATATATAACGACCGTCAATGACGAAAAAAAAGTGCCAAGAGAGCTTACGGTTCGTTGAAATATTTCCAGTTACAAAACCGAGAAACGCAAAGGCGTGTTTAAGGTAGACTATAGGGCGACGTACGCCCTTTTGCAACTCAGAAATCAAAGCCTATCCTGTAAACGTTGGTACGTTTATTTGCTCGTGTCACACCTGAGCAATAATTTACACAGCCCTTTTTCTTCTTTACGACTAAAACCAGCTCAAAGCTTGTAACCCCCCTCCCCCTCATATTCGAGCAATATCTTTACTTATATATTAAAATTGCCATTTCGTCGATCTATATCTCCCTTTTAGTCGTGTCCCGGTCGTTCATGCAGATATCTCTCTCTCTCTCTCTCTCTGTCGGATAGGACGCTTTTCACCCCCTTCCTTCATGCCACTCTACCAGCCGCCCACATCTCGTACGATACGTGCGCGAGTTGCAGTGTATTTCGAATCCGATACTATTCTACCTCTCGGCCAGAACGAAATTCTCTTGGTATCCGGCTAATGGCCGAACCGTGTCACGAGGCTTTCGCTATTCGCGCACGAGAAATCTCACCATTCCCTCCCCCATTTCATCCCCAACCCCCCAAAACCCCTCTTATACCCGTCACCCTATAATCTCGCTCTCTCGTTGTCCTCGAGCGCGTACACGTACACATATATATTCTCGTATAGCCCGTACCTCTATCTCTCTCGGGCTCACCACGAGGTATACCGTACGTTGCCGATCTCTCGCAAACCGTTGCCCTACCCCCAATGCTCTTCTTCAAACGCCCCTCCGGCGACCGCCGGTTCAATTGGCACGCATATTGGAATTCTATTAGGCGGATTACGGGCCCGGTAATTGCTCGGTTTAGCAATAGCGATGGCTAGCAAGCAAAAGCTATTGCTTATGCAATGGTCCATATGTATATATGTATATGGAAGCAATGGTTTATATGTATGTGTTTGTGTATAGGTTTATATATGATAGTAATATGTAATATGTAGCGAATCGGTAAACGAGGGGGGTAGAAAGGGCGAACGAAATTACAAGTATTGCGCATTGTTTTCCCGTTTTTTTCATCGATCATTGAAAGAAAATTTATCAGAAAGCATGAATGTCGACGATCGGCACTTGGCAGGGGTTACAATTTTGTTTGGTCATGAAGGATTTTGTAGGGTGGGTATGGAATTGGAAATTTGTTATTGATGAAGATTATGACTTTGTATTGGGCGATAACTCACAAACTCTTGGAGAAAAACACAAAAAACCTGAAATAAATATTTACTTACTTAAGGGAGCTTTCCAGTGTGACAGCCCGAAAAATCGCTGTTTTTCGCGATTTTTTTTTTTAAATAAAAAATAATCTAATCGGTCTGGTTTTTTTTTTGTATATTAATTGGGTATTGAAGAATACAAAACAATTTTTTAAAGATCGATTTATTTATTAATTAATATCTATAAAAATGATGAAACAATTGTTGCAGAAAATGCACTTGGATGTGGTGTCCACGTTGGGGGTCACAATTTTGATCTGAAACAAAAAACACAAAAAGATTATTAATCGGTATATAATTGGCTTTCGTGCTATGGAGGCTTTTTTTTTTTTTGCAAAAATGGCGCCGGTTTGAACAAAAAGTATCGATCTTAGCATTTTTTTTTGGCAGTTTTTTTTACAAAAAAATAGGAAGATGTCAAAAAAAAGCTTCCATAGCACGATAAACAATGACGTTAAGAATATTGTGTAAAAAATTCAACTCGATAGCTTTAAAACTCTGCCCTCCAAGTTGGACACCGTTTTGAAAAATGCTGTGTCGAGAAAAACGCGTTCAAAGTTTCAAGTGAGGAAATTTTAGGTAAATCGTTTACTTACGGTCAATCAGCGATGCCAGGTCCATACAATATCCCTTCTGCTTCTTCGAAAAGATCGTGCTCAATTCGATAAAGCAAAAAAAAAATCGATTTTTTGAAAATTTCACACTGGAAAGCTCCCTTAAGAATGGTAGAATCTGGTAAATTAAAAATGAAACTGTGATTTTCTTGTTGTACGGGAAATTTGCGATCGATATAGGCTTTTAAAGCTTGGGAAAGGATTAAAATTCTCCGGAATGCAATATCGCCAATTTCGGTGGGTATGACGAATCCTCGAAAAATCGACTTTTTGCGATGCTGTAGCTCCGTTCCCGTTCGTCCGATAGGAAATTTCACGAATAACTTTTTGAAGAGCTCGTCGAGCACTCGACAATGAGCCAAGGATCATCCGGATAGCTCAATTTTTGTGGCCCTGGCGACAATTTGAAAATCGTGACTTTTGGGACTCATAGGAAGGGACCTGCAAAAAAGCGCCTTCGCGATGAAGTCAATTTTTTTTGCTCCAAAACCCCTTTATTTCATCATATTCGTGTTGCGCGGGAAATTTCCGTTTCCGAAATGATGCTACAAAGCCTTTTTGGACAAACAAAAATTTGACCCCTCTGAACCCCCCAAAGTCTCGAAAGTAAATCACGAATGACGACTATCGGCACCTGCCGGGGGTCAACATTTTTTTTTGTCCAAAAAGACTTTGTAGTGTGGTTACGGAATCGGAAATTTGTCATGCAACACGAATATTACCATTATAATCTCGATATATTGCAATTTATGGAAACATTCTGTTTTTCGGCCTTTTCACCGCTGCGAACAAATTTAATTCGTATTTTGGCGCATCAAGCATCCCTAAAAACTGTCAATGGTACTCGTAATATCAATATAAGCCCGTTATACGGTCATGATTATTTTTTTTTCATGGATTCTTTATCGCAAAATTTTATTGTAAAATGCCAAAAATAAAAAACCTTTTAACTTCCTTTGTTTTTTCTAGTAAATGGTTTTTAAATTGAGGATTTGTTTGCTTTTTTTTCTTTTAAATAAAATTCATCAAAGAATCAAGTCTAAGGATAAAGATCGCCATCGAGAAGAAAGAAGATTAAAAATTTTAAAAGTAATTACGAGATTCGCGCTTTACCGGTTAAAGGAAGAAGCCAAATTCAAGGATGAGTGAAAAGGGGGACGGGGCTCTAGGTTAATCTCGATGCCCTGCGCGTGGTCCAACGAATCACGCGACTCGCTCGCTGCCTGGCCGCGACAACTTTTTTTTTCCATTTTGTGAAAATTTTATCTTTCCTTCGCGTTCCCTTGCGCCCCTGTGTCTCGCGAACGAGCGGCGAGAAACCCCGCAGATTTTCATTTCAGATTTGGCGCGGGCTTTTCCACAAAAATGTCGACACCGGGGGAAAGGGGGATGGAGGATGTCGCTCGCGCCTCCCGCGCGTGTCTTATTATACGCGGTTGTGTCTAAGCGATGAATTCTTGTTCTCGGAACGACGGGAAGAAAATGAACAAGTTCCTTCGCTTTGGATCTTATCCTCTCTCTCTTTCTTTTTCCACCCCCCCCCCCCTCCCACTCTGCTTTCTTCCACTCTTCTTCTCAATTCTGCATGCTGTTTGTATTTCCAAGCTTTTACCGATTTCAATCTGTTTGACGTTCGTTCCGTTCTCCTTTGCAAGCGGATCGGGGAAAGATTATACACCGCCGGACTCGCAAACTTGGCGAAAGACATCGGGAAAACTTTGTACGTTATTGTGTTGAGCTCGAGATAATTCTCTCTTTCTCTCTCTCTCTCTTTCTCTTTATAGATATAAATAAGTAGGTGACATAGTTTTTATCACGACCATTTCCATTGCAGCCGCAGTATACTTTGCCCCGTTTAATCTTTGTATTTCGCGTCCATCGAGGAAAAGCTCGAGGGCAAAAAAGCTTTTTTGTGACACGAAGTACGTTCGCAAAATGTAAAAATATCGACGATTTTCGAAAATAAGCGATTATTTATGTCGATTGGAGAACAAATAATCATTTTTATGAAAACCAAAAAAAATGATCGATTTTTTTTTGGCTCGTTCGAATTAATAATTTCGGATTACACATTAGGAACTTTCGTCGATGTTGGGATTCGCTAGTACCAACCGGGCGCCTGGGGATCGATTTTCTCAAACCGTGGCGTGAATTAACGCGAACGCGGGTAATTAGCGCGCGATCCCGCGATAATGCCCGTGATATACGCGTATTTTTTGGATTGGGACATAAACTTATCGATTTTCAATATATCGACGCACGAGTTTGCAAATTACCTTTTGTGTCTTTGTTAATTCGATTACAGCTTTTTTGTTCTTTGTTCTAATTGATTTTTGCGAATTGCGACGAAAAATTTGCTGAAAATACATTTTTGTAACAAATTAAAAAGCGAATTATTATTTTTATTGTATCAGGATTCATTCCTTAAATCTACATTCATACTTTCGTTCAATTGAAACAAAGTATATTCTGTAAACACGAAACTTATATACAATTTTCATGAAAAAAAAAAACAGTCAAAATTTGCAAAATCTCGTTTATCTTTCGCTACAAATTATCCGATATATTAGAAAATAGCTTGGTTTTGAAGATCGATGGAATATATACGGCTCTGGGTAATAAATGGTTTCCGAAAATTCACGGGGGTTATAGTGGCGGGAGGGGTGGGGGGGGGGGGGTGACCTTTCCTTCCTGATTATTTGATAAATAACCGCAACGGTACGATATTTCAGGGGTTGAAAAAGTGAGATGACGAGAAATAAGGGGAAGGAGGTGGGTGAGGAGTGGCGACGGGGGGGGGGGGGGTTGAGCGTCGGCGTCGAAGTCGGGAGAAAAGCGTTGCATCTTTCGGTGTGTACGAGCAGCGAAATTACGGTACTCGGTATCCCGCATCGGGGATGCTCGTGTCGACCGAAAGGTCGGGTTGATCTTTTATACCAAAAATATTAGTCTCGCGAACGTGAGTTATGCACCGGAGAACTCACGAAAGGTTATATATTTCGTGATACATATATGTATATATATCACATATATATGTATATACGTTTTGTATTATACATAAGGAATGGGAGAGAGCATACGGTGACTGCGATTTCGTTATCTTTTTATGACGATATGAGCTCGGACCACATACATATATATTTGTACATAAATAATATCATATAATATAACAATACAATAATATAATAATATAATAATATAGTAATATAAAAATATAAAAATATAATAATATAGTAATATAATAATATAATAATTTAGTAATATAAAAATATAATAATATAGTAATATAAAAATATAATAATATAATAATATAAAAATATAATAATATAATAATATAATCATATAATAATATAATAATATAATAATATAATAATATAATAATATAATAACATAATAATAATATAATAATATAATAACATAATAATAATATAATAATATAATAATATAATAATATAGTAATATAATAATATAATAATATAATAGTATAATAATATAATCATATAATAATATAATAATATAATAATATAATAATATAATAATATAATAATATAATAATATTACATAATATAAAGATATAATAATATTATATAATATACATAATAAAATAATATAATAATAATAACATTTTATAATCTTTTTAAATTATATTAAAATTATATATATTATATATATATAATTTTATATATATATAGCAAGTATCTATGTTTGTATAATTCAAAGGGTATTTCTTATAGAAGAAGATAATCATATCATAAGACCGGAGCTAATAAATGCCTTTTGAATCGAATCGAATTGAGGGGATGAAACAAGCCCTAACAAATACTCAGCACCCTTCGAATCTTTTTTCTCACGTTATAACGAATCTCCAATAAACTTTATTTTAACCATTGCACACGTACCTACATACATACTCTTGAATCGAATTGAATTGAAGAGATGAAGCAACCCCTAACTCAGCAACCTTCGGCTTTACTTTTGCTGTAACCAATCTTCAATAATCTTTATTTTTACCTTTACACACACCCATACGTACACATATACAGTTATTTATGGTGGATAAATGAGTATTTCACATCACGAGGTATATTCCCTTAGAGTCCTGGCATATATCGTTTACTAGGTCCGTGCAATAACTCGTCGGAGAAAAGGGATCGGATAAGGGGTGGTTGGTGGTGGAGCGCGACTTTCCTACGCGGTGGGAGCAAGCTCTCGGCCACAACGTTCGAGGACCCCACATATATGTGTGCGTGTGTGTGTGTGTATACGTGTTCGTTCGGGAAAAACGACCGCGAGCAAGAGAGAGAAAGCACGTTATACCTACGCCGGGCAGAGCTGTTTAATGGTCGCAAATTATGAGTAATACCGGTGCGACTAGGCAGCACCGCGACCACAAATCAACGTTTGCGCGGAGCGTAATTCCCGCGGCGTGTGCGCACGAAGGCGAGCCTTTCTCACCCGGTTCAACGGGTGGCACCGCCGCGCGAGGGCTCTCGTGGATTAAGCGCTCTTTTGCCCTCTGCGCGAGAACCACCGCGTGAACGAGCTTTTACTCCCTCCTTTCTCTTTCTCGTTCTCTCCCTCTCTCTCTCTCTCTCTCTCTCTTACGTACCATTCAACCCAACTTCCCCATCGCCAAACATCCCATTCTCACCAACTCATACCCGCATACACAAACACAAGAAAAGAGCGGCCCAAGAACCAGGAAAAGTAAGAAGAAAGCTTAGGCGAGCTCTCTGGAACAGGCGTGCAAGCTGCGATAGTAACGTACCTCGTGACTCTCTCTCTCTCTCTCGTTCTCTCTCTCTATATATACGATCGTAGATATAGATATAATGTCAGCTGGGAGAAAGCGAGACGAGAAGACGATTTTGAGTTTATAAGGGTGATCGGGGTAAAATGGAACATTCGGTTAAGATGAAGTTTCGCTCATCGTCGTGTATATAGATAGATCCATTTTTTTTCTTTCAAGTTTCTTTTCTTTTTTTTTACCCCCCCCCCCCCCCCCCCCCCCCTCTTGCTGAGTTTATCTCCTCTATCAAATCACACGGGCCCGCGAGAAACCATCGGCTTTTTCTCTCGGTCGAGTTTATATACATATATATATATATATATATATATGTGTGTGTGTGTGTGTATAAAGGAGATCTTCGGACTGGTATTTAATCGCAATCGTGTCTTATTTCTCGACGGTGTTGGAGAAAAGCTCTCGGGAATGCTCGGGCTCTCCTCTCGCCTCGCTCGCACCTGCAGTAATTTATCGAGCTATATTTTCTAAGGATTATTTAACCCCCATGCACCTTGCGGTTCTCTCCCTATTTTCTCCCTCTTTCCTCTTTTCGTCTTTCTCTCTCTCTCTCTCTTTCGCTCTCTTTATCTGTCCTTAGGTGCCGGGCTTACTCCTGATATTCTCGCCCAGCGACGAGCTAATTCTGAAAAATCTTTCAATATAGCGGAGAATCCGCGAACGTGCGGTCGCGAGAGTTTTCTTCCAACTTTCTTTCTTTTTTTACATTTTTTTTTTACCCTCGTTGGTTTGCTTTCGCGCGCAGGGGTCGTAATATGAGAGGTTAACGGTAGCTGGTAAATCGCTTTTGGTATTATGCATACAGATGATATCTCATTTATTTTCATTACTCGGCTATTCGCAAAATTAATTCACTTCAATTTGATACAAAACCCTTGGCGCCTTCGACCTGAATGGTGCGGGGCGGTTTTAACGCGAGGTGATAATGAAATTGCCAAGATTTCGGGATCGCCGGGACGTTCAGAGGAGAAATGTGTTACGTGAATTTAATTAAGCTTGTATCGAATTAACCAAGAGATCGACGAATTAAGACAGGATCTCACTATAACCGACAGAAAACATCATCAATTTTTTTAACTCGTTTAATGATTTGGTTTGGGTTCAATTAAAAATATGTTATTCCATTTATTGTAAAGTTGATTAGAGTCAATTTTTATTGATAAATAGCAATAATTGTCGGATATGGAAAATTGTTGCATGAAATTTTTTGTAATTGTAATTGCTATTGTTGTGCTTAGACGCTTTTAATTTTGTTTATTTTTCGAAATATGGCCACGATTTGAAATAAACAGGAATATTTTCGTCTAAACAATTTTCATTAAAGTTGCTTTAAGAAATAATATGTTTCAAAAAATTACTACGCTTAAAGCTAACTATTACAATTATAAACAAATTACGTTAAACAAATGTTACATCTTCGATTATTATTACTCGAGTTACCGCCTTCGTTTTCAAAAAATCTCTTGTTTTTTCTTAATGACAATTCCCTGAAATCTATTTTAAAGCATGCAGAATAATATATTTTTAACTGAGATCCAAAAAACCACTAAGTGAATTTTAAAACATTTATGAAAGAAACAGTGCCATCTGTAAGATTGAATATTAACAACCTGGATAATTATAATGTCTGCGACGCTCGTTCAATTGGAAACACTTATTCGCGACTCGTTACTCCCTCTCTCTCCATCGAAATATTTTCAAACAAAAATGTCGTAACACAATTTGACCGGAAACAGCCTAAAGAAAATTATCTTAATTCCTCCCGTGTCAAATTATCCGAAAATTATTATTATTGAAATATCCATTATCAGAATATTCAATTTATTATAATTCTTATCTCAGTTCAATTATATCCCAGCTGTTACAAAATTTTCATGAAAATTTATGAATTTTCCGGCGGAATTTAATGTTAATCAGCGGGACGTTTGAAATTTCTATTCTCAGGTTATTCCTCAGTGGGCTTAGCGACACGAGAGAGGGACAAAGTGAGGAGAGAACTATAGTCGGACTGTCTTGAGAGAAGCGTGTTTAGCCGTGTGGTTAGCTCACTTTCAGTGGGTAACGAGCTTTCCAACAATAAGTGACATAATTCACGTAATCCTCATCGCGCTTCCACCATAAGACACTTCAGCGCATATCCCCATCCCAAAACTTCTCTCTGACGTATAGCGAGAATAACGCACGTGTGCGTTAACTTTCGCTCGACTCTTCCGCTGTATTACTTACTCGACATCTACGACTTCGTACACGAGAAAACGCTTCAACCTCGATCCCATTGGAACGCGAATTACAATGAAATAATTTTGCAAACCCTTCCTCTCTCCCACTATTAATATTCTCCTCCCCATTTATTTCATCGTTTGTTATGTCTGAGATCTGAGTTAATGTCAGAGTAATGTACGATTCTTCTTCTCTACGT